>JAWZYV010020288.1:0-600000 GCA_038373885.1 Cheiracanthium punctorium | reverse complement strand
TATCTATTAGAGATAGATAGGCAGTGTAAACTGAAAAAAAAATGTTTAAAATGAGGTCGGAAATAAGACTCCCGTAAGAAAAGATTCCTGTCGTTCATTTACAGAAAGTTACACTTTTTAAATTTGTATACGGCCTCCGTACAAAAACATTGCCGAATTCTAAAATGTGCCCCATACACTAATGAGGCGATGTATCAAATTTGAGCCTTTCATCGTAAAATGTTGCAGAGATATCTTTAATGAAAGGTGATCGAGGATTATATATGATTTTGTATGTAAAAGCGTTGCTAGAGTAGAAAAAAGATTTTCTTCTGTAATTTCTGTACGACCCCTGAAATGCGATCATTCGAGGTGATTTTTTTTTCTTCGAGAGCCACGAAAAAGTGGTTTAAGCCTGAGTTATATTTATCTTCATATCTCTGACACTTTTTAAGGTATAGTTCTTAAAATTTGGATGCCACCTCATGAGCGTTTGAGGCACATTTTACTAACTGGGAATTGGTACGGGGGTCGTATACAAATTAAAAAAGTGTAACTTTTAGAAAATTAACGACTGGAATTTTTTCTTAACCGAGTCTTATTTTCGACCTTATTTTGAACATTTTTTCAATTTACACTGCCCACTTTAACAGATAAAGCCCGTTACCACCTTTTTGGGACAACCTGTATATTTTTCAAATTGTTAAAAAGTCTACCTGGTAAAACTCAACTAAAAACTTTTCTTTACATTGTATGTTTTACAGACTGCGCACGATTTCTACTAATCTGGTATCTTGGATGATTATTTCTGGAATTTCCGATATCGCTGAACGTATACTTCCGATGTCGATGCCGATAAATCTTTTCCTTCAACTGTTGATGATGATGGGAGCTTTATCTGTACACGCGATGTTGGCTAACGGAGATCTTGCTATAGGTAGAACAGAGTATTAATCGTGGAAAGACATTATTATAGCACTTAACACATCTCTTTGACGTAATAATGATCACTATCCGATGGTACAGTGTATATTTACTTAAAGATCAATAGAAGCGTGGATGTACATAGATGTCTACATTCATCTAATGCTGTTTGCGCGTTAAATACGAGAGAAAATGAATTGGCACAGCATTTCAATGTAATAACTTATTAGCATATACGGATGTTAAGTTAGGTTTATTAATATAAACACAGCAGCTGTATGGTGGCCCATTTATTCTACAGTAAGACTTCCTAGTTATTAATTATAATTAGTTGAAGATGCAGAGTGTTAACTCAACTTACCCGAGTTAGTGGTCATTACAGAATTGATTTGTTTTCATTTCTGAGATATATGCTAAAGTTATTTAGTCTCAATATAATGAAATCGCTTAGTTCCAGTAGAAAAAAAAAACATTGAAGGAAGTTTACATTAAAGGTATTTTTGCATATATATTTGAATAAATACTAACCCTTTTTAGTTTTCGTAGTAACTTCAAAAGAATTTAAATATTTTTAATAGCATAAAATAAAGTATAATTTTAAAATACCGAGAAAGTCACTGCCTCTTCTTCCACGAATGAAATGTTCAAAGGTGAAGAAAAATCGGAAATTCGCTGAAGAATAATTTCTTTTACTTGCCCTTATTTTGCTTGGAAAATTCTTTTATTGCATTCATGAATGTTGCATTTTTATAAAACTTTTTTATGAGCTGAAAGTAGGATTCTTCAATTTTTTCTTTTTTTCATTTTTGGATACATTTTCTCTTGGTCTAGAATCAAACATGAGATTGTATAAAAGTTTCTTAAAACTTTTTACAATAAAGTAAAAAAATTCTGAAAATTCTGCTACTGAAAAACAGACACTTCATTACGTAGAGAATATTTTCCAATGTAATAAAAATCAATAGAAAGCTACGTGTTCAATATAGTATATATTATAAGGTGATTTTTTATAGCTTCTGCTCTATCTAAAATTTCAGTTTAATGATTTATGCATGGGTATATTAAATTCATTATGAATTTATTTTTATTTAGCTATCATTTTGTTGCGTTGATAAATGATCTTTATTGGGGTGAGCACCCTACCCTCTTCCTGTCTCTCCAAATAAGAAAAAATACTGAAAGTAATATCTTGTGTGAAATGAAGAAATATAGCATAAACCTAAGGATGTTGGGAAAAAGTATACAATATATATTTAATGCAAGGGAAAGAATTGTTCAATTTTGGAGAATCGAAAAATTTCATTTTTTAATGCCAGGAATAGAAATGCTAAAAAACAAAGTGGGTATTCATTAAAAAAATCGGATGAAAATTCTCGCATAAATAATTCACTGTACAGAAATGGGCTCGTTAAACAAGAAATTTTGTTTAATGAAAAAAAAAACCCGTTTATGAAGTATTTTTGCAACTTTTAATTATTGGGAAAATTCGCTAAATAGAGGTTTATTATGAGAAGAGTTTACTGTATACATGCATTGGGCAATTAAAATACCTATTCAAACTGTTCTTAAAAATCTCATAAAAACGATTTCCTTTTCTAAGCATGATTTACCAGCTACCTCAAATATTCACTTCATCAGAATATTTCTCATTTACTTCTGAACACATACTCTTAATGTCGAGGTCGATAAATCCTTCCCTTCGTCTAATGATGATGGGAACTGGTATCTAGACACGTACTGCTGGCGAACGGAAAATCTCCTCTCAGTTTGCTACAGCGGAGATATTGGCCCTAGATATATAGCACTTAACACATCTTGTTGACGTAATAATGATCACTGCGCGATGATGCAGCGTACATTTACTAAGGGATCAATGCAAATTTGAGGAAGTGTGCATATGTATGGATGTCCGTACTATGTATTTAGAACACAGTGTCTGTATTGAACTGTTCATCAGATGCCGTTTGCCTCATAAAGTGCGAGAGGAATTGAATTGTCACCGCATTTTGGATATAATAATTTATTGGCGTAATACAGATGGTGCGTTAGATGTATTACCTTAAATACATGAACAGTGTACTCCTATGACAACTAGAAACATGAAATAAGTTATCCTTAATTGAAAACATGTCCGTGTTTGATAGGGCAGAGCTCTCAGAGTTACGTGAACGTTCTCGGATATTAAAAGAAACGATTTTCTCTTTTGTTTCTTAAATCGGATTGACTGTAAATTTATGTTGTTGTTGTTGCTAATGGCCTCTGGCAACCGCGGTGCGGTGCCAGATCCCTCATATAGGCAGGCGATGGGCGGAAGGGACGTCTTCCATTTTAATGCCCCAGTGGGAGGAAGTCTGACTCAGCTCGGGGTCCCCTAATTTTGAACCAATTTCAGAGGAGGGACCAACTCCCTGAAATCGGCACCCCCAGAGGTATCGTTTAACAACTTGGAGGACATTGGAGCCACGACCGATTTTACGTGCACCAGCCCCCCATTAGCGTACACGGTCCCACAGCAGTCGAGTCGAGAGGAAGTTGACCCTACCAAGCACTGGCCAAGCCGGATGCTGCTTCACTTGCCGTGTTCTTATGGGAACGGAGTTTAGCGCCCAGACCACTGCGGGACACTGTAAATTTATAATTAATGACAACATGTAGACATATTTATACATTATAAACTTTTGGCATCAGTACTCTCAGCATTTTTTGTGTAATGTACACATACGATTTCATTTTCTTTCAGGAAAAAAGAAACGAGTTTACTTTTAAAGGTATAGGATTGCTGTGGTTCCAAAAACTGGAATTTATTTCTAATTTAATTTTCAGTCAGTAGTTTTTAATGTTTTAATGCCTTTACAGTAAGAGTTTTTGAAAGTTAATTTTTATTAAAAATATTATTTTATTTTTTTGTTTTGTTCTAAAGCTTTTATGTCGTCTCTATTACGAAACTAGGTAGGAAATGTTGCTTTTCGTCATCTGACTGATATCTGACGATATCTGTAACTACTCAAATAGCATACATAGCTTCTCAAAATGTTAATAAATATTCAGAGAACATTTCTAAAAATTCTCTGAACTTTAATAGACGTTATTACTGTAATGTATGCATAAAAATAAATTTCTATTCATATCAGTTCTTAATTTTTCTGGCAATAAAAAATGCGTGTCACATAGCTCCTCCGTACTGTTCTTTTAAGAAAAATAGTACTGTTTGCTGTTACGTACGGCGATCCTTTGGAGTACCTGTTGAAGTTTCAAAATATATGGTGCAGACTGTTCGATCTGTAATACAGATTAAATTCCTACATACAAAAAGGAAGCTATTTTTCATTTTCTTTTAAGATGTAGCCAAAATTTCTATGCTTTGACCATTGATAGATTATTCGTTGATTAGAATGAAACAATCGGAAATTCCTTAAATATCATTAAATAGTGGAGTTTATATTTTGAAAACAGAATGTGACTTATTTGAATTAAAATAGTGCAGAATTGTGTTATTTTAAAACAATTCTTGCATAAGTTGCTAGGATTCAACATTCTCTTTTATACACATTTACTTCTTGGACGGCGAACAAGTGTTAACAGTCTCCTCTATAAATCAGTCGCAATAATTTATGACTTTTATTTAATACGTTTAAAGATATCAAATTAATAGAGCCCTTTGGTGTATAATGAAAGGATATCAGTTACACACGACAAAGTTTGATTTATACACTGTCACTCTGCAAATGCTATAAAGAGGAAAACCTCAGCAGGAAAGCAATTTTAATCCGCAGGGAAAATTCTAATAACCAAAGAAAAAATCCTTGAGAAACGACTTTAGAATACTTTTTTAAAGGCAAAAGAGAGAATATTTTTATTAAATATGTTATATAAAAATAAAATCTCAACGTAATAAGTGAGAGATAGTAAGGAATTCTATATTCTTTACTGTCTCTCACTAAGTTTCATTCTTTACGGTCTGTCTACTGAATTTGCGAAGACGTACAGTTGTAAAATATAGTTATAAGAAGTCATAACTTCATATAGTTATAAGAAGACCTCTAATAAAATAGTTTAGAAAAATAACGAAGAATGAAAGGACAAAAGAAAACTGTCAATTATTATAAATCTTCCGGGGTTTCTCAAATGGCTCGAGAAAAAAAAGATTCGAATTTCATGAATTTTTTTTTTTTTTTAATGTGGACTGCTAAAATAACTCCCTATGTAGGGACGGACGAGTTAAATTTCAAGCCGGGAATCGAACCCAGATGCAAGGATTGATGAAATGGTTATTTAACAACTACACTACCTGGGCAGCCATGAAAGGGACTGGACGATATTTAAATCTATTGTTTCGAAACAAAGATTTAAATTTTGTGTGAAAGACGTAAGTGTATATATGTATGTAGGAAAAGCTAGTAGAGGAACATGCTTACAATACATATTTTGTTTGCTCGCAAGCTTCGCTGAATTTCTTGGTGTTTTTTTTTGCAGCAATCAGCTAAACTGAAATTCATACTGTCAAAACGTGTAAGAATCAAAGGATAGATGATGGAATAAGGTGAAGAATTTTGGGGAGGCTAGAAGCAGGTTAGCCTCAAGTCTAGATTTGTAGAGAATTCATTATAACGCCCACCATCACGCCAGACTTATGGAAACTGTTTTAGGATACCGGATCCACCTAGAAAAAGCCTGGGCATAAGAACCCGAAATCTGCGACACTTAAAGATCTCTTTTTGTCCTTTACCGCGATAACAGGCGTAACAGGCTTAATACAGCTTCTCAGCTTTCTCGTGATATTTATATGGTCACAAAAAGCCGTGTTTCAAGGTTTAATGTTTATAGAAGGCATCATAAAGAAGTGTTGTTTGAAAGATGACCTACTGTTTGCGTTCTGATCATTACTGCCAACAGGTGTGTCTGTTTAGCATAGAGAGGAATTAATGGCCGACAATTCTCTTCACTGTTGAAGGCTGGTTCAGTCTAAATGCTGGTTCGAAGGCGTCGTGAATCTTTTACCGGCCCTGATTGTGTGCTTCAATGAGTCATCCAGAGAGGACTACGGATGCTCACTTCCAGTAAATTGATAGGTCATCTAACCGTGGAATCTAGCCAATGAGAAATGTCCGTAGGCCCTTTTATAGGACTCATAAAAGTACACAAGCAGGCCCTCTACAAGATTCACGTTGAGCCCGGCTGATTCTCGACGTACTTTCATGCGAAAAAAATTAGATATTAGTTACTTTCCTTTATTCCAGTGTCTCGAAAATCATGCTGGATATCCTCTACCTTTCCATCTGCTTGGCACGGTGACTGGTTTAAGGTATAGAGGTCAGATTTTGCAGCACTATGTTTGCTTTCTTGGGCATCCAGCAGGCCAGATTTCACTTTAAAGAATGACTATGTGTCCCGCAGTGGTCTAGTCCCCATGCTTCGTTCCCATAGGAGCACAGAAAGTGAAGCTGCGTACTTTGATCAGCACTTGGAAGGGTGGCAGCCTCTCTTGGCTGGATTGCTGTGGAACCGTGTACTCTAATGGGAGCTGGTGCACGTAAAATCTGGTCGTGACTCCAATGTCCTCCGTGTCAATAAATAAGTTAAATCTGTTATAAACAAATGTTCTATAGGTATTGATTTATATTTTTTCATTTTCATAACTAAGTTTAAAAGAACTTATGATTCCGATTAGCTGGACACTTCATACTTAACTGTCATAAATATGCTTGGATTACCACCAAAATGAAGTTTTCTAAAATACGATTTTCATTGAAAATGATGAGTGTTGAATTTATAATTTGATACCTGCGGTACAGAAAATTATTCCATTGTATTACACCTACAAGCTATAATTATGTAATGTAGGCTTTGGTGTTTTTCTTTCTATCCCATACAAAAGAAATTTTTATTCTGTTATCAATCTTTGTAATAGTTCAATCCAGTACTACATGATTTTTATTCGTCTTTCTGTTTATCTGTCCCTCTCATACTATCATAAGTATGCATGTATGTAAAAACAGTTAAATGCATTTATGTTTAAACATAGAAAGCTGAATAACAATTATATACCTTTGAAAAGCGAAAGCTACATTTCCTAATGGATTGCATTTTATGGGAACTAATCTATAAGAAATTTATTTGTTCTTTTAATGTAATAAAATGCTCACTTTTTTATCCTGAAACAGTACTTTTCAATACTGGCATGTACTAGGCTAAATTTCGCAAAAAAGAAAAATAAACTGAAGGAAGTTAGAATAGAATATTCCAGACTCTTAAAAAAAAGTTCTTTTTGCTTTCTAAATGGGATTTTAAGTCTTTACGTTAAAAAAAAATCTAGAAAAATACATAGCAATAATTCTGGATGTTACAACACTCTATCATTGTAATTTAGGTAATCGGATTATTTTGGTGGGTAAAAAAGTTTCAAAATATAAAGAAATCAGTTGTATTTTAAAGATAAATAGGGTTGTTAAACTTGTCTTAACAACAATTTGGCTTTAATTTTATTTATATGGCTGTAACATTATAAAATAAAAATAGTAAATGCAAATAACAGAAACATAATATATAAATGCAATTTTTTTATTAATACCATTCTGTTTTACATTTTTTAAATTCTTATTAAATTATCTGTTGATGAGTGTTTGATTTTTAGTTCTTTCTGCGTGCATTTATAACTGACTATTTAGAAACGTTTATTTTTTTTATTCATTAATAGCTTTTTCAACGGAACTAACGAATGAAGTATCATGTTGGTGTTTTTTACGTGGTTAAATTATACAGTGTGTCGCTAAAGTCCGTTGTCACATAAATAATTTCTGAACGGAAGAGCTATACTCATTAAAGTTGGGTCTAGGTACAGTAAAGTTGCTATACGGTACATAAAAAAAAGGCTTTCAGCTCTACTTGGAGGCTAAATTTGGAGTTAGAACCGTCTCGGTGTATCCTAGCTCTCCTAAAAGTTTGAAAAATTAATTTCGAATCACCCTGTATGTGGCTGAATAAACGCTGAGTGATCAATTCGATTTTTAAATTATGTTTATTTAATTTGATAAATTTAGTTTTACAGGAACCACAAACATTTGCTAGAAATCGATGAAATTTTCTGACTCAGTTTCAGCTCGGTTAGGTTTTATGCAAATTTCGACTATCGCTAAAAAAAAAAAAGCAAACAAACCATTTTTCCTTTTTTCATGCAAACTTTAAATGAACAATTATTAGTTGTAATAGCGTTATTTCAAAACACAGAAATTTTAATCAAAACACATTCAAAACACAGAAATTTTATAATGCCTTTAAGTTTTTGAAAATATGATTTTTAAAATATCTGCAAAAGTAGCTAAAACACGCAATTATAAATATTTTTTTTAAACTGGCCAAATGCTAAATTTTCACATTATGAAAGTTATGCAATATAGAAATGGGGAAAACAAATTTGAGAGCAAAGCTAAACATTTCATAACAAAGAATAATTTGGACAAATTTTGGAAAATTTTAACTAACTTTTGGCTGCGTGAGCTAAGTTTCAGTTATATGCAGACCAAAATTATGTTTTTTCTTCCCTTTTATGGATATTTTAATCGATTATTTGTGGAATGTAATCGTATAATTTTTTTTTAACTAGACAATATTTGCATATTGCCTAGTTAGCTTACATTTTTGTAAATACAAATTAAAACAGAAAAATATTTACGAAAACAACTAAAAAATACAAAAGCAAACGCGATTTTTTTTTGGGGGGGGGGTAACTCAGTGGCGGCTCGTGGGTTATTTAAATGGAGGTTCACAAAATTCATTTCGAAAATTAAATATGCAGATACGACGCGCTTACAAGTTAAAAGATATTTGCATTTCCAGCAGTTAAAGGAAAACAATACACGCAACTGAAAGAAAACAAGTCATCTTGGATCTTACATTTCGTCGCTAAGATAAGTTTTAGCAAAAATATTGTCTTGATTTTTTCTTTCAATTTTTTTTTTTTCAAAGGATGACATTGAAAAATGTCGTTGCTGTAGCTCCGAAACACTTATTGGACTCCCATCTTAATTATTGACACTAGTTCGTAAAAAATACTGTAGTGAAAATCTTAAAAATTAAGAAAATAATAAGAATATGAAAAAAAAATGGATTAACTAACCGAACACAACAAGCCAAGAGAGAATCCAGAGGAGATAACCGCAAAAAAATCTGCTGTGAGCACAATAACTTTGTGCGAGCGAAAGCGCCTCGCTTCCCCCGCAACTCTCTCTCACTCTCTCGGCGTCTTGCCTCAGAGACCGGTTGAAAGGGCCACTCGGGTCGACCGCACGTGCGAGGACGACCTACGATACAGTGCGTTAGCTATAATAAACGCGTTTAATAATAGTGGGGGGGGGGTGGGGAGAGTAAAACTCATGTATTAAATTCACAAAAATCTAGAAGTGTACTTAATATATATTTTTTAAATTTAATTTGTTATTGTGTTTATTCTTTAGTTTTTCCTCTGGGGGTTCACGTGCTCATGTGCTCAAATGGAGGAGCCGCCACTAGGGGGGACTAACAAATTATGAAGTGTTCACGCTATAAAAGTTACGTAACACAGTAATAACGGAAACAACTAATATAACTGAAGCAGAAGCGATCAATATTTAAATACCAGGCGCTCATAATGAATGCTTCTCGACAATGCATTGACGTGTATTATACTTTTTATTAGATTATTTGAGATGCCACTCTACAAGTTAAAAAATTGAGCATATTAAGAAAAAAAGAAATGCTGAATGTGAAGAAAAAAAATATTAATGATAAAAAATGAAAAAAAATGACTTCAAGGAGTATATAAAAAGTGAACGAGAAAAGATTTTATTAAAGAGAGAATAAAAAATGTGTGTGAAAAGAAAGCCACATATGACAGGCTAGTGAATGTAAAGAAAAAATGAAAAGCAAAGAGTATTGATGTATATATGAGTCGTGTGACTAACGATGAAAGATTTCCTTAAAAGTATGGTGAGCAAGTTTAAGAGCGAGGTGTTTAAGACTTGTCTAATATTAATTCTGGCACCATTTCATTTGAGCAGAAATTTTGCACCAGTTCGAAGGATATTAGAATAAGATGGAGGCCGAATGGATTTCAATTTATTTTCAATTTAAGTCAGAGGCCTATTGAAGGATTATGAAAGAATACGATTAAGCCGACTTTGGAATTTAGAAAAGCTATTTAATTTTTTTAACGGAAGGAGAAATGTTATAGATTTTTTAATAATACGGTGTTACAAAAATATCAAAAGTTTGTTATAGATGGATGCGTTTGCAAATGCTAAAACTTATAACACAAGAATTGATGAAATAATTTTTCTTTAGGTAAAAAAAATGCATTTTTAAATAAAAAAGGAAAGGAAAATACTTGTCAAGAGAAGCCAACTGTCTACAACAAGAGAGAACTGTCAAGATTGACTTCTGGTCTATTTGGGAATTTTCTGATGCTTGTTCTCTGAGCGAGCATTGCATCAATCTTCTACTGTTAGATAACGACGTAGATTAAATCAAGTTGAACAGGGTAAATTTTAGATGCACACACACATATACGACCTGAATATGAAAATACCATGAAATTAAAAGCCTTTATACATGCCCGAGTTTCCTATACTTGCGTTTATAAGCAAGTGATTACATGGTATTTTTTGTTTATTAATGATAAAGGCTAGATGAATTCACAAGTATATATTTGATATGGTGATTTTTAGATGTACACATACGACGTGTCTAAAATCCCGCATACCATATGGAACTAGATAAAATCGCACTTTTCTGAATTTCCAAAGTCAATGCTATTCGAATAGATATTACAAGACTAAATTTCTAGTTAAACAATTATTATGAGGATATGATTTTGTACTTTTCTCCAAACATGATATCGTGTATGTGGAAAGAATGAAATTTGGTATTACGGCCAATTATCTACCCGAGAGATCTAGGCCACTGAGCCACAAGAAAGCACTAACATAGCTTATTCCTAACCAACTCAACATTCAAAGACAAAAACCCTATATGTAGAACACCAATAATGGTTTACTTGTGAAAAACTGGTTACTGCAAAGTAACGTACATTTAGAAACGAATTTATTAGTGAATGAAGGGATGCGAGAGTACCGATGAATTATAAAGAATATTCTAGAACAATAAACGGGTCATAGAACAGATATAAGGGATAGAGAGCTTTTGACAAATCTCACTTGAGGCACTTGTCCTACCAACTGACTTGTAGCAAGATCTCATGCGCATAATTTTTGTGCATCAAACTCGAATTTATTTTCTATGGACTATTATTGTGCAACGAGCAAATTTTTGTTTCCATCGTTATATTTTAACGGAAAAATGATATACAGATGGTCTGCATATGGGTGCGATTAATGATTTGTGTAAAGTTCTGGAATAACATTTCACATGCGAGCGCTTTATTCCATATTTATAAAGCATACTTTTTTATAAATGAAGAATTTTTCAATGTATTCACATCCAGTAAATTTCGGGGATATTTTTTTTATTTCAAGACGGATTCTGATGCGTATGTTGACAGTAAATATGGATTGCAGTTTACATTTACCACACGCCAAATAGGGCTATAAAGTATACTTAGCCTCTCTTCACATTTCTTTGCTGCTTTGCTGTAACAAGGCTTATCCTTGCCTTACGTTTCCATCTGGTTTTGACTGGCGATGTGCTTTCTCTGGTATATATCTACTCGCTGAGAGTGGAAGTTTAAAATTTTAGGAGTCATCTACACTGAAAAAGGAATAAAGGATATTAGAATTTAAATGTAAATTAATTAATTTACGTAAAAAGAGAATGCTGCCCGAAATGTTTGATGTGGATCTTCCGGCGCTAATTGGCAAATAAAACAGAGATAACGATCATATTGAATTAGTTCAAGCTGTTAAACTTTTAGATATCAGGGAATCTTTCCTATTCTAACCAAAGCCTTTAAATTAAAAACTACAATAAAAATTACACTACATAAAAGTATACTGGAGCACACACATTTAAAATCATTTAAAACGTATCCGCTTTGCAATGGTGGAATCAGTGGAGTAGCGAGAAATTTGACATGGCGGGGGGGGGGGTGTTACGACTAGTGCAATTCTTATATATGTATATATATAAATATATGTTGTGTGTGTGTGGCGAAAATGAATTTTGTATGACAAAAAATTCCATATTGGGGGGAAGGGGGGGGTTATACTCTCCTAAATCCCCCGTAGCTACGCCGCCGAGCGGAACCTAAACTTCTCATTCACCCTTCTCCCTCCCCTCCCTCCCCTCCCTCCCTTCCAAAAAAAAAAAAAAATCTTTTCAAGAGAGAATAAAACGCTTGGAAAGTTTAAGCATTAGATCAAACTCAAAATTGATAAAGATAGATTCATTTATGCTGTGGACTTGGAAAAGCTTTTACAGGTACTTATCTACATCCAATTGCTCACATTTTTTTATTGTTCATTAAGTTTAATTAAGAAGAAATGATACTTCTTTTTTAACTTCTTTTCTCAGATGAAACAGTTCCTTTGGGTCTCGACAACGCCTGTTCAGCAAACAGAAACCAATTATCTTCCACTTTCCTAATTGAGATAAAAAGATCCGTACCGAACATTTAACCTGAAGTTTTCCGAGATGACCTTTTTGAAGATATCGAATAAATTATCAGTTCACTGACGAAATTAGATTCACTTGAGAGAGTTTATTAATTAAGATACTACTTAAGATATTTTGTAGGCAATTCATTAATTTTTTAGATCATCATGAATGAAAACTTTAACCAAAATCAAAACCTTAAGGGAAAAAAAAAAGAATTTGAAACGAAGATGCATAAAATATTGATAAGCATTCTAATTTGAATATTTTATCTTATATTTTACCTGTTAGAGTTGTATAAGCAAAAGAATTAATGAAGGTATTCAAAACTAGTACAGTGCATTCTTTACGGAAATGAAACTGAATTTCCCCCCACCGATGAAAAGTGCATAAAGAATTTTATAAGAGATAAGTTAGTATCTTAAAATAAATTTTTGAATACTTAATTTAATGCTTTACTTGAATACTCAATTTAATGCTATGCTGCTTCTAGTTTCTTATTTGAAATTAAGAAATATTTAACATTATTACATTTATTATCCAGAAAGTAAGTTTCCCGCTGTTCGTAAACAAAAACAAAACAATTACTGCATCTAGTTTAATAAAATTAAAACATTTATTAGAATAGATTCAAGAATCTTTCGGCTACTTCTCAACGTAATACCCACTGGAATTGTAACACTTGTCACACCGTGGTATCAATTTTTGTAGTCCTTTTTCATAAACCTCCTTTGCTTGAGATTGGAGACTGTGTGACAGCAGTCTGCAGATCTTCATATCTGGAAAATGCTGTTGACCGGATAGAAAGTTCTTTTAGACACAAAAACTGATAAAAATCGCAGGGAGCAAGATCGGGACTAGAAGGCGGATGAAGAGATACTTCCCCTCAGGAACTCCTGCAGCAGGTGTTTTTTGCAAAGCGCCATAGATAGACAAGCGTTGCCGTGAATCAACACAACACCGCCTTTTGTTTTGTATTGCACTTTATTACGGATCTCACAATGCAGTCGGCGGGAGAAGGAGTGACAGCCAATATCTTCTGCCACTGCAAGTATGTGAATGCAAGCGATTGGTCAGTGGCAGCTAGTGCACACCATAACCACACTGAAAGTCTACTCAAGATGCAAACTCGTTTTTCATAATTCATCAACTGCCATCGGTTCGCGGTGTTGGAAACTTACTTTTCGGATGTGCCTCTTGTTCCGGCAGAATTGACTATTTATTTATAGACGTTTTTGTTCTACTTACAATGTACGCTTCAAAGGAGAAAGTTTTGTTAAGGGAAAAGGCAACTCTGTCTTTTTCCCAGAATCCAACTCGATATGTTTTTTATTCTGGTTTGTATTCGAAAGCCTCATGTCGTTCTGTTTATTCGCTACTATAATTTGTAATATTTATTTATTCAATTCGGTGGTGCAAAGTCGTAAATATTGCCAACATTCATTTCTAAATAAATGCATACAGTGCTAATGTTATTATGGAGTTATTTGGTTTATTGTGTGGATAGTTCTCGTTTTTATTTTTTGCAGTCTTGGCAGCGTATGGGATTGGGTTGAATATCGTTCCAAATTCCTTATTCAATTTTAAGTCAACATATTATTCACCGTTTTTCAAGAAAGCAATTCTTTCCAGTCGCACTCAATTATGTTGGCAATATTTGTTAACGCACCTTAATTTACTCAAATTTAAAAAAAGCTCTAGCTATGGGTACGTTTGAAAATATCAATATACTCGAAATCATTATAAAAGGTATTTTTCTCCTCGTATCATTGATAAATTTGGCGATTACTGCTCAATTAAATGCTATGCATTCTAATTGGAAAACTAATCAAAGGTTTTTAAGTACATTGGCCTCCAAAAGTTAAGGAAAAACCCGGTTTTTTGCGCCTATTTTGCAAATGAATGAATGTAGAAACACCAAATTTGGATGACATGTGTACAAACAGTTATGTATTGACTGCAACATAGAAGTTTACATAAGAAAAATGCAAAAATGATTTTCAACAAAAAAAGGCAATCTCTCTGGAAAAGTCCATTCTTGGGAAAAAGTAAAATATCACAGTTTTATGTGGTAAAATGTCATACAAACATAACAAAAAAAGAGTTTTAATAAGGGGTGTGCTGACCTCTAGCTTGAATGCATTGGCAGCATCGACTTTCATGCTGTCAGTTTTGTACGCTTTTTCGGAAGATTACCCGCCACTGATTTATTTCAGGAGGTTGGAGTTTAAAATGCATCCACATTTTTAATGTATATTGAAGCCCTTTGAAAGTTGTGGTAGATAATCTATCGAAAAAGGCTTAAAAGTTGGTAGGGTACTGTCTGACTGCGTTTATCGTGGAAAACTGGCAAGCTGCCAACAAAGGTGAATTAAAATGAACCGGTCGAGGAGGGGAGAAAGCGAGCGGAGTGAATGCACGTCTTTCGTCTTCTTCATTGAATTCTTATTCTTAGTTTAACTGATTTGATAGTATCGCATCTGAATTTTATGGTTGTATTTGTAAACATAGTATTACTAAAGAATAAAATGGCTGGAACACCTAAGAATAAATCGTTTCTAAATAATTTGGCAAGCGCACATCTGACTGGCAGACCCCCCCCCCCCCAACAACTAATGGACGTGTCCGTTTCCACTTCTAAACCGGATATTTAAGTATTTATCTAATCGGTAGTCAAACAGTATTTATGCTTCTATTTAAACCACGATGTACCGCCATGTTAACTGAAATTCGACATTATCCTTACACAATTACCCTTTTTTTTACACGTAATTCAGAACTCAGATAAATTAAGCATGCGTCTAACTACATTCCTAAAGGTATGCGAAGGTTGTCAAATCCATATAATCAAAATTAAGAACGTACAGTAATTATTTAAAAAGTATTAATCCAGCAAAATCTCTTTACGTGCAGCAATTCATTGACATTCGTAGAACATTTAGCTTGTCTTCGCAGTAAGTATGTCAAGTAAAGCATCATTAAAAAGAAAAATGATTCCAGGAGTGTTGCTAAGTGCTGAGAAATTTAAGAAGCGTTGTTACCTTTCTTCACTCGCTGGTTTTAATTACAAATAAACGACCTAACACTTTCTTCTCGTAGATACTTTCCATTAGTGTGCGAAAACAGCAATTCAGCAAAGAAGAGAGTATCCATTGAATATTGAGTCGTTAGTGAGTGATTTGATCGTTAAGGTGATCTTTTACGTAATATTGCGACATTTATTCCGTCACTTATCTTGTATTGATTTTCAGAGGTGTTGCTAAAAAATATTAAACTTTTGACATAAGAAATGTTAGCTTTGATTTTTATCATCACACACACACACATTATATAATAAGTAGAATTTATCATAGAAACAAATGTTCTTGGCTTGCTTTAAAGATTCGTTATAGAGAAAATTTCTTGCACAGATTCGACGGTATACGGAATTAAATAAATCAAGCTTTTAACACTTGATTAAAATGTTTAAAATTTTGTTGCAAGATCACTTTTTGTCCTATAAATGAGGTGAAGACAAATCACTGATTGAAAAGTAAAAATGTTACGCTTTACTGTTTCATCTCTGCTGAACAAGTTATGAAATACTGTACAACGAATGGAACATTAAGACAGAATAGTTTTTATAAGATCTTAAGTGTTGTGCATACTAAAAAAAACTCTTTAAAAAAGAATATTGGGGTTTGTTGAGCATGTACATTGGCTACATTTATGAAACTTCCACAACAATACATAGAAAAGCAGCTATGAACAAATGATTTCTCGTTTCATTTAAACTTTTTGCAGTATAATGTTCTTATATACTGTACGTCGCCTAAGTATATTTATGCTTAAACAGTCAAAAGCTTTCAAGAAAATATAGCTTATTCAAATGTTATGCGAATATTTGGTGTTTTACGTTGTGAAATACAATTTAAAATAAAATTAAGTGTCTGGAAAAATTAAAGAATTGAATGGTGACGTTCATATAAAAATGATATACATCTAGCAATGCATCAAGAGTTATAGAACGTATTAAGAATAATGAGAAATCCAATTTGATGGGAAAAAAGTGGTAAATTAGTTGAGGTCAAAATGTTATAATTGCTGTTAAAATAAAAGCAAAAATTCAAGGATACTGAAAAAGTCGTGGAAAGAGAAAGAAAATCTAATGCAAAAAGTAATTTCGAAGACGCAGAAACAATGTAAAATGAACGTAAAACAACTGTCTACTATTAAATACCATTTGCCAACAACAATAACCAAAGCGGAAACTAAGTATAAAATTAAATAATTATATATATATATATATATATATATTATATATACTGGATATCGATAAAATAACTCATTGTTATTCTTGAAAAGGCAAAGTAATGAAAAACTAAGACGGTATGCAGATGGCTGTTTGAAAACAAATATTGGAAGAAAAGGAAGAGAAACAGAACGGAATTAGAAACAGTGGAAAGCAAAATAAGTGAAGTATACTACAGCTGGAGTAAAGAAAAATAAAATTGAAAAAAAGTAAATTCTAAAAACATTTATTTATATACATTTCGCTGTTTCAGCTTTGCAGAGCAAATTGAAAAATTCTGCGAAACGCATGGACTATTTAGATAAAATATCTTTTGAAACAACTCAATGTGTAGTGCACCCAAATCTAGAAAAACTTTTCAGAATTAAAGTTGGTATTTGCGGTGTTTGGTCTTTAGCCTATAATCCCGAAACTTGACAGGATTATGTCAGTTACAGGTAACTGACAACAGTTCATAATTTTTTCAACTTATACATTAGGAAGTACAACTTTCGTCAACCTATTTTACAATTTTTTAGACGCAGCTGGCTGTGCGCGAGCACAGCCAGCTGCGTCAAAAAAGGGTCTCTAGATCTGTGGCACGCGATGAACGTTTCGATCGTCCGCCATCTTGGTGGTAGTTAAGTCGAGCGATGGCAACGGCTGCCCTTTTTTCAGCATTGGGAAAGACTTGCGCCTCAAAGGGTTAAACAGTACGAATGCCTGGGCTTTACCAGTATCATTCGATAATGATAAGTCAGCTAGCAATTTCATTTAACCCCATCCAGAGACACACAATGCAGTTCTGTCTAGCGGAATTGTCTAGCAGTCTGATTTAGCAGAATCCACACTTCGAGGTATTTCGAAAGAGGATAATAGCTTCATCCCAGTGACCAGTCAACAATATGCCTTTTGAAAATGTCCTTTAGATTTGAGTTGCCATGTTCTCTCTGTTAGTGTTCTTCTTGTATTCGAAAATGTCGGCGCTCGGTGGTATTCTTTACTTTAAAGTTAATTTATTAGAAACATAACATTGGGTAGTTTAATTATTGAGCTGTATCAAACAGAAACTTGAACTATTAAAAAATCACAAGCAGTTCCCACATTCGTAGAATTAATTTACAGTACATTCCCTTGTAGTAATTACAATGTTTCATGCTTTTGAATGATCTGTAAGTCTTAAAAAAATTGAAGAAGCATTTATTTTTATTTTTGGATCAAAGGGGTAAAAACAGTAGGAGGTAAGACTAACAAAAGTAGAATTTATTGTTTTACAATACATTTCCTTGGCATCCAAATGTTAATCAGAGAAAATATCCAAAACAAAAGGGTATATATATTCTACCTCAATTCTGTTCCAAAAATGTCCCTAACCTATGATACCTAAACTGTGTTACAGATTACAATACTGCATTCCTCAAATAATGGTTTATGAAATCCAGCCATCGACATAGGCGAGCAACTGAATAGACTGCTCCAATGACTCAACGCTGAAAAAGTGGGGTCTTTGCCATCGCTTTCTTCAATAATCAGCAGCATAGTAGTTGATCGAATCGCCAATCTCCTACCCCACAGCCAGCTGTGTCAAAGAAGTTCTTTCTCTTTGTGTCACACGATTGGAAATTTGATGTTGCTGGTAGTTAAATTTGGCGATGGCAACAACTGCACTTTTTCAGCATCGATCAGTCTATCCCGTTGTTTTTCTATATCGATAGCTCCAGCATACAATTTTAAGGCTAAAATAATATTTAATGAGTGATGTCATTTCTAATTAATGGTTACAGTTCTTTACATTATGCAAAATTGGAGTCGATAACAACGTCCAATTAGTATTTTCCATATTGCTTTCACAGTTTCGAGAAAGAAGATCATGTAGAAAATTATGCACTCACAAAATTTTCAACAAAATTAGAAAGTTTTTAAAAGAACGTAAATGAGTATTTATTGAGTAGCTCAAAAGACTTTTTTTTACTTTATTGTGAAACACTTTTGGTGTAAAAGAATCATTAGTTTTAGAAATAAAGTTTTTTATATGCCTGATCTTTAAAAGCATTCCTTTGAAAGATTTCACAGAAAACTCTTTTCATTGGTTAAAAAATAAAAGCAAGTGCCTGCTTACATTTTGCTCCCAAAAGGAGTGTTCCTTTAAACAGGGTTTCAACGTAGCTCTACTTTGCTATTTATTAAAAAAATTCGGCCAAAGGACCAGGGCTATAGAATCACAAGGGCTGGGTCAATCGCCTGCGAATAGTGAAGACAGGGGGGGATAACTGATGACGTAGTATGGTTCCCGCTTGCTAGGGAGAAGTCGAGGCGATAATGTTTTCTCAATGACTTTTATTAGATTTTTCTCACTTAAAATGTTATCTATGACATTTAGATTTAGTGTGATATATTTTTAGGAAAAATCAAAACAGTTGCTTCTGTGATTAGTGATATATAATATACACAGGCTCTCAAAAATATATTCAATTAGAAGTCAGATTTTGTTTTTGAGATAAAGTAATGAATATAGGATTGTTTTCTGAAAAAAGAAATAAAAGAAAATAATCATTCAAAATAAAATATGATACACCAACTTTCTTTCAATATATATATGTGTGTGTGTGTGTGTGTATTAATACCTATCAGAAAAAGATATGCAGTTTGGCTTGAACTTAAATAAGTTTCTTGGGAGAATGTACACATAGATAATAAAACAATTTACAGTAAACTTCAAAATGTACCCGTTGTTAAGACCAGAAGCACAACCATACAAAAAATAAACATGGGGGGAAATAGAAAATAAGATTTATCAGAAATTAAATGTTAAAAAATGAACAGTAAAACCCATTTAAGAAATTCCCGCTTAAAAAGTTTTTATTTGCGGTTCACAATTTTTTCCTATTCTTACAATGTTAAAGCAACCCGTTTAAAAAGTTCCACCTCAAACACTTTCCCGCTTAAAATGTTTTATTTTATTTTATTTTTATTTATTTATTTATTTTTTTTTTCACTTCTAAGTTTACATTCAGAGCGTGCTTACATGTGACTTTCGTTTTTGTTTTGTTTTTAATTTTTTTTCCCTTTAATATTATTGTTTGAAAAAATCAATTTTTAGGACTAAAAAACTTGGCATTGGCAAGTGAAATTCTAACATTGCATGAAATTCATGAAGTTACAGAAAATTAAGAAATGAGCTAAACTGAATAAGAAGTTGCAGAAATTCTTAGTTTTCCGGATGCTGTAATAGGACTAGAAACTTTGCACCCTCTTATTAAAAGCGTTAATAATGATAATTTTTTTGAAACGAAAGACCAATTGAAGATTGCCGATAAAAACACAAAAACTAAACTTTTTTTCCCCTGTAAAATCGATTGAAATAATGCTTAATAATGCTTAAAGCTGATATTTTTAAAAAAGATTTAATGTAAAATAGTTAATTTATTGTTTTACTTTATTAACTAATTTTTAAGGGTGCAAAACAATTTATATAAGTACTTTCTATAATATATTAATAAAGTAAAAAGATATTTCTTCAGTATTTATATTAAAAATACTTGATTTGTTTTTCATAAAATTAGTCTTAAGCGAGTTTTACTGTTTATAAATAACTATAAAAATTATATCTACATAAATGCTGTGTCTGCAATCATTCTTAATATAATTAGGTTGGATCTGGGAATGTAACTTCCTTTTACACTTAAAACATATTAATAATTAGAAACATTCAAATATAATAAATCACATTTTCAAATTATATTACCTGAAACTTATTTCGACTTAATCCATTTTTGATTTTTTTGAAAAGCTTTTCGTGCTGACACTAGAGAAGCTGTTCTATTTAAGTGTCTTATTCTTATGAATGTTCTTATTCTTGCGAATAGCAGAATAGCACTCTTTTGAATATGGGGAAAGTGATTTTCAAACTCCAGTGCCATGTTTCTTACAACACCTCTGCCTTTGCGAAAACTTTCTCCATGAGTAGAACGAAATATTCTGTCCATTTTTCTAACCGTTTCCATCCATGAAGGAGTCGGCACCGTAAGCCCTCCAGCTGATAATTTAATTATCCATTCGGCATAGGGCGGTACATCTTTAATATTTCTAGTTATTTCCCCTAATGAACAGTCACCACGTTTTTCTCTTTCTCTCTGTGCTATGAAGCCAGCAATATAAGCAAGCGCTTCTTCTTCATTATCCGAGAGAACGATAGAATTGTTTTCTGACTTTTCTTGTACAGAAGAGGATGAAACAAAAATATCTTCGAAATTAATTGTTTCGTCTTCCAGATCTAACGTTTCCTCATGTTCATCTGAAATATTATCTGAATCGAATGCACTCTGCAGCATTTCACTTGTCAGATAAGCATAATCTTTCTCTACCAAATCAACATGATTTGCGTTTGAAGATAAACTTGGAAGCTTGTTTGCTAAAAGCAACCTCTTCAATCTGACAATGACTTCAGATGGAGAAGGGTGATCATTAAAACGTCCGAGTCCTCTTATCTGGCTAAATAAACTCTCCAGAACATCTTGTGTTAAGCGCGTAGTTAGAATGTATTTAACTCCATAAGGCTTTAACGTATCATACAGTCCCTGAAGAGAGCTTATTGATACTAGCAGTCCTTTTTGAAACGGCATCAAACTTTTTTTCCCAATTATTCGAAGTTCTGAAATTTCTTTTCTTACTTCATTCAGAACTGATACTTGGTCGTTATAGTATCTTTTCATTCCGAAAGCTGATTTCATGGGTTTATTACTGGGTGGTTCGGGACACTTACTATTCATTATGTCAAAAAATTTGTCTATCATAAAAAAGAAATTGGAAGCCCTGTCATCACCTGTTAAATGTTTGATTGCGTTTGCTGTAGTTGCAGAAAATAAAGTTTTTGCTGGAGCTACTTTTTGCCTTTCATTGCCTTTAACTGTCAGCATTTGATGTTTTAATTTGTGACAAAGTTTTATTTCCTCTTTATCTTTTTCCAAAACATTTTTAATAATCCTTGAGTCAAGGATTTTGCCATCACTTAGAAGGAAGCCTTTGTCAAGGTAATGATTCCTTAACAATTTTAAGTAATGCGGCATATCTGCAAAAACCCATATTTTGGATGACTGGTTTGAGGGGCTCAAGAAAAAAGAATTTTCTTCAGAAACGTTGAGTTCTTTCCATAGTGTCTGACTACCACCTAAATCTGACACAATAGCTACTACTTGAATTCCAGTCGATTCAATTTTTTCTATAATGGAAAGCAAAAGGCTTTTGTTCATAAGTTTATCAAAATCAAAATATACTGGTTGCTTCCATGATGCAATTAGACCTCTAACTAGAACAAACTGGACTTTTTTGAAAGGACCAAGTATTTCATCCAATTTAGAATCGTAACAAAGTCTTGAGTCAATGTGAATTTCGTCGAAACTTAGCACGCACAACTTCTCCATTTCAGTCAAATTTTCTGAATTTTTTTTCATTAGAAGTAGCACATCTTTCAAAATACCTGGTGAACATTCAAATTTTGAGCACCATCTCTTTAAGGTGCTAGCACTTGGCAGTGGTACGCCAATTTTTTCTCTCCAAAAGTCGTACGCTTTAGATGAGAGGGCTCTTAAAACGATGGCTTTTGATATGTCTTCAGCTGTCCAATTTGGTTTTTTATGATTTGAAATTACATCTATTTGAGTTTCGCTAAGTACATTTTTTATATTTTCTTTTAGATTCTTTAATTTTCTATTCTCTTTATCCAGGATGCATACTTTCCTTTTTAATTTCCCAATTTCAGATGCTTTGTTTTTTTTTATACAGAAGGGTTCTTTTTAATTTCTGTGCCATGATTTTAAATGAACGACGATTTTCATTTTTTAATATTGTTAATTTCCTTCTTGCACACTCTAACTCAATTTTTAAACTGCTGATTTCTTCTTCCAGCGCATCACAGTTCTTACAACTGTCTTTCGTCGAACTTTCATTCAAGTTTACATCATCTTCATTTATTGTCTCTTCTGATCGTATTTTCTTAGGACTTAAATTACTTAGTCTACTGAAAGCATCTTCCAAAACTTTCCTCTTTTTTTGCCTTTCTGATCTAGGAGTTGTTTTTTCTTCCAATTTAAAAGAAGGCAAATTAACAGTAGGAATAGCAGTATCTTTTAATATTTTTCTCATAGGCAGACCTAAAAGTCTGTTTTGTAAGTCATCAATATAATGGCTTTCTTCGAAGTGTTCGCTGCACATTCGAGCATTTTTGGGGTTAACATTGTCTTTTCTTTTACATCTGCGGACCCATTCATTTTGCAATTCCAAGTTTTGCGGAAACCGATGAAATAAAACTTTCTTTTCTTTATTACGATACGTATTACGACAAGTCGCAACAGCACAAGATGGCATTTCTAAAAGTGCATTTAATGCTGGTAAAGTTAAGAAATTAATTATTGGTGAATCAATAATACGCAAAAAAGAAAAAACTCTTGTCTAGTTCTCGTAAGTACTGACGCGTTGTGTAAATGCAGAAGAAAGTTCTTTTTCTCTTATCTCCCATCCGGAGGGAACCAGGTGACGTCACGAGCAACCTCTGTGGGGGTGGTCAGTTGCTTCAAAGCGGCAAGCTATCCCTCAAAGGAATGACCCAGCCCTTGTAATTCTATAGCCCTGCCAAAGGACACTGTAAAATAAAAATTCGAAATTGATTATGCAGTTAGATTTTCTAATGAATCTGAAACTGTCTCATATTTTCCTTGCTTTTGCTTTCGTATAGTAAAACTAGCTGAAGTACCCGTCCTCGACGGGTTAGTGAACGCAAATTTTCAAAAAGCAAGAACTTTCGTCAACATTGTAGGAGTACACAGAATGGATGTAGTATGTTGCCAAAGTAAAGAAAACGAAGTTATCATTTTTATGTATTGTTAAAATATTACAGGTTAGAGAGTCACTAAGTAATATCATTTCATTCGTTTTAGTCGTAATTATGTGATGCGCGAACGAATATTTAGATATATTGAAATAATTTTCGCAAAATCTCAAAACTTAATCAACATTTTTGAAAAATTGGAAGCCTAGAATTTAAGTTGAATGACAACCTATCATGTCACCCAATTTCGTTTCATTCCCTGCTGTATTTATTTCGTGATGCTGGAAAAATATTTCATCATTTTGAAACGATTTTCGCAAAATCTTAAAATGTAATCAAAATATTTTAAAAATTCAACGCCTATAAATTAAGATTAGCAACTACCTATCCTATCACCAAATTTCGTATCATTCGTATTAGTCGTTATTACGCGATGCTTGAAGAAATATAAACCTATTTTGAGAGAATTTTCACAAAATCTCAAAATCTAATAAAAATGTTTAAAAAATTGGACACCTATAGTTTATGTTGAGCAACCATCTATCATGTGACCAAATTTCATGTCATTCGCTTTAGTCGTTATTACGTAATGCAGGAACAAAGATTCACTCAGTTTTAAACGATTTTCACAAAATCTCGAAATCTGATTGATTTTTTTAATTAGATGCTTATAGTTTAAGGTGAGTGACCACCTATCATTTCACCAAATATCATTTTTTCACCTTTGCAGTTATTACGTGATGTGCGAACACAAATTTACGCAGTTTGAAATGATTTTCGCAAAATCTCAAAAACTAATCAAGATTTTTTTTTAATTCGACTCCTATGTTTCAAGTTGAGTGAGCACCTATCATGACACCCAATTTCATATTATTCGCTTTAGTCGTTTTTGCGTGATGCTTGAACACAAATTTACGCAGTTTGAAACGATTTTCGCAAAATCTGAAAATCTAATCAAGATTTTTTAAAAATTGGACGCCTATGTTTTAAGTTGGGTGACCACCTATCATGACACCCAATTTCATATCATTCGCATTAGTCGTTTTTACGTGATGCTTGAACAGAAATTTACGCAGTTTGAAAGGATTTTCGCAAAATCTCAAAATCCAATCACGATTTTTTAAAAATTGGACGCCTATGTTTTAAGTTGAGTGACCACCTATCATGACACCCAATTTCATATCATTCGCTTTAGTCGTTTTTGCGTGATGCTTGAACACAAATTTACGCAGTTTGAAACGATTTTCGCAAAATCTGAAAATCTAATCAAGATTTTTTTAAAAATTTGACGCCTATGTTTTAAGTTGAGTGACCTCCTATCATGACACCAAATTTCATATCATTCGCTTTAGTCGTTTTTACGTGATGCTTAAACAAAAAAAGCGTCACGGACATAATGACAGAAAGACAGAATGACAGACAGACAAACTTTTTTTTGAGGGTCGCATCGGATTCCCGGGGGCTTGAAACGGATAGAAATCGCAAAATTTTTGAATTCCAAGAAATGTACAGACAAAAGTCTAATTTTATTTATATAGATATGATTATATAAAAAGTAACTAAACTTTTAAAAAGAAAATATGAAGATAAACCGTGCGAGGTCAGATATGGATTTCAGAGACAAAAATCAATTTTTTAAACTCTAGAAGTTGCAATTTCAAGCATATTTAATTTTTACTTACATGTAAAAATTACTAGAACTTTTTGTGCATCTGTTGAAAACGGTTGAAGAGATATGAAGAAAAAAAAATTAATTTGAAAGCTTTTCTTGATTTTTATTAAGATTGCATGTTCTTCCAATTATATTCTGTTGAAATGATTCATACATAACATAGATATCTGAGGGTATGCATTAAAGTAGCTAGAATATGTGATCCCCCCCCCCCAATGTTTGAAAATAAACTTTAAAAGATGCTAACGTATATAAAAAGTAGATTTTTAAAGTTTCAACTCGATCAAATAAAGCTAAGATGTTCCGCACCAGCCCTAAATAAACAACAAAAAAAAACTTTTTCTTTGAAATAGGATAGGGTTTCTCTTTAATTTAAGGCTAATGAGGCGGGTTTTAACAACATGTAATCAAGTCTAGATTCTGACAATTTTATTTCTATGCTAATTGGCAACTTTCTAGGAACTACCATCGAAGATACGGAAAACAAATTCCTTGTATTAGGTTACTACAGTGTTCATTTTATTTCAAGTCATGATTTAAAAAAGAATTGGAATAGAAACTTATGATTACGCTATGTATTAGGTATGTGAATATACATATATTTTCCTACGAACTCTAAAACCGGCGATAAAATGCAGGCAAAATGTATGGGAAAATTCTCCAATTAAGATTTTTTCAATTTGTTACACAGCAAAACAAATTTAATTTTGTTAATATATGAAAAAGACTGAATTTTTCCAATTTACATTTCAACGGGGATCTTAAATTGCTACAGATATATACAGGATGTCTCGGAACTTCGTGCGCAAACTTGGAGGGTAGGTAGACAACATCGTTAGGAACCATAATTACACAGGAGATCATGGGCAGAAATCGATAGATGGCGCGGTACGTGAGCAATCAAGGTCGTCACGAGTGGCTTCCTCATTGTCATATCTGTCCCACCATAGCCCGAGTGGATAAGACACTGAACATGCTAGATGGCCGGAGCCTCACCATGGCACAGTGGTTATGCCACTGAAAATGGTAGACGGCCGAGGTGTGAAGGTCCCGGGTTCGGGTCCCGGGCTGTCGATCTAACGGTCTGGAGTTTTGGTAAGTTTTCTCCAAATGTAACGTGAATACGCGTTAGAACTCTTTAGAAAGTCCTCCTACCAAGGCACCCCCCCCATCCTAGGCAGATACCCCGCATGCAGGTTTGCCTTAAAACACAACGCTAGATGGCCGGAGTGTGAAGATCCCGCGTTCGGGCTTGGCGCGCGGCTGTCGATCCAACGCTCTGGAGTTTTGGGCGTATTTCTCCAGATATAACGTGAATACGCATTAGAACACCTTAAAAAGTCCATCACCTTGTGTAGACGTGCCGTTAAAACAAAACAAGCATATCTGCCAACTTTTACGGTTTTACGCTTTTTTAGGAAGATTATCGACCTCAGTTTTCAAATAGTTTTATTTTAGACAAAAAATTTGGTTTTAATCAAACATCAAATCACCAGAAAAAGAATTAGTGATGGATAATCCGAAAAAAAACGTAAAAGTTAGAAGATATGACAGTGAAGAAGAAACACGTGCCGATCTTGAGAGCTCGTATGCAGCTCCACCTATTGATTTCCACCCAAGCTTTCATATGTAATTATGGTTCCTAACGATTTTGCCTACCTTCCTCTCAAGTTTATACACGAACTTTGGGGTCACCCTCTGTATATATATATATATATAAAGATCTTTTCGTATAAAACATATATATATACATATATAAAGATCTTTTCGTATAAAACATCTATATATGTGTGTGTGTGTGTAGATGGATAATAAATAGCTAGATAGAGTATGTAGGGAATTTTGAATGCAAAGTTTTATAAACACAAATTGCCTTACTTCAGTTATTGCGAAAGTGAGGGGGTTGAAGACAGAATGGGTTGTTATATGTTTTATACGAAAAGATCTTTCTATGCGCGGCTCGAAAGCATTCCTTTTATACTGAAGGAAACGAAAAAGATCAAGCAGCACCTTTCTTCTTAACTCTGAAAGAGCAGTTATGACATCACACTTTTTTTCCTTTTCTGTATAGCGAAAAAATGGTAGATAATCTTAGTGAAAATTAATAGTGCAATTAATTTTTCACACCCTTTTTAAAAAATTCTAGCAAAATATCTGCAATTGTTGAAATTTTCTTCATTTTTCTTTTTAATTTTGTTAAATAAAATAGACAGCTCATATAAAAGACCTGATCAGTGCAAAAGATTTGATTCCGTTTAAAAGACCAGGCGTGCTCATGTTCAATGCAAATTGAAGATAAAATATTCAAGGTGGGAAGAGTGTTTTAGAGATTAGAATTTGAAAAGATTTTCCGAACTTAACCCTTTAACGCTCAGTGTTCCCGCTCTGTGATCACCCAACTCAGATATTTTGACTGTTGCCTGTCACGAAAAATACATTTGATTTCTATAAAAATAGTTGTGGGTGACATAGCTCCACCAGAATCCCTTTACTTTTTAGCACGTCCTTTCCCGTAACAAAAAAAAAAAACAAAAAAAAAAATGTCACCTATTTTTAACAGCACTGGCATTTGCTGAAAAATGGAAGAATGCGAAAACAGCTGGATCGATTGCCCAATGCTGAAAAAGGGGCAGCCGTTGCCATCGCTCGACTTCACTACCATCAAGATGGCGGACGATCGAAACGTTCATCGCGTGCCACAGATCTAGAGACCCCTTTTTGACGCAGCTGCTGTGCCCGTGCACTGCCGACCCTTTTTTGACGCCAGCTGTCGTCAAAAAAGGGTCTCTAGATCTGTGGCACGCGATGAACGTTTCGATCGTCCGCCATCTTGATGGTATTGAAGTCGAGCGATGACAAAGGCTGCCCCTTTTTCAGCATTGGGAAAGGATTGAGCCTCAAAGGGTTAAGGGAGTGCTTATAAATATGCATATTATTTTTATTATTGAAGCAAAACGCACATATATATATATATATAGTATTGAAGCATATATATATATAGTATATAAATATATATAGATATATAGTAGTTTTTTTTAATAAGTATCTTAGGTATTCTCAAACAACGTGGTCTCTCTTCTAACTTTTAAACGGGTTTAAATAGAAAGATCTATGAACAAGAAATGGACAAATCTAAGATCATACGGCATTCCCGACTGGCCGGGCTGAGAGGCCATGGCTGAATTCCGTTTATTCGTACAGCATTTGAAAGCGATATTTATACTACATTCGCCTGGCTTCTGAGCCGCATTGTTGTTTCCCGTGTCGTGGCCAATTTTTTATGGATGACCACCACACTCCTCATTGTAGTGCTCTTCGCCGGCGTCTGTTGTCGAGCGATATTGGAAAGCAAATGAGAAAATGAGCTTTTATGTTTCTGTTCTTACTAATTTTTATCGTCAAAACTTTCCCATTGGAAATAGGTATTCTTCAAACGGCAGCAATATTTTGTGTCATACAAAGATAGTCAGTTATTTATAGTTTAAATCTTAGAATTTTGGGGATTTTTTTTTTACATTGGATTGCAATATTTTATAAAACTTTGTCAGGAAGTATGGATAACACACCAGTGTTATCCATATGTGTATGCCCTCCACTTAGTCATGTGTATGCCCTCCACTCCAGTGAATGCCCTCCACTTAGTCATAAGATAACCATAAGATCTGTTTCATTTTGTACAGATTTTGATAATTATTATCGAATATTTTGCTATATGGTATACATTTTTACTATCGGTTTTTAATGACAATTGTCACAGCACAACTTGAATGCAAATGCTTCAGGAACCATGTACAGGGTGGCCATAATTAAACTGCACGTGTTCAAGGGGTGCTGGAGAGAAAACTACTGGGAATATTCCAGTGAAATTTGCTATCTACACGTTTCAGAACATGCGCGAGTCAAATATGAAAAAAAATAAAATCGCCATTTTTGCCCGATAGTTGGCGCTGTATCGTATTTCAACGCTTATCGGCGGCATATATGCAAATTTTAATCCCATCGAAGTGTAAAAACAAGACCACATTGTGTAATGGTCAATCATGACTCTGAATAAGAAGGAACGTGCATTGTTAGTGAAGATATTCTATCAGAATGGTAGCAATTATTTAGCTACTCTGAAAGAATACCGGCGTATGAAACGATTAAGAAGAGGTCCAATGAGTGTCGATGAGAATAAATAATGATTTAATTGTTTTCCAAAGCGTCTTTATGAATTGTTTAATTTGTAATCTTAATTTACGTTAATTTTTGATACATGATAGTGTAAAAATTTAATTACTGAAGCGAATTGTACTGAATTTTGATAAACTGTAAATGATGTTTTATATAGTTTATATGCCTCTTAGAATGTCATTATGCTCTGTCTATTGGTTTTGGAAGTTGTATATGCCACCGGGGAGCGTTGAAATACGATATAGCGCCATCTATCGGTCGAAAATGGCGATTTTTTTCATATTTGACTTGCGCATGTTCTGAAACGTGTAGATAGGAAATTTCACTGGAATATTCCCAGTAGTTTTCTCACCAGCACCCCTTGAACACGTGCAGTTCAATTATGGCCACCCTGTACAATACAGCTAATAAATGTTGCTACTTTTGACAATATACTAATAAATTACGAACAAGGTTAAGTTTACAAATTCACTTATGATTTGACGGTGAACAGAAATTTTCTTCTGTTTGCTCATGAAAATTCTATTACCAAGAAAGAGTGACCTACAAAACATTACATACAAGGATGTTTGAAATTTCTTATTTAACATTGCCAAACAATTTGGCCTAATAAAAACCAAAAAGAGCAAATAATCATACAAATCAAAAACATAATGCACAGTCACTAATAATATTTCAAAAATCTTATTTTCCTAAGAATTTTTAATACTTATTTTTGAAAACCGCAAAAAAATTTGATCAGTGAAAACATTACTGTTAGGAGAAATTCGGTAGGAAAAAAAGAATGCATTCCAGAAAAATCACAAAAGAATTACGAACTTTTCTGGAGTCCAAGAAGTTAAAGCAAAAAGGAATAAAAAAGAAAGAGAAAATTTATGATTTTATCGGGAATGTACTTGTCCATAAAAACGGGTGTCTCTGGGGATAATTCTTGTCAATATATCTAGTCGTACTTCTTAAGGAGGAGAGGGGGTGATAAGATGACACTAAGTGAATACTTTTTTTAATCTCATAGAAAGAAAAAGAAACTGTTCGGAAAAATTTCGAATAGCTAGTTTACTTAGGCTACGATTCACAGATTTAAAAGGGAGCTATTTTTACATGCACGTGCTTTTCAAATCGGGATTTTATTTTCAAGGTATTCATGATGGAAATAAAGATAGCGAAGAATTGTCTATTAGTAGTTGGTGCGCCTTGGCACTGCAAAATATTGTATTATAAAGTGTTGGTCGATCAAAACGGTTAACTTTTCTGAAAATTGTTACTGATTTCTTGTTTAAGAGCATTTTTTTACTATGCATCCAGACAGCAAATATTTGTATATTTAGTACATCAATGTAAGGTAGGACTTTGACTGAAATAATATAGTAATCCAAATAAGACAACTAGCATTACATCAAACTAAGAACTTTATTTCAACTAGACTCACTGTCCCCCCCCCGCCCCCCTCTCCTTGTCTACACTCTGCACACTCACACATATGAGAAAAACATATAAAAGATGATGTAATGAAAGCTACACTGTTTGGGTTGTTACACAAAAAGACATGCTTTCTGTTCGCTAAATATTTCCTGCAATCGTAATTAGAAAGATTGCATATGAGTTTCATTTGTTTTGTAACAGAATTCGAATTTTAAAATTTCAGTAGAGGGTCAATTTTTTATAATTTAACTTAATGTGAAAAATTAATTGTTTGTTGTGTCATGGATACCTTTCTTAAAATTGCTATTATTTGTCCATTTAAAAAAATTCAGTTTCTATATTTCAATTTTTTCAATTTTTATGTCTTCAGCTCCATAAGAAGGATTTTTCATAGATATATTTATGAAACTGCATAGTGAAAGTGTTGAAAAATATTATAAATCTATTAAAACTATCTGTATGTGAATTTTTTTTAAGGTAATAATATTTTAAATTCAGGAGTCACAGTTAGAAAATTCAGTTTTCTAGCTGTTAATAGTATAGCTCATGATATTTTTCAGCTTGAAAGATAAATAATAACAAACGTAGCGATTATAAAACGCTTTGCAAAATAACTATTTTTCCACCGCCAAATTTGACGGTGTATCGATATCTGGCAATCAGTGATGATGATCTGCCGTCGTCAAACTTGACGGAGTTTGAGCATAAACTTACTATTATTATTAAAAGACAGTTGTTTGTACATCATTGGATTCCATGCATGAAAGATTTGGAGCCCGAAAAAATAACAAAATAATTACAAAAGGACAAAACGGTAAGTAACCTCATTACAATAACAATAACTGCATTGGTGATGGAAAATGGAACGACATATGACTACAATAAACAGGAAAATGGAATACTGTATGACTACACCAAGCATAAAAGTAGATAGTCGTAGTACTAGAGAGTTAATGCAGTATATCAATCGCATTAACTCTCTAGCTCGCTCATATAGACAGCATAGGGTTTGCCACTTTGATTGAGTGAAACAATTCAGAATTCAGAAATTAGATACAGAAATTCATTTTAGAAAATGATCTCGGTCCATATCAAAATTCTGGTTGCACAAAGTGCACAAGGGACTGTACAAACTCTTTGCAAAAGTGGAGCACAGTAAAAAAAAAAGGCTGTATGATAATTTTGAAAGAACCTCTAAGAGACTGTAATCCTTTCAAACAATGCGTTCACAATGGAGGAGGACACAAAGTTCGAAAAGATATTGTACGCAATTGTAAGTAAATACTAATAATTTTAAGGTGAAAATGATTGAATACATTTACGGAAATTCCATAAACAAGATTCTTTTTTTTGTTGTTCACAAAAATTTAATCTTTATTATTATGCATAAAAAATCTGTACGATAAATATTATGTAATCAGGTCTGAAAAGGGTTAAATGACATTTCCTTTAGTTAAATGAAGAGTAAGATGTTATAAATTTCTATGTTCTTCTATGAACTATTGTGCTTGAAATGATTGATTGTTTAGAAACTGCCATATTGCAATGTCTTTTAATTGTTTTCAGTGCTCCTGTAGAAGAACTATAAATTTTAAATTCATTATTTTCGACGGGAAGCAACATTTTGATAATATCCTTATTAACGCATAGTAATGTTTTGCTTGGAACAGACTAGTGTCTCTGAAATAGGCTTAGAATAATGACAGCCCATTGAACGGTATATCATGGAATTCTTTTGAATACTCCTGTAATAGAATTATAAATGGTACGTACACCATTTTCTCTTAATAGGATACATGGTACAGTACATAGAAATAGCATGTATAAACTTTGTAGTAACTGATGCATATTTACGACTGTTAGAGTTGGACAAACAGATAAATTGAAATCAAACAATTTTCAACAATAAACAATTTTCAACTTTGATGGAAAATTTTGAAAATTCATAAATTGGATAACTCACGTATAAGATGGGCGTATTACAATAACATGAAATTGTAAGTGTCTTTCCGTCTCTTTTTCTATTTCTATTCAGTTACTTGGTTCAGATTTTCGATTACATTTCTTGAACGGCGACAATTTTCTCCTCTTCACTTATACAGAGAGATTCCTTTCAAATTTGCAAAGTCAGAGTAAAAAAGGGCTTAACAGAAATCTTTATGACATTTTGATTTTAATCTTTCAAATTTATTTAAAAAAGATGTGAGATAAATATAACTTTAGAAAATGCCATACTCTTTTATCTTATTTTTCTGACATTTAAATTATGGTAAATTGATGTTAAGCTACCCCCATTACAAAAATGTCCTTCTTAGTATAAAATGGATTGAAATTTATATGAAACATGAGCAGTTTACGCTTTTGTTCTCTTTTTCAAATTAGACATTTCAATACAAGTTAAATTATTCATTAAATTATTGACAGAAATATCGCTTTCTGATCTATACGCCCTATTTTCTAGTGAATAATTCACACTTTTCCTTCTTAAGAGGTCTTTAAAATGTAAGATCCATCTTATATACGCAGATTTGTACTTGTTTTCTAGTGAATAATCCACACTTTTCCCTCTTAAGAGGTCTTTAAAATGTAGGATCCATCTTATATACGCAGATTTGTTCTTGTTTTCTAGGGAATAATCCACACTTTTCCTTCTTAAGAGGTCTTTAAAATGTAGGATCCATCTTATATACGCAGATTCGTTACTTATTGTTTTATACCATAAGAGTTTCAGAATTAGGCATCCTGCGCCAAACCATATGGCCAAGCAAGATCGAAAACAAAGCAGAGCGAGTTACTTCAAAGGTTTGCACGGAAAGTGGTATACACCATACAAAAGTGCTACTATGGCATTTGAGCCACAGAATATCCACGTTGTGCTTGAGAATCAAACCGACCATTCAAGGTACCTAACTCGTTGGGTCATGGAATTAGGTGAATACCATTGTAAGCATTTTGAATGATGTAAAAAATATGAATTTGGTTTTTACAACACGTTCACGCGTTTGCGTACGTAAAACGTTGGGTTCTTTTGAGTTCAATCAGCTGCTGATTTCTAGCTTAAATCTGTTATCTCCCATTATTGAAAAGGCATAATTAATTTTGAATTCCCCAGAAAACACAAATATTTCACACCCCAGTCATAATAGCTTTCCCAGAAAGATTTCATTTCTTTCTTTCTTTTAAGAAGGATGCTTATTACATTAAAAAATTCTGTTTATAAGAAGTACCGAGGTGTTCCTGAAATCGACATATTGCTTTCATAAAGTTAAACACCCATGTAGGAATTTTAACTAAAATCATTTAAAAAAGAGTATAAAATATTAAAAATACAGAGTGTCCGAAAATACCTTGCCATATTTCAAAAATTCACAGAAAAGCAACAAATTGTTGTATGAATGTGCGGTTCGCACTAATGCTTTACGGAATCAAGAATTTAGTTTTCCATCTTAAAACAAATTACTTCTAAAATGTATTCATAGATGGCGCTGCATTTCCAGTTTTCAGCAATGAGAGAAAATAGGGATTTTTCGTGAGTTTCGAACAGCATTGACGGTGCAGGAATATTCATGCTACCTAAGGTGACTGCAACTGAGAAAGCACAATGCGTAGGTTCGTATTTCAAATCAAAATCCAAAACTGGATTTCAGAGAAAGTTTCGTAACATGTTTAAGAAAAACCCTCGGAGTCGAAACAGCATTTTGGCCCGGCATGAAAAGTTTTTAGCGACTGGAAGCGTGTTAGACAGGGAAAGAAGTGGTCGGCCACGAAGATCGGATGAGACTGTGCGAGACATTCGGGAAGCTTACTGTGACGGTACAGCGCCACCTATGACCACAATTTGAAGTAGTTTTTTTTTATGATGTCAAAAAATATTCGAGAACTGTGAAGTATTATTGTGCAAACCGCATATTCATACGAGAATGTGTTGCTTTTCTATGAATTTTTTAAATGGATCAAGGACTTTACGGACACCCTGTAACTCGACTAATAAACTTAAATTTGAAAATGATGGGTGTGAAATTGGCCAGTGTACGATAATTTTGTTTTGCTTGAAATAGAATTCATATGTGTTGGAATTAAATACTAGTGTAAAAGAGGTGTACTTCTGTGTACACCATTTCATAGATATGTAATTCTAATGTCTGTTCTTTTCATTTTCCTTATTATAACAAATATATAGAATATTTAGATTTTTTAAAAATTATTAGCATTGAAAACAAAAATCCGAGTTTAACGCATTTTCAATAAAGATTTCAGAATCTAAAATTCAGATGACGTGTATCCAGATTTTATCAAGATACAAACCATCATTAGGAGCGACTGCTGAAAGATACCCAAAAAGAAAAAAAAAAAGTCTTGTTTCTATGTTAGCGTTATCAGTGGGACAAAAGCGGAGAACAAAAATACTCTAGTTACACAATTTAATTACTATTTAAAATGACATTTCAAAGGAAAATGAATTCCTCTTTGACATTTTTTTCGTAATTTAAAGAGTAAAAAAAAAGTGCTTGGATTTATATTTTCGCACATTTTTGCTTCACACTGTTTAAGTTTGACAAATTGAAATACGAGTTATATGACATTCCCAGATTATTTTAATTTTGAAATATGAACTAAATAATAGAATAAAATAATAATGTCAGAGCGTACATTTAAAAATTATAATTTATTTATTATTTTTTACATAGTTTTCTTCATCGCTATTTTGTGTAATAATTTAATCCTTAATCAGCGTTTTAAAAAATGAATTTAAATTTTAAAAACCATATCTGGATAAATTAACAAAGACGTGAAAATCAAGTACTCTGATCTTTTTTTCACATGGAGTAATTTGAAGTTCATGAAAAATTTTAGCTCTTGATGCATACAAATCCAAATTAGTTAAACTTTAGCGATAAAATTTTAGATTATAAATATGATGGAAAAGGTAAACGGAAAAATTGTAGAAACGGAGGAGAAAGTAAGAAGTTCCGACATTAGAAAAATACATTTTATGTGAAATTTACATAAAAACTAAATTTTGCATAGTATATATATATATACACAAATTTTGAGAATTTTAAAATTATAAATGCATTGGAATCAACAGCAATCTTTTACGATTGCTGTAAGTCTACGGAAGACAGATAAAAAGAACAAATTGTTAGCATTTGAAATTTGTGCAGATATGCATGATCATATTGAAACTGTTTATGTAAACGTTAAAATTACTTAGCTTAAAGCTCTAATTTCATATTTAACCCATTTGTGCCCAGATATTTTTGCAACTGTCTTCGATTTTTGTTAGTACCAACAATAATGGATAAATTTCTGATGCCAACTTTTTGAACAAGGGATGATTTCTTTTAAAATCATTATGTATAAAAACCTAAATATCAACAAAGTACTTGGTCATGTTGAAGTATTTTCTAGAGTTTTGTGGAATATATATACTCAAGGTTCAATACTTGCGAATAAAAATAAATAACGTTTTTGACTGATAGAGAAAATGCCGGCCCCGAAAAGGGACCGGCATTCCCTTTTCGGGGATGCCGGTCCCCGAAATTTGGTAACTCATATATAATTACCAAATCTATGTAATAAAATGTAACTAACGCTTAATAGTTAAAAAACGGACGCATGGTATCTTACTATGTTGGCTTGTGCAAAATACAGTTGGAGGATTAAGAACAAATAATACTGATTATATACATGGCTTTTATGCATTTATCAATACTGGATACAAACATGTGGCAAAATTTGGCAAGTACAAAATTTAGAAGAAATTAATGGTTGAACATGTTGTGATTTTGTTGTGTGACATACGTTATAGAATGTTTTAAGCCTAAAAACATAATGAATCCAATTGTAGTAAATTGAATTGCTAACTTAAAAATTTTCTGAAGATGGATTTTGCAGGTTTTTGTATTTCAATTAAATCCACTATCAACGAACACTTTATTAAATAAAAATGTTACGCTGTTTTGAAAAACAAGTTGAATTTATCGAATAAATGATAAATGTCTTGTACCCGAAATTTTAAAAGGGGCTATGGAAAGTTTTGACTGATTTGAATGTATGATAACATATTTAAAGTTTTAAATTATTACCTTTTATTTACTAATCCATTATTTTTTTTCTAACTGAACATCACTTACATTGGGTTCATTTTACTTTTATATGTTTTATTGAGAAATACTTAATAACTAGAAAAAGAAAAGAAGAAGAATAAATAAATTTCAATGAAAAAAATTGTCATTTTTTACTTTTACTGTGCTGATATATTTCTCCCCTTGTGCTAATGCATCTCTCTAAGAAAAAAAGGAATTTTTTGTTTTAATTGTGTTTATATAATTAAAAAATATATACGATACTCTATTTTTTTAAATCATTGTCTGCATTAAACCGAAAGAACTCAAATAGATATACTCGTGTGGATATACTTCTAATTTTCTCAGAAAAAATGTTATTTGATTTCCAACAATTAAAGAAAAAATGAGGGCAATTAAAATTTTAGAAAAAGAAAAATTAGATGGCTAATTGCAGGGATCAAATAAATGATGAACAATTATAATGTTAATTAATGTAATTCTGAAAATATTTATTTTCGTATTTCATATTATCTTTCTGTATACTTTGGTGGTGGAAGGTATAGCATGCTTGCTCTCTCTTAGTTTGGAAATAAATTATAGGTTCAGTTTTATTTAGTGAAAGAGCTTTAAATATTTCTTCCCTTTTATAGTTATCTTCTTGTAGGACTTTGCCTAGGTCTAAGCATAACAAGCAGTATCATAATGTTATACTTAATAACGACATTTGCGTAATGATGTATGTTTTTCTTACTTCTATGAGACTACTTTTAATGGATCTTATATCTACAGTGGGTTGCCGAATTATTAGGGGCAGTCAAAACATAAAAACGATATTTTTACACTTTAATTACGAAAAAGAATTAGACAAATCAGCTAAATATAATAAATGATTTAATTTAATTTATCATGTATTCCTTCATTATTTTCAGCTAAAAATATAAACTACACAATACAAAAAAAAAAAAAAAAATTGAAGGTTAAAGAATGTCAGTCAGTGTTTTGTGAAGCATTGGCGTAAAATATTTTTGTATACTAAATAGCTCTTATCACGTGTATCAAATTCGTAACTCTACAGCTCTTTTATGATTAAAATATTTTCAAACAAAGACAGCTCTAAAATTTCGTCCCCCATTTAATATTTAATTCGTAGACAGATGCGTAGTATTGTAAATCCATATCCGAAACACTATGCTACTTCAAACAGCAGTCAAATGCACCTAACAATTCGCAATAATATGTTTTCTATGTTGAAGCGTTGCTACTATTTCTAGCTTTAATTTGTGGATGATCTCAGTTAGTAAAGGTTTAAAAATGTCAGGGTAAATTTTTATCAAACTGCGTTAGATTTAGTTTTACATAGTCAGGTTGATTTAGACTGGATTGTCAGAGTAGATCTAATTATTGAAACTACTAGAATTGTTGCTAAGATAGGCAGGGCAAAATAGACTTTGACGTAATACTTGAAGTAACAACTGAACAACTATAAATGCAACGGAGATTTCTTAATAACTTCATTGTTTTCCTACGCATTAGAATTTTAAATGGTGGCATATAACGCAGTAGAAAAAAATAATAGTGCAATTATCTGTTTCAAATGATTAAAAATAATTTATGATTACTTGAAATTAAATGATTGCAGTCCCGTTGTTTTACTCATAGAATGTGAAGATCTCTTCATATAAATCTCAAAGCATCATTAAAACCTAGAAATGTAATGGTAAGAAATATTGTGATTCACCCACCTTCCACTTACCCCAGTGAACGAATACAAATAAGTATGCAAATGACTTTAAAGCCTCCAAACACGTTTGAATAACATGGTAATACTGCACATTTTCCTAATAGTCACGCTTAGTTATCAGTGATGAAAAAAAGTCTTTCAAAATTGTGATGATTTTGAAGCTAATTTTTTCTAAATAAACTTTTAGCTATGCTGCAAAGGAACATGCCTGAATATAAATTACTAATTTCTCACTTCTTTGAACAAATAGAATAATAAAGTTCTCTTCCATCAAAAGTATACCTACGATCCGAAATTTTAAAATTTTACATTTTTAAAATATTTCATAAAGTTAAACTATTGAACACATCGCCATATTCTTTGAGTCTGCAAGTGTTTTTGAATAAAACACCATCACATTTACATCTATTTTTAGAAAAGAAAAATTTATTAGTTATCATTGACAAAAAGACCAACGTATCTGGTCGCCAAAAATTTTCACTAAACAAATTAATCCTTCAGTACAAACTTTGAACTTTGTCTCAAAGTAATATTTCATGAAAACTTTGCCGCAAGAGTGTTTTATATGATAACTTTCTCCGAGAACCATTGAACAAACTTCCGTCACCCTCACGAACTTAAAATGTTCTACAAACAATAACACATCACCCTTTATTTCATATTCATGAGGAACACGAGATTCATCAAAGTGAAAATCACTGGAGATTATGTTTACATCAGATATATTCCTGGAGCAGCGTTACGGGAGAAAAGAGTTAAGACTGTGAGGTATAGAGATTTTACGAGGAAATGATTGAATGTTTGGCTACAATAATGGCTGATTTATCAAAAATGTACAAAGACAATTTTAATTTTAAAAAGTTGAGTTACGCTCTTATGTGATGTTCCAGATATCGAGATTAGAGCCGGCGGAAAAATATTTTATAAGAACGTGGGGAATATACACTTCGAAGAAATGCTTTAGTTGCTGTAAAGGGATGCTTATCACACAGCAAGTAGCTGTTGTTATCTATCTATATAAATAAAATTCGACTTTTGTCTGTACATTTCTTGGAATTCAAAAATTTTGCGATTTCTATCCGTTTCAAGCACCCGGGAATCCGATGCGACCCTCAAAAAAAAGTTTGTCTGTCTGTCGTTCTGTCATTCTGTCCGTGACGCCTTTATTGTTTAAGCATCACGTAAAAACGACTGAAGCTAATGATATGAAATTGAGTGACATAATAGGTGGTCACTCAACCTAAAACATAGGCGTCGAATTTAAAAAAAAATCTTGATTGGATTTTGAGATTTTGCGAAAATCCTTTCAAACTGCGTAAATTTGTGTTCGCACATCACGTAATAACTGCAAAGGTGAAAAAATGATATTTGGTGAAATGATAGGTGGTCACTCACCTTAACCTATAAGCATCTAATTAAAAAAAATTGATCAGATTTCGAGATTTTGTGAAAATCGTTTAAAACTGAGTGAATCTTTGTTCCCGCATTATGTAATAACGACTAAAGCGAATGATATGAAATTTGGTCACACGATAGATGGTTGCTCAACATAAACTATAGGAGTCCAATTTTTTAAACATTTTTATTAGATTTTGAGAAAATTCTCTCAAAATACGTTTATATTTCTTCAAACATCACGTAATAACGACTAATACGAATGATACGAAATTTAGTGAATGATGGGTAGTTGCTAATCTTAATTTATAGGCGTTGAATTTTTAAAATATTTTGATTACATTTTGAGATTTTGCGAAAATCGTTTTAAAATGCTGAAAATTTGTTCCAGCATCATGAAATAAAGACTGCAGGGAATGAAACGAATTTGGGTGACATAATAGTTTGTCACTCAACTTAAATTCTAGGCTTCCAATTTTTCAAAAACGTTGATTAAATTTTGAGATTTTGCGAAAATTATTTCAATATGCGTCAATATTCGTTCGCGTATCACATAATTACGGCTAAAGCGAATGAAATGATATTACTTAGTTACTCTCTAACCTGTAATATTTTAACAATACACAAAAATTATAACTTTGCTTTCTTTACTTTGGCAGCATACTACATCCATTCTGTGTACTCCTACAATGCTGACGAAAGTTCTTGCTTTTTGGAAATTTGCATTCACTAACCCGCCGAGGACGGGTACTGCAGCTAGTATATGTATATCTCTTCTACCTGATATCTTTAATCTTTTTTAAGTTATAGAAAATGCACAGTTTAACCTTTTCTTAAGTTTTTTTTTAATTTGGCTATTGATTTCACACGTCTACACTGTTATAAGTGATATCAAAAGAAATTTTTAATGTATCTTTGAACAATAAATAAATAAATAATTTCAATAGTCTACTGAGGACATACTGCGAAGGTTTAGTTTTCTTTTAAAGGCTTTTTCAATAAAAATGTTGCTGCTCAAATAGTCAATTACACCAGTTTAGTTGCACTAACTACGCAAGCACATACACACGCATATATGTATTGTATACATTTGACTAACAACAAACAGTTACAATAGTTAGCTAATCGTAAGCATCACTTTTATTGAAAAAGGCTTAGGAAGGAAAACAATCCAACCTTAAATGTAACCATTCGACTTTTGTGTCACATTACCGAAATGAAAATATATAATCCGTGTCTTATAGGAAAGATTTTCTTCCTGTTGAAAAGAACATAATTACGCCTTATTAATTTTTTCAACGCATCGACCCATTCTATGCAGGGAAAAAAATATGAAGGTGATTTTGACGTCCAATTAACCTGGCGAATGGTGATTTAAAAGACAAATGAATTTCAAAGAACAAAATAATTCGCGGAATAGAAAGATTATTATTTTTCATATTGAACGAATTCTTTCAGAACGAACCTAAAGTTAATTTAATTATAATAGTACTTATTGTGTTTTTAGAATTGTACCTTCAATGAAACTCTTCTTTTTTGGATTTCAAATCAATTTCACATCATTATTTTTATTTCAAAATAATTAATTAGTACAAGAATATATTTTCTGTTTTCCTTATTTCATAATTTACTAGGTTGATAAAATTTTTGGAATTCAAAACCGTGACGTAAGTATTTACTTAAGTACTTTTAAGTGGCATCTTCGGATTTGAAGTTATGAAACATTTTTAACTAAATCTTTTCTAGCATTTCATGTGCATGGGTGTGTATGCGAGGTCATTTTGAAATTTAAACTAGCACCGACTCCAGATTTAACATTTTAGTATCTTTGGAAAGGCGCAACGGTGACGATTCCCTTTCTGTAACACGAATTGCTTCTAAGCAATTTAGTTTAGCTCTAGTTTTTGAATGTTTCGCCAGATTCTGCTGTTCTCATGATAGTCCTGAACATATTCAACCTGGTTTCAAGATTGATGAAAGAAAAGATGGTGATTCACCCACTCGTAAAATTTTTGCGCGAGCTACTCAGTTAAGCAATTTAACAAACTGCAAAAGAAATGTGGATAAAAGCAAACTGTAGTTTAGAGGTTAACAACTTTCATGTTATAAAGTTAAAAATAATAGATGGATTTCAGATAAATTTGAAGGCCAGTGAATGGAATTTTTTACGTCTAAGCTCCACAAAGGGATAAAACAATTAAAAGAGTAAAATTAAAGAGCACAGAAATATTGATTCGTTAACACTTATTACTAAAGAAGAATCCAGATCCAGGTTTGAATCTGTAAGAGTCGATTGGTTGACTGGTTGGGGTTTTCTTCAGTTGTAGCGTGAACACGGCCCAGACTACTTAATAAGAGTTCTTTCGAGAAATATTTACCTGAACGTACGTCCTTTCTTGCTGACAATCGACATCAGTCATACCAGCAACACACCTTAACTTTGGTTCATTTAAAAATGCCAATATTTGTAGCTCAGGGGAAAAACTCTATATTAAGGCTCAATTATTACTGCGGTGGCAACGGTTGCCCTTTTTTCAGCATTGGACAATCTATCCAGCTGTTCTCGCATTTTTCCATTTTTCAGCAGATGTCAGTTGCTGCCAAAAAGAATCGTGACAATTTTTTTTTTACGGGACATGACGTGCTAAAATGTAAAGGGTTCTCGTGGAGCTATGTCACCTGCAACTGTTTTTATAAAAATCAAATCTATTCTTCGTGACTGGCAACAATCAAAACGTCAGAGTTTGATGTTCCCAGAGCGGCAACACTGCGCCTTAAAGGGTTAAAAGAGTAAAGTCCTCTTTTTTTTAAACGGTGGTGTTAAAATGCTTTTGACATAACAGCACTTATCTCATACTATGAGTACTTTAATATTTATGGTTTAGTTTATTTCCTGCAGTTTGGTATTCGTTAGAAAGTTAAACGTTAGCAGCATTACGGTTACATGAGGGAATGAATGATTTACATGAGATGAGACTGTAATAAAATGCTTAATAAGATAACATTTCATTAAGTATTATTGTAACATTACTGTTCGATATTAATCTATCAATTAATGTAATCTGTGTAAATGGAAATTAGAATTGTTTTTTCCAATAAAGGTATCTCTTTTAAGATCGCTAAAATTTATCTATGTTCAATCCAACAAATTAATGTGTTGGATTCCACATTTGGATATTTCAACAAATGAATATGTTGAAATATACCAATTGACTAAATTTACCAAACTACAGAAGACACACGGATGTGGAAAAAACCATATAAAAAATAACTTTATCCCAACTTTGAAAGGCTACATTTATGAAACTACAGAGGACACACGCATTTTCGAGAAAACATGTAAGAAATAACTTTGTACTAAGTTATACAAAAAAGTGCAGAGTATATAAGTGCAGAATGGATAGCTGTCCATTCATTCGGGAGATATCCGTTCCTCCAGATAAGGCATCATTCTGCAACAGAAATCAACTCACGTCTTGTGTTACAGTTATGTTGTTGTCGTGTCCATGGATAGACGACACTATCCTTGGAAAGAGGGGCGCCATTGCCCCCGAGGGGGTTGGACTTCTACTTGTTGGCCCCTAATTTTGAACCGATTCTAGATGAGGGACCAGCCACCATCTGAAATTGGCACCTCCAGAGGTATCATTTAACAACTTGGAGGACATTGGAGCCACGACGGATTTTACGTGCACCAGCTCCCATTGGCGTACACGGTTCCACAGCGGACGAGCCGAGAGAGAGATAACCCTCCCAAGCACTGGCCAAGCCGGATGCTGCTTCACTTGCCGTGTTCTTATGGGAACGGAGTTTAGCGCCCGGACCACTGCGGGACTGTTACAGTTATAATGCCTGCAATTTTCTCCTCTTTTAGTTCAACAATGTCAGCTGGCACAGGTAGAAAAGGACTCTTTTTTTTGTTTGTACGTTTTGTGTTAGGGCAAGCCTACAGGAAGGGCCTCTGCTTACGGGGGTGCCTTGGTTGGGGGACTTTCTGTGGGGTTCTAACACGTTTTCATGTTAAAACTGGAGAAAACCGACCCAAACTACATACCGTTAGAGCGATAGCTGAGCCGTAGGCCTGAGCGCAGGACCTTCACACTTCAGTCGCCTGCCATATTCAGTGAGAGCCTTATCCACCTGGCCTTGATGGAGCTCGCATTTTATCTTTTATGTATCCCCAAAGTAAATTAAGAAGAGCAAATTGAAATGCTTCCAGAAGTAGCTTTGTTACAGAATAATAATCAGTTGTGTGCCTAATAGTAAAATTCTTAACAACTGAAAAACACCAGTGAAATGAATTTTTCAAAATATAAGCCAGGTATACTGTTGAAACAAGTCTGTCTCTGAAAAAGAACATTTTTTTATAGCACTAGAGTGTTATTAGAATCAATCGATTTTTCACGGCGAGGCACTTTTCAAATGTGTTACGTTAGATGTAAATATGCTTAAAATACGCTAGCTCCAAACGTCACATTCCATTAAGAGCAAATTTGGTACATATACAAACTACTTTCGTACAACCATTATTTATTTTGGTGTGTACAGGACTTATAGATTTTTTTTTTACAGCTGCAAAAAATATTTCTCATACATTACGGCCTATGGAGAGACATTTTTTAAAGTGCCAGATAGCGCGAGTAGGGTGGGGGGATTAAATGTTGAAAGTCACGAAGGTTTGCAATTTTTTATGACTTATCGCCAAGTTTGGCGCCAAAAAATATGTCCTCAGAACTTAACCAAGCTTGGCGATATCTTCCAAATTAGGCAAGAAACTTGCAAAAGTGACAGTTTATTATAAAGGAGAAGTATGGTTAGAATGTGCCTGGCGAAGATTGTAAAATAGTTTTAGTAAGAGATTTTAATATGGATTTCAGTTCTGAAAAGTGTTTTATGACACAAAAATGGCAAACTCATGAAAAATGATGCACTTTCCAAATAATATTATAAAGTTGAGGTATTGTTAGAATATGCCTGACGAAGATTGTTAAGCAGTTTTGGAAGATGATTTTAATGTAAATTTCAGTTCTGAAGAAGTGGTTTGTGGAACAAGAACGGAAGGAACAAGAAACACGGCAAACTCATAGATTATGATGCACATTCGAAACACTATTTATAATGGTGAAGTGTAGTTAGAATATGCTTGGGAAAGATTGTAAAACAATTTTAGTAGGCGATTTTAATATAGATTTCAATTCCAAAGAAATGTTTTAAAGAACAGAGAAAAAAAATAAGGCACACTCCTGAATAATGATACGCTTTCCAGCTTATGGAATGAGGAAGAAAAGTAGGGATAGTGCATGAACAACGGTACGCTTTAGTGCATATTTAAAATAAGAAAGTGTTTCAGAATTTGCTTTTATGTGTATTTGTGCAAAATGTGTCACTGGAGTCTCCAAGAATACTCATTCGTTAAAATACGTTTACCTCAAAATACATGCACTTAAATCACTCCAGGAATAACTTTAATTTAACATTTCTCATGCAAACTAATGGCTAAAAGTTACTTACAAATGCGCCTGGCGTGGTAAAGAGCGCCTGGATTAAAACGCCATTTAGCGGTGAAATAACTGTCAACCTTCATTACACAAGTGAGAGGATTTGCAGTTGAGATTTTATAAGCGACAGTATTACTCCGTCACCCGTTTGCCTGATAGTGTATCTCTTGAGAGATAGATAGACAACAGAAGGGGATAGTTAAAGGAAAAGGATTAAACAAAATACAAATATATAGACTAATGGAATGTTAAGCTCATTTTACAATTTTCTTTCTTCCAGATCTCGAAGATAACGTCTACGTATGAATGTTGGTATGATGTAAGATGCTTTTGACAAAAGAACATCAATATTGCTACTATTATAACTATTATAATCCTTAATGTATTATATATTACTAATTATGTTATAATTCTTTAGTAATAAGACAGAAGTTTTGCTTTATATATGTTATTGTTTGATAACACGCTAGCTTTAAATAGCTTGATTATTTTGAGTTAAGATTTTCTGTCTCTATCATGTTTCGTAATTTGATAAAAACTTTGTGTTCATTGTTCATTTTTAATGGGTGTCAAGTTTTACTAATATCTGAAAACAGCAAATCGCATTAAAATGTAGTAATCATATATTTTTGAAGTAATGTTGCTAATATAGGAGCTATCTCCCACCCCCATGTATGATCGTGGCTTTGATATGCATATAAATAGAAATGGAAGAAGAACTTAAGAATTTACACGAAATAATAAAAGGCTTCAATGCATAACTAATTAAAAAAATATATTCTGAATATAGTTTGCATATTCAAAGTAAAATATGTTGTTGTTGTGAACATGTATATCGGATTTGCGTGCTTGACTCGAAACCCGCTTATAAATCCTCGTGAGAAGGACAACATAAAGGGGGGTACACTCCGTGGGGTCTTTCTAAAGGGTCCTAACACATATTTATGTTAAGTTTCGGAGAAAATCAGGGAAAACTCCGAACGGTTAGGTCGAGAGACGCACGATGACACCCGAACCCGGGGCCTTCACACTTCGCCCGTCTACCATTTCCAGTGACATAACCACTGTGCCATGATGAGGCAGTAAAATATGTCTAGCTGTCAGAGTTTAAAAAACAATTCTTTTAAATAGGTTCTATTTTAAAGCTTATCTTTAAACATATGTTAAAGTATAATATCTCTTTTATAAAATAAAAAAAAAGCGTATCTTTAATCCATTTCAAAATTTTGTGATTAAGATTATCACGACTAATAGTCTCTTTTGAAATTATTTGGAAAAAATAATGTCTTCCAACATTTTAAAATCAGATATCTTCCACTTACCAAAATTATACAGTTTTATTATGCAATTTATTTATGGAAAACGTGGAAAATGTTTCATCATTGCAAAAGTTTCACGTTAAAATATTTTCTTTTGTTTCTAAATTACAGAAATGTGTTACATATCCAAAAATAAGCACTATAATTTAAGCAATATTTTTTACTTTTTTTTCTATCTTCTTTCACATATGAGCACCCCACAAAGTTTAAATTGCTTTTTCAATATATTAATTTACATAAAAAGAGAATCGAGTGAATGCAAGATTAAAGCACTGTAATCTGACAAATTACGTTCTTACTACGCATTTAAGAAGAATTTTCAATAATTTGCACCAGAGTTTTATGCTTTTACTATTACAATATTTCAACTCCATTACTTCAAATGACATGTTTCAGATGCTGAAAAAACTATATTTCTGAATCGCAAATTAGAAACGTAAATTAAAAACGCTTTTATGTTAAATAGATCCATATGTTTAATATGATGACTATGTGATGGTTAATATGATTTTTTTAATTACGTGGTAATATTTTAAACAACCAAAATGTAAACAGAAATAATATTTGTTTTTCAAAATTTTTTTTAAACTGGGCAGTATTTTCAAGTTTGTGAACCTATGAAAAATAAATTAACGTATTTTAAATCTGAAATTTTATTTTGAACTTTAATTCTGTGAGTGCTTAGATACTTTTTGATCATTTTTATGATGCCTGTTTATCATATATGAATAAAATATAAAGTTTTCATTTTTGAAGTGTTTTAAATATTCATTCGATCCGACTTATTTTTAAAAAGTTCAGGCGCTGTTTATTTGCACACGAAGGGCAAATAGGAAGTTTTACCCTTAAAATAGGAATTTGGATTTTACTTCACAAAATGGCAATAACCAAACTCCTCCTGAGAAATTATTCCGTTCAGTCCCCCCCCCCCCACACACACACACACTTCATTTTCACGTTGGATTACGTTCCTTCATAACAGTCTTTAATTTTTTTTTTTTCACGTCGTTGCATGATTCAATATTACTCCATTTGAAAACTATGTGAAATAAGCAGATGAACTGTCTCAACTAACCAGAATTCATTTTACACCAGTCAAAAAGTGAAATCATAAATTTAAAATTGATTGATAGTCAAAGACGTTTCATCATATTCGCAATCTGTGCGATTCTAAATAGTTCCTCTAGATCACTATGGAGGATATCAGTATTTAAACTGAGTTGATTTGTTACGATAATATGAATTAAAGACCAAAGGGCTGGCTAATAAATATTTCTTAAAATTAAACGTGTTTTTTATATTCATCATGTTTCAATGACTGCCTTTAAAATAACTAAACGATTAGTAATCCTACGTCAATATATCCGCAGAATTTTAACAAAAGAGACTACCTGGACGTTTTCATTACTTCTTTTTTGGTTAGATGCATCATATAAACACAAAACTTTATTGGTTTTGGACTAAATCAGTGTGGGAAAATTAATATACAGTGCTGCATAAATAAATTCTTCGAGTTTAAATGAAGTAGTTTAATTAACATTTCAAGCTATATGTTTCCTTTTTTCCTGTTAATTTATCGACAAAACAAATTTTTAATAGAAAATTAGTTAATTAAAATAGAATAGCTCAAGATTTCTAAGACTGGATAGAAATAAAGTTTTGTATTAAATATTTAAAATTTTAAGATTTGAAAAAGAAAACTGTTAAAATAAGATCCTCTAATTTCAGTTGAAAAATTAAGCACAATGAATAAGGAATCCAGACAAACAACATAAAAAAAAGATTGTAAAAGTTCAGAAAACATTATTACTACTGATGAATAAAGAATTACTGTATGTTGGAAATGGTGAGGTACGATAAGTATTAGTTAAAAAAATTAAATGCTACTAATACTATAATTGCAAAAGTTTGTACGTTTGCCACTCTTTCACGCTGAAACGGCTGGACTTATTTGGATGAAATTTGGAGTAGAGATAGCTTATACCTAGATTAAGCTACCTTTTATCCTAAACAAATGCTATTCCCGAGATTTTCACAGATTTTGAAATTTCGTGGCACATTCGAAAGCATGGCATAAAAACCAAATATCACTCTGACGAGATGTACAGCGTAAATAAAATGTAAATATACAACTATGCTGTGATTGATGTAATTTGATTAAAATAATTAGTGAGAAGTTAACTCAAAATGATTGGGCAAGCATAGCGTTATACAGCAGAATTATATACGGTTAGGAAAATAAAACTGGTTAGATGGGAAAAACGCATTCGGCAAATTATACCCTAGCGCTAAATGCATCCGACCAACGCTGAGATACCCTGAAAGGATCCCGTATTAACAGAAGAATGAATAGCAATTTAATGCAAATAATTTTTTACCAAGCTTCGGGTCGAAAATAAAACATTTTGAATGTAACAATACTTCTAGATCTTTAGAACAGAAAAAAACACTCAAAATACTGATGTTAAAAGATTAATTAAAAGATTAGTGCAAAAAACACATATAAAATGATACGATCGTTTCGACCAAAAATTTATTCAGTCGTAGTTTTCATCAGTCGTAGCCCTTTGTCTCACTCAAAAGTGGGAACTGAAAAAGATTGTGTTTATCTTTTTCAGTTCCCACGGTTTAGTGAGCCGAAAGAATACGACTGGTGAAGACTGAATAAATTTTCGGTCGAAACGAGCGTATCGTTTTATGTGTGCTTTTTGCACAAAGCTTTTATTTTATTTTTTTGTACCCTAGATATTTCTTCACAAATTTTGAAAATCAAAAGTAGCAATAATAATATCTATAACTATAAGACTATAGTTGCAAAATATTTCACTCATTTTCGTTCAAGAAGCTCATGTCAATTGTGTACATTCAAAATGTCTTATTTTGAATGTACATAACTGACATGAGCCGAAGTTTGAATAAAATGGTAAATGATTTGTATCAGTTTTCCATTTATTCTCCTATTTATATAGGATATTCTTTTTTACTTACAATAAGTAAATAATAGAAATATTGAAAATTTCTAAAGTAACTGAATTAATCAGGAATTAACGCAAACATTTCATCTTTTTTTTCTAATTACTTTAAAAGAGTTTGAAAAGAAGGATATTATATAAAGAATATCAGATAATATGCATCATTAACCATTATAACGGCATTGAAGGGATTATATTATCTATAACGCAAGAGTTGAGTGCTGTTAAAAGCGAACTTCTTGTACTTGGGCGAGTGAGTAAATGAAGCAGAATACTTAGACGTTACAAGAGAGTTATTGCAATGACTGAGCTCCACTATACTGGCAACCCCGACTAAACGGAATAATATACCGCCGCTGAGCAATAATAATAATAAAAATAATTATGCAGTATCAATAAAAACACCAATATTATTAAGTACGAAAGCACACGAAACAAATATATATATATATATATATATATATATATAGATATATATATATATATATAATAGCAGAAACAAAGTAGTAAAGTACTTCTATTTACACTAATGCCGAGTGTGTGTTTTATTTTAATCTAAGCATTTTTAAGTGATCTGATTTCTGAAAAATATCTTTCAAGATAAGCTTTAATGTTCTATTTGATAGGAAAAAAAAGATTAAAATATGCAGTACGAATAACGATTTTGGAAAAAGGAAAGAAAAAAAACTGCCATGTAGTAAAACCTTCAAGCACTTTCTCTCAAGATTCACAGTTCTATCGATTTAGACGGTAGCATGCTTTCTGATCCGTTTAGAAGATGGATCCTACTCGTTCTTCCATAAGGATAGATTTCCCCCCTCTTCTTTTTTTGAGAAAAAAGGAGAATTCGGATAAAAAGTTGTGAAATTCGTTTTCAAACTTAGTGAGCTCTTTCATAGTGTCAAGAAATTCTATCAGAAAGAGATAATATTCTCAGAGCTTAAGACTAAGAACATAATCTTTGTGACGACCGAGCACTCAGAAGGAGTGGCTATTAATATCCTCTCGAACGGTTTATTTTTTCCCTAAAATGCATGTTCAGGAAATGGTATAACAAAAATATTTACACGGGGGTTTATGCAGGCTGATAACATTGCAATGGAGAAGAACATTGGTCAATGTAGGTTATGCTATAACTCTTAATTGTTTCGTCTAATAAGAGGTATAGCCACCTCATACAGCTATAAAAACATCACATCGAGTTCTCATACTGTTAAAAAGGTTATTGATCCACGAGTGTGGCAGTAATTCTCATTATTCCAAAAGTGACGATTTTAACGCCTGAAGGACCCTGGTTATAAAACACTTTTACATACACTACTAGATATACCACTTCCTTCTTTTCAGATAATCTTCAATTTTGTTACTTGATTTTGGACAGTCATGAAATTTAAGTGTAAATGTTGATTGTATATTCGTGAAAACTGAAATTGCTATCTTGCCAGCTCAATATTTTATAAACGTGATATAAAATATTTCATAATTAATCAGTTTGAGCTATACTATTTTACTACAAAATCTTGAATGAATTTTGATACCGATAATGAAGAATGAGAAATTTTCTTGATGGGAAAAATTATCTTCTTACTGATTAGTTAAAAAATCATATTTTCCAGGTGTTCCCATGTATGTTAACGTGATATTAATTACAGAAAATAACACATTTAAGAGTTTTATTCTTGATATTTTAAAGAATATTTTACTATTATGAGCAATTTGCATCAGCCGGTCACTGGAATATATTTTATGTTAGACCATTTTCCCTTCATGCATTAAATGCGGACACGGACTAACATTTCTTTTTTCTTTTCCTTATTTTTTTGGGGGGAGGGATACATTAAATGTTTTTTATACGCATTTTTAATGCTTTCCCATAAAGTTGAAAGAGCTTTTCAATGGTTTTGATTGTGCATCTGTCTTTTATTTTACACTCTAACCTCGTCGTACCAAGATGACCAAAACTGAATGAAATTTGAATATGTTGGACGACACACTTACAAATGTGTGGTAAAACTAGTTATAACTGCTTCAATTATTTGAAAAAAATAAGCGATTTTAAATCTCATAAGAGTTTTTTCTTTATTTTTGCTATTTCTTAGACGCAAAACATGAAGTTTAGTTTTCTGTCCCTCTGTTCGTAGGATAATTTGTCAAAAAGAAGAAAGAAGCGGAATAAAATAATTTTTTAAAAAACACTGTGCGGTATATGAGTGCAGATAAATGCATTCATTCTGTCACGGGTCTTATCAGAGTTGCCAGACTGACTCTCTTTTAAGGCCAAGTAAAAATATTTAGCTGTTTATTATCTTAATGTTACATAAAATACGATACAGCAGCAAGAGGAGAAAGCAGGATTGCCAGATTGGATTTTTTTCAAAGCCGAATTCAACAAGTTTGGCCCTAAAAAAGCCAATCTGGCAACTCTGATTTGATGAATTCGGCCTTAAGAAAAAGCTAATTTGATAATCCTGGTTCTTAATATCCCTTTCAGGTCCCCTGGTTCTTAATATCTTCATAAGAAGTGAATCAGGTATAAAATAATAATTTCTCATATTTCTTTTGAGTTGTGTTTTATTCGAAAAATTTAATGAGTTAATGACTAAAATAAGACATTCAAATACTTTTTGTGTGAGTGTAGCAAAAAGCGTAGGTCTTAAAAGGATATTGAATAATTATTGACTGAGTTGGATTATACGCCACAGACTCTTCAGTTGATAAACATTGAAAATTGTAGATGTTTTCTAGAAACAAAAGCTTGTTAACTTAACTATCTCACTGTCGACAGCTCTATGATATTCGCCTTAAGAACAGCCTTACCTCTCATAGCCTTACCTCTCATCTTCAAATATCCAGACCAATGGCTTCATTCCTTCATTTATTTTTTTAATCCAGAAATGTTTTTGCATGACTCTTCAAGATGCTTGCATCGAAGTTCCATTAAAAAAGTAAAGCAAACGTTTGATTTATTCTAAAGATCTTCAAAGTATTTGAGAAAAGAAGGACTAAAAAAGAAAAGGAGAAAGAAAATGGTAAGACTGCGCCGTCAGATTCCGAATCGTTCAGACCTACCACCGCAAACATAAAAGAATAAATTTTCCAGATACGACTAAATACACACAAAATCAAAGAACTCTGAAAGAAACATTTTTCTTAGAAATGTAGTGATGAGACCTCCAATAAAATAAAATGGAACTGAGTTTGGAATTCTAGAACTTTAAATAACATTCGAAGCGGAATAATTTTTTTCTGAATTTCCATCACGATTCTGGGCAACAATTTGTGAAATGCTTTTCACATCTGTTGTGGAATGTCTCTGGAAGGGGCGCGTGAATTTGAAAAGCATTTATTCTTCGATGGATAATTTTTTGTTGTTGGACATTTTTAGTCTTCAATATTATTTTTCTTTATTTTTGAAAACAAAGTTTGATAAAAAATTATATTAAACGGTTTCTAATAGTCCAAAATATTTGTTATAAAATTTCTACAAAAGATTACGTCAATCATAGAGAATTAGATTGCTAAATTTTCATAAAACTTGTTTACATTCTAACACACAAGAATTAATTTAAAATATAAGAGAACTTTCACTTTTCATACAGAAAGGCAAATTAAAACACGGTGCCAGAAAAAAAAAACGAACAAACAAAAGTTGTCTTTATTTGGGCAGTAATAATGTTGACAGTTAAATTGTGCACCAAAAAAAAAAAAATAAATAAATAAAACTATTGCATGTTTTCATGGAAAAGCGTGTGCAGATAAGGACCATGCTATCAGGTCGGAATGTTGCCACGTTATTTTGTCGGTCAGGTCGGAATGTCATCAATGAATGAATATCAGGTCAGAATGTTGGCACTTGACTGCTGGGGTTGCCAGCAGTCAAGAGAAACTAGAAAACCTGTAATAGTAAACTTAACTGAAAAAATCCGGCAAACTTGCAAATTTTGATTACAAAGCTGGAAAATCTTGAAGTCTGACATGCAAAATTATCTGAAGTCTGCATTTATAAATTCATTTTACAATTGCCGTATGTGTAGAGAAAAAAAATAAGAATGACTTTACATAAGTACTCAAAAGTTGCGGGTTTGCTTTTTTTTTTGGGGGGGGGGAAGTTAAAAAGAAGAAGAAAAAGCTTAATGTACAATAAATCAGAACGTTACCCTACAACACTATTTTTTTTGGGACCACTGAAAAAAAAAGCCAGTCTTTCAGACCTATATCAAATCGTATTTAGAGCACTTTTTAAAATCTGAATACACCAGAAAACCTCCCAGTATTCCGGATTAATAGCACGATTACTATCCTCACCCTCATATCCATGTAAACTTTGCTAGATGTTTTTCTTTTTTGGAACACAATTCAACTGTCAATAATAGTACTGCCCCCATTAAAAGTTTTTTTGCCCAACTTTTTTTTATCTTTTGCTGGCAGCGTATACTTGCAATCATTTGCTCCTTAAATTTCATCGGATTTTCTAATAATATGTATATCAAGTTATTGCAAGTTTGTTTTGTGCCTTCTTATAATCCATTTAACTGGCTATGAGGTTGCGAACTTTTAGATAATAAATTATTTAGCCTATAATTTCAAGCATAAAATAGAAAAACCGAGCAATAAAATAACTTTCTTTAGTTCTTACATTATTAATAATATTTTGTACAAAATTATTTACTTTTTATTCTATATTTATAGCCTCTTTTTCAAGGGTGTTCATTTTCAATATTTTCCATACTTTAGGTACATGAATGAAGCCCAGTGACGTAATGTTTAGCACATTTAGATGGCATGGTACTGATATAAAAATTGATGCCCAGGTTGGGCTAGTTTGACTCAAGCCTTTTCTCCCTTGAGTGGGTTAATAAAATGAGGACCAGGCTTGCTTGGGGAGCTAAACGCTGTGAGCTTCGCGGTGGGCTGACAATTGGCCGTTATCAAATAAATAAATAAATAAATAAAATAAAGGAAAGGAAAGGAAAAAAAGTAAGAAAATCGGAAACACTTTAAGATTTTAAATACGTATTAAAGTATTTTAAATTAAAAGTGTATCATAATCCTTGCATCTTCCCATTTTCTTTCCTTATTCCATTAAGTTGGAAAGTATATCATTATTCATGAGTGTGATTAAAGAAAATTAAAATTGATATTTCTAACATCCTTTTTCTGCATGTAATACAATAGAATGAGTGTGAGAAAAAGATGCGCAAAAAGTGCACAATTCGAACTGAATGAAAGTTTCAAAAACTTATTTTTAATTTGTTTGAATGTGTAACATGTATTTTGGATTTGTGTGCTTGCCCGAAGTCAGCTTAAAAATCTACGTCAGAAGGAAAAACTTATTCAGTTGTATCCTTTATACAGGCATAGCAGACGATAATATGAATTTATTTATTAAAAACTGTGTATATCTATTTGCATCTGTGTAAAATATGTATTTGCAACTCCCAACTTTCCCACTATCTTGAAAACTCAACGTAAATGCCTAATCAAAAAGACATAACTTTTAACTTCTCGATGCAAGTCCCGAAAATCTAGAAGCTTTTCAAAATTAATATAGGACGAAAACAATTTGTACTTTTTTGTACGTTTTTATCGTTAAACCATCTTATTTTTGTAACCAGGGGCGGCCCGACACGGTAAGCAAGGTAAGCATTGGATCGGGGCGCCGGCTTCGAAGGGGTGTAATTTCGAACTCAAAAAACTAAGTAGAGCATAAAATGGGGCGTAATTTTTACGTTAGCAGGGGGGGGGCACATACCCTAGGGCCGCCCCTGTATGTTACCATCTTAATTTTAAATTCCATTCAGAATCTGAGAGATTTCAGTGCCAAGGAAGCCGGTGAGAAACAGAATTCTCGCCGAACAAGATTTATTAAGATGGCGAACCAACTGGCCGCCGAAGGCGGCTAGTGAATAAATAAATTATAACGTATATAAAAGATGATAGAAGCCTTACTTCCTTTAAGTAGTTAAAATACAATAATTGAAATGATCATTGGTAACAATGATTAGAGAATTAACTTAAAAAGAACAGAAAAGTTTGGCAAAATTTTCATGCTTTTTAAACGATACATCTTTTCTTCCAATGGGCGGGCACCTGCGCATCAAGCATTTTTGCCAATATTAAGTCCCGTATTACTGGACATTTTACTATAGGGGCACCCACCGGACGATCAGTATTACCCCTAAGAAGGGACGGACGTGCAAACATCCAAGCCCAATTCGGGACTCAACCAAGTCGGACCCCAAGGTGTTACAGAATAGTTCTTTAGACACTATACCACCTGGGCTGATTTAAACGATACATGATATTTTGTATTTCACTAAAACCTATGCTTATTTATGAACAAACATATTTATGTTGTTTTAAATTTAGATCCTTGAGATAGAATTCACAGATGTGCTGGGTGTTCCTACATTAATATTTTTCTTTTCCATTTAATGGTTGCAGTTAAATGTAAATGTGCCACAAACAATTCATTGTTACAGTTGCATTAATAGGAAAATTGCAGAAATTTATTGACCTTAGTTTATTGTTTTCATTTCGATTGAAAAAATATGAGAAATAGCATATTGAAATCTATTCTTTTTCCACTCGATATAACATTGCAAAAATAAAACAGAATATTATTACAGCCAATTCATTAAGTGCTACACTGAAAATTTTGTATTAGTACTTACCCTAATGCATAAGTATAGATTCTAGTTATTTAGAAACGGTTAATTAGCGGCAGTCGTTTATTAGAGACAATAATCTAGGAACAGAAACAAAATAATAAAATAACAGTATTTTTTATTTGTAAATCTGGTCAATTATCCCATTATTTAATTCAGCTGATAGAAAAAGGTATTACATTTTATTTTTGAAAATAAATATTAAAAAAGATTCAATTAAGTCTAGACCGGTTTTTGTGTAGTCGTTTTTAATATTTTTCCGATTTAATCTTTAGAATAATTCATCAACTGATCAATAACTTAATACGAGTATTACAGGTTTTTTCTAAAAATGTCTCTTTTTCTCATTGCTGATTCATTTCATGTAGTGCATTCACCGAACATTCTTAGTGACATTTATCTGCACATATTTAAGTATGTCTATGGAAAATTACTGATTTCTGGATGTCAGGGCTGCTTGGTAATAAAGCTCTTCCTATGTTCCTAACAACAAGGCACAACTTTTCTCCACTCATTTGCAAAGTTCCGCTATTCTGTCCATCAAAAATTGCTAGTTGCTGGTCAGCAATTTTTTTTTTTGAGAACAAAATCCCATAATCATCTCAACTAGTTGAAAAATCGAAAGCTTACCATATCTTGCAACAAAGATAGTACCCATATTCGTACGCTGTATGTGCGTCACAGCTTTAATTACTACTCATAAGCTGCTGATTAATTTGGGCGAGATGCTTAATCGAGTCAAATTGCTTTAGTATGGACAAGGCTCACAAAATCTTAAGGCACAGTAAAAGCTCTTCTAAAAATCCTATCTTAAGATTTGTTACGATCAGACAGTTAATCGAATTCGTATTTGCATTTTTCCCTTTTTAACTATAGTAACCGTGTTCGCTTTTCAGAAGTACCAGATAATTTCATTGTACTGTACTAGGCAAACCTACACGAGAGGTATCTGTTTAGGGGGATGACGTGTATTCACGTAACATATGGGAAAACCGCCCAAAACCGTAAGATTGGCAGCTACGAGGTAGACCGGAACACTGGACCTTCGCTTCTGTATAGAAAACTAGGCTAAAACAGACGCATCTGACATATAGCCTAAAGTTCTTAAAATTTTTTCGTAGAATGCTAGTAAAAGAGGTGGAAAGTTCCCATAAAATGCACTCTCTAAATATTTTATGTTGATTTGAAACATTTGTTTTCAACAGATGGCAGTAAAACACAAACTTTTGTGATTTATTGCAAACACAAGAGAGCATTTTTAAAGGGGAGTTTCATTTAAAGAAAGTTATTAAATTATTCCGAAAGTTTGAAATTCGAAAGAGCTGCTGAAAAGAAACTTTTTATCGTTGTTTTAAAAGGTACTATTAGATAAGAAAAGCGCACGGCGACCTCATTGGCCGGCATAACTATTTACAATCGAACTTTGTGAGCCATCGATTTATCAATGTTGAAGGAAAAAGAATTGCAGGTCCCCTTTCTGCAAAGATAGAACGTTCATCTCTCTCAAGTACATCGGTTGTCTCTCCTTGAGGTAAAATCAATAATTTTCCCGAGTTATTACCTAACTGGAAGCAGACAAAACGGAGCCCGAATAGAGAGGGCAAGTTTTGGAAATTCTTCTACGGCAAAATATAGAAATGTAAATGGAGTGAAGAAACTTTTATCTTCGAGTGAACACTATGTAGAAATGCATGAACTGCCAGTTTAGGAACTTTACTTATTACATTATAAATTCAGTCAACCGAATCAAAAAAATAGTAAAAAAGAAACCTTTTTAATGCAGATTGTTTGTCAATTATCAGGTTCCCATGGTTTCTGGATTATTTTGGATAACGTGCAAAAGCAAAATAAGTTAAAAAAACAAGTTGAATAATGTCCAGAATCATGTCTTATACATTGTTTAAGAGATATTTTACAAGAAAAGTTCATGTATTCAATTTAGAAACTCCAGAGTACAAAAATTGTATGCACCTGACAAATCGTTACGAAAATTTGCAGAGATCAGATGCTCTTATATATAAGCGCTAGTAGAAAATTCGCTGAAGGCTGGTGCCGTAGTGGTAGCGCATTAGACTTTCATTCCACACGTTTGGGCTTCGATTCCCAGGCTGGGCATTGAAAGGCTTTACTCAGCCTTTCATCCCTTGAGTGGGTCGATAAAAAGATGACCAAACTTGCTTTGGGACGAAACACACTTAAATTGACCAACTGATCGAGGTGAATGCTGCCGCACCCCAGAGTCCATGGTCGCGAAAGCGTGGTTGGGCAACGCAGGCATTGGCTCAGCATGAGCTGTTGAGCCAATATTTAGAAAATTCACTGTTCATCTAATAATGTAACTGAGTTACTAATAATGTATCTTTCCACGTGAGCAGCCACTACCACAGTCTGTTTGGCCTTCCTTAGTGATTAGTAACACTGCCATAGCACTACCATAGCACCGAAATACAGAATTTCTCAGATTATTTAAACTTTCTGTTTTAAAATTTTAAACAAATTATTCAAAATTTCCTTGTTGAAACATGTACAACGATTTCAACTATAATGCTTTGAAGAATATGCCCGTGTTCTATGAATTTAAACGTTTCTAAATTTTAATGTATGTATGAGCATGAATAGAGTTTTTTTTTTCTCCCTCCAATGGCGGGCAATTGCCGTTTATAGGCATTGACTACTCCAAGGTGGGAATTGCTGGTTTCTTTATTAAGAACGCGCCTAATAGGTGGACCGGCGTTGCCTCCTATGAAGGGACGGAGGAAATGATACCCAAGACCTTGCCGGGAATCGAACCTGGACCCGTAGTGTAGTAGAATGGCTCCCTAACCACTATACAACCCGGGCGGCATGAACAAAAAAAATTGATTTGTATTTCAAATTTTGTCAATATTTAAAAAAATGCCCTTGGTTTTCGGTTTCTGGCCACGTTAGCATCTGAAGACGTTGCGTTGTTTTTTTATGAAACGACAGTGACTTTTTTTTTCTAATGGCCGGGTCAGCGGCCTATTGTAGGCTTGACTACTACGAGAGCCGCATATGTTTGTCATTTCATGACGGAGGCGATTATTGAACAGATCACGTTAAGAGACGTAAAAATGTAATGCTTTCAAAATTTCTCAGAACAACATACGATTGCTTTACAACGGTCTTCCCCATGTGTACATGCAATTCCAAGTAACGCTTCTAAATTTTCGAGGATCTGATACTTTCCTAACTGTAATATTGCACATACAGGAAATTTCTCGCTCAGAAGATTGACTGTTTGGAAAAACAGGAAAATTAATCTTTGCAATATTGGCTGTTTGTTGTTCTACAATGATAAAAAATATTTAAATTTTCTCTCCTTTTTTTTCAGTCAGTCCTCACAATAACTCTTGAATTTACAACATTTTAAAATTTTAATTTTCGACCTATTTTGCGTGGGCGACATTCATTTCTTGTTTATAATCTTAGCAATTTAATTTCACTTTCGTATGTGACCTCCATTAAATCCTCTCTGTCTGATTCTGGATATAATCTGTAAAATACTGGTAAGTTTCCGATGAAAAATATGTTTGTACTTTACTCTGCATCCATCATTTGCATTCTGCTTCCTTTCAAATAATTGTATTATTTTCTGTATTCTGTAAGATATATTTCAAATAAGGCAATTCAGGTGGAATTTAATTTAAATATTTATTGTCGTAAAACTTATTTTAAAATATTTTTATTTAGTTATTTCATGAAAATTTATACTCGTCTTCCCAGGCTGCACAAGTTTTCTTATCAGAAAACATGGCTGTGCTGCTGGGTCTATGACATTTAGTATTTGTCACAATGTAATAAGTGGCATTTTACTATAACATTTATCTTTCATAATTTGTACTATCACTTGATACATTTGTTATGAAACAATGTTTAAAATTTTCTACCAACCTTCCAGGCAGTACAACAGTATTCCTTGAACGTCTATTAACTTTCAAAGAATATTATTGACCGTTTTCCGTAGTTTAATAGACATTAAAAGAGCTTGTTCTGCTGTCTAGGCTGTCTGCAATAGGTAGAATCAATGAATTTTCCTTTGATTTTTTTTAAATTTTGGTTTAATTTCATTTAATAACAATTAATAAGTAGTACTACTTTTAGTAATATCTACAGCTACATAAAAAAGAAAAAAGATTCTAACGTATAACTGTTAGATTTACTTTACATAAAAGTTTGACGGCTAAGACTTGACTAAGATGTTTCTCTCAAACGATATGGTTGCCAAAACAAAGTAAGAATTTCCCAGTAGGGTAACAGAAAGTTTACGTGAAAACGTCAAATCTTAAGCAATCGGTTTTCATCTATCTCGTTCAGGGTGTCAGTTCTTTTACAATAGTTCGTATATATTAAGAAAGTTTGCAAATGTATCTAGAAGAACATTTTAAAAAAAAATTTTTCGTCTTTCTTTTCATGCTGAGATAAATTTCACTACATCGAATACCCAAACACAAGTATTGATGTGATCTAGTTTGTTGTGTATATATCTATAAACTTTCGAGGGAAATCAAAGGAAAGAATATCAATCAATCAACAATGGAAAAAAAAATAACCTGCCCTTTTATTTTCCCATTTTTCACAGAAAATTTTAGGTAAGTTTGGTTGTATTTATTATTTCTTTAGTTCACATAAGTTTCATATCAAGAGAAAGGCAAGCAAGATTTTCTATTAAAAAAAAAAAAGATCCACAGCTACAAAAAGCATTCCGTAACCTCATTTTCTTTTGCTTTTTTTAATCTTTGAATAGAAGACCAGAAAAATGTTTCTATAATTTCCAGAAGAATTATTTCAGATTATTTCTCAACCTCCTGGCACTTTTCAAAAAGAATTTTAACGCCTCTTAAACTGTGTTGTGGCACTTATAACTGAAACTTTATGCAAAAGAAAAATTTAAAATGCGCGGTATATTTGAAATACCAATCACTAACTCATTAACTGTTTGTGCAATATGCACATTTAATAAGATCACAATTGGATCAAATCAAGTTTAAAATGTGGTGTAAGATTGCTTTTGAAAATCCGAAGAATTTAAAATCGGGACAAGTTTGTGTCGATTTCAAATCTTTTGGCTCTTTTTTTAAGAAGTGTAGTACTTAACATCGGAAACTTAACAAAAATACAAGTTTTTGCTTACTAAACAAAAATACAAGTTTTTATTTATTAAAGAAGAAGAAGAAGAAGAAGAAGAGGAAAGAGAGAGAGAGGATCGGAATGTTCTGAAATTTTGGTAAAATACTCTAAGATTTAATAAAGACACATAAAACATTATTTAATACGGCGGATTAATTAGTTAAAATTTTTTATTTGGGAATACCTTATTCCCCCGTACACGATATATATTTCGGTTACACACATAACCATCTTCAGTCGTTTCTGGAGCTCCCACTAATGGCGGCTTCTTTTTATATCTTCGTCGTTCTTCTTCTTGAAAGTTCGATGCATGACGTCGTCCCATGATTGGTCGATTGTATGAAGCGTATCGTTGATGCTGCCCTCTGTCGTCAATATTTCTAAGCTCTCACGAATGTAGGCATATATACTATTTTTAAAGTTGGCTATTTTTTTAATATTTTTAAAATCAATGGTAATGGGCTCTTTCAAAGCAAGACGGGCTAGGGCGGCACTTTGTTTCTGGAGGTTAATGTCTTTAAAATGTTCGTTTTTTCGTTCTTTAATTTTCCTTTTTGTAACGCCGATGTAGCAATTATCTTTATTAGTATCGTTTGACATAAAATTAATTTTATAGATCCCTGCGGTTTCGATGGGGTTGATTGGGTCTTTTTCCGATCTAATGCGCTGAAAGATTGTTTTATTAGGTTTAATTGGAATACGGAAGTTCTTTTTACTGGCGATATTAGAAAGTTTATTGGCTATCCCTCGGCTAAAGGGGATAGCGGTAGTAAAACGTGGTTTATCTTTTTGACGGTTGTCTATAACATTTAATTTACGTTGCCTAGCTTTGAAAACTTTGTCGAAAATTTCTCGAGGGTAGTGGGAGTCTTGACATTGTTTCTTTATGAAAGCAATTTCTTTTTGAAGGAGGTCGTCGTTAGAACACACTTTGAAAGCGCGGTCGATATAGGAACGAATAGCAGCAATTTTATAGTTGAAAGGGGTTTTAGATTTAAAATTTACTATATTAGTATTACAAGTAGGTTTTCGAAAAATGGTGGTCTCAATGAGATTATTGTTTCTGGTTATCGAAAAATGGTGGTCTCAATGAGATTATTGTTTCTGGTTATAACCAGAATTCTGGTTATAACCAGAAACAATAATCTCATTGAGACCACCATTTTTCGAAAACCTACTTGTAATACTAATATAGTAAATTTTAAATCTAAAACCCCTTTCAACTATAAAATTGCTGCTATTCGTTCCTATATCGACCGCGCTTTCAAAGTGTGTTCTAACGACGACCTCCTTCAAAAAGAAATTGCTTTCATAAAGAAACAATGTCAAGACGCCCACTACCCTCGAGAAATTTTCGACAAAGTTTTCAAAGCTAGGCAACGTAAATTAAATGTTATAGACAACCGTCAAAAAGATAAACCACGTTTTACTACCGCTATCCCCTTTAGCCGAGGGATAGCCAATAAACTTTCTAATATCGCCAGTAAAAAGAACTTCCGTATTCCAATTAAACCTAATAAAACAATCTTTCAGCGCATTAGATCGGAAAAAGACCCAATCAACCCCATCGAAACCGCAGGGATCTATAAAATTAATTTTATGTCAAACGATACTAATAAAGAAAATTGCTACATCGGCGTTACAAAAAGGAAAATTAAAGAACGAAAAAACGAACATTTTAAAGACATTAACCTCCAGAAACAAAGTACCGCCCTAGCCCGTCTTGCTTTGAAAGAGCCCATTACCATTGATTTTAAAAATATTAAAAAAATAGCCAACTTTAAAAATAGTATATATGCCTACATTCGTGAGAGCTTAGAAATATTGACGACAGAGGGCAGCATCAACGATACGCTTCATACAATCGACCAATCATGGGACGACGTCATGCATCGAACTTTCAAGAAGAAGAACGACGAAGATATAAAAAGAAGCCGCCATTAGTGGGAGCTCCAGAAACGACTGAAGATGGTTATGTGTGTAACCGAAATATATATCGTGTACGGGGGAATAAGGTATTCCCAAATAAAAAATTTTAACTACTCTAAGATTTATGGAATGCTTTGATGTCATTATTTTTCTCAGATTCAAGAATCAGATTCTCAAATAAAGAAATAATAATCAGATTTGAATGTCATTATTTATTTTTCATTTTTAGTTACTTATGGTTTAAAAAAATAAAAAAATAAACTTTGACATCAGTGGTTTTTCGTACAAAAGATACTTCAGGTGGTGTAATTTCATTAGAAATATGCAGTCTAAATACTTCTTGATACGTTCACTAAACTGTTGCGGTAAAAATAAATTAAAACGTTGTCTAAAAAGCATATAAAATGATACTTATGGAAGTATCATTTTAATGTGTGTTTTTTACGCAAAGTGTTTGTTTATTTTATCTTTTAACACAAGCATTTGAGTGTTTTTTCTGTGCTGTGGTTAGTTCACTTCTCGATCGACACTCGGGAGCAGCATATGAGCAAAAACCTGATCAATTGTGTTTTTGTGAGTTGATTGAATAATTCGTATTTCTGTGTTTATTTTAATCGCAAAATGTAGGCAGATTTGTTTTTCATTTCTTTTATTTTGAATATGCCTATCTCATCCGCTCGAAAAGAAGAGATGACAACATGAAGTCAGATAAAGATGGCCATATTATTTATGTTGTTTTTAATATAATTAATGCAAAAAAATGGGACTGAAATCTATTGCTGCGAGCAATAATTGGAATGAAGATTGTTTGTAATCTACGACCTATTCAATAAAAAAATTAATGTCTAATGTCTGTGTATGAAACAGCATTCGTTTATAGCCTACTTCGAGAAACACTTAAGAGAAGGAGCAGGATTGACAATGGAAAGACAGGATCATTGATTTCAAAATCAATACTTGAAAATGAAAGTTTAAAAAAAAAGGATATGATAATGATTGCTTTTAAGTTTTCTGAACAGTTAAAGATAAAACACAAATTTAAAAACTGAGGAAAAGGCAGGTTACAAATTTAGATTGATGAAAGATTACATTCGGTGTTTTACAGACGTATTCATTCGACGACAGTGACGTAATATTTAAAAAAAAGTGTAGTAATTAGCATGCACAAAATGCAATGTTATGTAGTGGGAAAATTAAGAATAAAGAACAAAAGAGAATAAATATGTGATAAATACCACATTTATGTTCATGGTGCTCAACAAAACATTTTAGAAAATTTATTTATACAAATGCCAGGCATTTCGCCACTAAGGCATTAGCCATTTTTTAGTTCCTCAGTACCTTAAAACAATTGCCGTAAAAGAATTTAATGCTGTGTATTCGTTAATATGCTTAAAATTTATAAGTTTTCCAGAGTCGGAAAGAGTACAATCAAGAAAATTTTAAGACCGATTTTGAAGAGATGGGCATTTTTATTTATTTGCCAGAGATGACAGCTTGCGTCACTGAATGTGTCGCTTAGAGCTACATATACGCCCTTCCCGGATTTTCCCGCCACAATTTGGAACCTCATCAGAAGATGGGAGGCTTCTGAATATTGGCACCCCTCGAAAACTGCTAGCGACCACCGAGAGGACTTTCGGAACCACGGATTTAACGTGCACGTACACCGCATGTACACGGTGATCTTTAGTGGTATGCCGGTATCGAACCCACAACCTTCCGGTTACGAGTCCAACGCCTTAACCAGTGGACACCCACGGCCCCAAGAGATGGGCTTTTAAACAATCGTGTCCAATTAAAAAACGGAATAACGCAATTGCAATGTGACGAGGTGAATCTGGAATAGCGGGCCTTGAATTTGGGAGCCACCCCTGATCTTTTTTTTAGCTTCGTTTGAAAGGTAGGAGGTGAACTTCTTCTTGAATTCTAAAATTTTCTCTTAATAATCTTAATAATAATTAGAAGTTTTACAGTATTGAAGGATGTTAGTTTGTTAGTATTTTGCTAAATAGAGATCCCCTTTTTTGCCAAGAAATAAGCTTTTATATTTCCCTCTATACCAAAATGGGCGGGAATCCATTGCAAGGCAATAGAGCCAGCTAAGGTTTTGAGAATCTTCCTACAATCAATTATTCGATCATAAGTATAAAATTTATTGATTTTAAAACTCATTTGAGCAGATTTACCATCAGAAAGGATGACAGTATGATGAAAGTCATCCTAGCGGGAACTTGTTGGTTTAGAGCTATAAAAATAGCGTCCACTTGGCCATCAAAACTGGTAACCATCAACCCTTCTCTCAGCCCAATAGAAAGCGAACTAGATAACTTTTTTTTGTCAAGCTGCCAGTTGTGATTGGTTGATTATGTTTGAAACCAGTACTTCTGTCAAACATAAATCCATCGGTGTAGATATGCGCCGAAATTGGGTTTCTTTTTCCCATTGTTTCATAGGCAACAGCTCTGATTTGAGAAGTGAACATGGACTTATTATAAATTTCCTGATCAAGTTCAAGAAAAATACGAAATTCACTGTAGTCAAATTGGAACACTTAGTAAATTGGTTTACCTCACAAGGTACAGCTCTTCAGCTAATTGGTAACCAGCTTGATTAAATCCTATCTGTGTCTTTAATCTTCTTTTATTCTTAAAATTAAGAGCATTCCAATAGTTATTATATTTTTTAAAATTAAAACTACTAAACTAACTATTAGTAACATAAGATTTATATTTTTGCAAGAAAATATTTTATTTACCTACCTTTAGATTTTGTTTTCATTTATAAAAGTAATAGGTGCACAATCATAAAACCCACATACTACAATTAAAAGCTTTCATAATCCCATCAAAATCATCCAGCAAGAAGCATGCAGTAACGAAAAGTTATTAACGTAATGCAGCCTCATTTAAATGTTAAATTAGAACATTCTTCAAAAGTACACTGCGTAAATATTATGGAGTACGATATGAATAAATGTAGTTTTCTTATTTTACCCATCATTGTAACATTTATTATACATGCATTTGCTTGATACATAAATGTAAGAAATGTGAAAAGGTATGCACTTTTCTTTTATGTACTTTAATCGCTAGAAAAATACAGATTAAAAAAAGAGAATAAAAAAACGGAAAATATGTAATAAAAACATGCTTTTACGTGTCAGAAAATTTCAGGTGAAAAAAGTTTGCTCTAAAGGAAAAAAAACCTATTGCAAGAATCTAAAAAAGAAAAAAAAACAGTTGTTCGCGCTTTTACTAAATACAACATTAGCAAAGTACAGAAAAACATCAGAACAAAAGAAAATGAAAAGAAAAAAAAGAACTTTTTTAAGTTTAGTTAACACGACATCGAAAATATTTAGAGAAAAGCGCCATACCTCGCCTCATGCACTAAATTAATTTTCGGATCCATAAAAAGCACTGAAGTTGCTAATCCGAAAAAAAAAGCCTGGTTAAAAATGTTTTTTTCCTGGATACTACGAAAGAAATTTTTAAAAACTAGCAAAGATTAAACAGAAACGCAAGCTGACGCTGCCAAGTTCAACTGCCAAAACTACTTGCTCAACGACGTCTAAGAATACAAATAGAAATAAAAGTAATTCGTAAATAAAAAATAAAAAAGTTTTAGTTAGAATTAATATTTGGGTAGAAAAAGTCAGCTTGCTTTTTTTTTTTTTTTTTTTTGGAAAGACTATGAACTATAATAGAACGTATTTAGTAATCTTTCTTGTGCATTTTAAAATTGAAAGATTTTTAGTGAAATGATTTAAATCAGTTATGTAACAAGAAAAATGTACTATTTTGTGCTGGCTTTAACGAAGACTTCAGAGTGACATACTTGCAAATTTCACAAGAACAATTATTGATGAATTTGAACAGAGAAATTGCACACATTCCCCAAAAGTATCGAAAGAAAGTTTTATAAATAGTCGCAGAATAGTAATAAGCATTAATATGTAATAATACTTTTTTCTTCACACTAAAACTCTTTCAAGTTCATGCTTGTAAGATTTCTGGACAGTGAGTGTTTTTTGGGGTCAAGAGATTTGCAAATTATTACGTTAACTATAGTACCCTACGTTTACTATAGGACACCACAGCCTCTTTGCTAGAGCTTTTAACTTGCCAAAAGCAGCAGGCATCTCGCTTAAATGATTATAGCTAAAATCAAGAACCTCTTCTGTCCAGCTGATAGCTAACCACCGACGTTTTGTGAACCACCGGGGCAGAATTCCACCCCTGGGGATGCATTCTCCCCACAATAGTTGTTATCTCTGCACTGTCTCAACCCTTTAACGCGCAGTGTTCCCGCTCTGAGAACACGAAACTCTGACGTTTTGACTGTTGCTAGTCACGAAGAATAGATTTGATTTATATAAAAATAGTTGCGGGTGACATAGCTCCACGAGAATCCTTTACTTTTTAGCACGTCATTTCCCGTAAAAAAATGGTCACGATTATTTTTAACAGCACTGACATCTGCTGAAAAATGGAAGAATGCGAGAACAGCTGGATAGATTGTCCAATGCTGAAAAAAGGGCAGCCGTTGCCATCGTTCGACTTAACTACCAGCAAGAGGGCGTGTATAACGTGTTTTACCAGAGTTCTGAATTACCCCTGTGCATTACAAAAATTGCCCTCATTGGGAGTTTTAAATTTGTGTAAATCGAATAAAGTGGATCATTTACACAATTGAGATATAATTGATGGCATAGATAAAATGTCGTAAAGCAAGTTTTAATATGAAGAGAATCAAAGGTTGAGAAAGGAACTTACAGAGCTGAAGAGAACTTATCCCACAAACCCATTGTAATAGCGAACGATGAGAAGATTACGAAGCTGGCAAAGAAATCACGATTTTAATTAAGTAAATTAGATGAATATCTAAGTGAGACTCGCTGGAACGCTTCAAGCTTGAAATTTCCATTAAGCCATGAAAAAAATGGCGATTGCTTTGTTGTATTCTTAAACAATGCCATTATAAAATGCATTGCTTATGATTTGTTGAAAGCTGTGTTCCTTACATTTCATTGTTGTAAATATTGTTGTTAATCCTCATATTATGTAAACTGAGAAACAGAAATTGATTAAGGACAATAAATGTGTAAACATCGTAATAGAGACAGAATACTGAAACATTTTCATCTTTTAAACACGCTGGAGGGGGAAGTCGGGTAGAGTTAAACAAAAATTACTTTTACTTTATTTTTCCCTTTTCAAAAATTTGTGTGTACAAAAATAAAATTAATGTACACTTTTAACCTACTCTTTTTCCCATCCAAATGAATGTTTACGAGTTTGTAAATAGCATTTTCATATTTAAAACATAACAAAAGGTAAATGTCTGCCAGTGTTTTATTGTACCCCATATAACGGAGTATAATGGAACACTTAATAACACTTCACAAAGACTCAAATAATATGAGTCAAAATTCAAATTTATGTTTTATGTAAATTTATAATAAACATTAGTTACACATCTCAAAATGAAATTTAAGTGGAAAAAATACATTTAATTAAACTGTGTTAGCTTAAGATGAAAACATAACACTTTTATTAGAGAATGGCCTATAGTTTTTTATTTTATATTAAATTTACTTAAATCGAATTCAAAACTAGCATTTCTGTTTTCTTTACTGTACCACCTGAAGGAACAAGATGTTTGAATATTACCGGAGAATGCATAAATTTGAAGCCTGGATGCATTCGTTTGACGTACTGAGTACATTTAAGATTATTATTTCCCCAACTGAGTACATTTCTTTTTAAATTTCCCTTCCTTGATGAAAACGTAATAATTTAGAGCGATACTGCTTGTGCCTTACATGTTATGTGAGAATAGCCCATAATCTGTACTGTTTGGATTGTTAGTTGAAAGGCAATCTGTCTTGTCACGACCTTCAGAGCTTGAGGAAGATGAAATACGATTTAAAAGCAATTCCTGGTTAACTTTATGGGCTGTATGGAGATATTGTTTAAATTAGATGACTTATTGTTTTAAAATGATAATAAAGGAAGTTAAAATAAATTATAAAAGATGCATTTCACGAATTAGCATCTGATAATGAAAAAATAAGAGCTAAAAATATAATTCGAGAGCATAGGACAGCAGAATATTTTTCCTATTTCAACTAGTTTCAAGCCTGGTTCACATTAAATAGAAACAAAGAAAAGAAGAAATAATTGTTTCTCTAATTTTTTTTAAAAATTTACAGTTTTAAAAGATTATATAATAAACGATTCACTCAGTGATATTTTCACTGCCTTCAATCCGTTCGTAATTTTAGGGAGAGTTTGTGAAATGAGGTATTTCTCAGACGATTTGAAATTTATGTTGTAAGGTCCTATTAATACATTATTGAAATAAAGTCACCAATATTAGTGAATTTCTTTTGAAAATGAGTCACACGCTCAAATGCCAAAAAAGACCTACATTTTTGTTTCATATCTAACTGTTATTTAAAGGCCTTATTACAAGAACAAAATTTAGAGCAATTTGGGTGCCGCAACTAGTTGCGGAAACCTCTTTCCTGGAAATTTCCTTCCGTTACCTAGGGAACGATCAACTCCGATATTTTCGTTCAGAGGCGAAAATATTGCTGGTTGCTAGAATGCCAGCCAATCGCAGTGATTCCCATTTCTACGTCACAAGATGGCAGAAGACTCAGTGATACCTATCGTAGTTATGAGCGAATAAACAATGTTTCGCAAATGGAATAACGATATGGAAATAAACCTGATTGAAAGCATTAGTAAAATTCCACATTTATGAACCCTCGAGATCCCAAATATATAAAAAGCTTCCTGAGGTGATATGCTTCCTATAGCGTCATGCTCTAGCGCCAATTCGGCAAATCTCTGGCGTTTGTCAGCCGAGCCGAGTTTTTTTTATTATGGCAACATTGTATGCTTGTCGGAACGAGTTGCGGCAACCAAATTGTTCCAAGTTTTGTTCGTGTAATTAGGCCTTTACTTTCCAAACCTTCCGAAGCTCACCAAATCGAGCGATGTGGGATATATTGGATCAGGACTAGTTCACGAGCAGTGTAAATTTTAAATAGAATTATATTTAAAAAAAATCTAGATTAGCAAATTGTTTAGTTGTGATTTCACAAAATATTGTTCGAGTTTCTTGTGTATCACTACAAAAAGAATAAAGTTTGTGTTTTTGTAAATTTTCGGTGATTTAATTAAACTTTTTGGTCGTGCTCTTTAAAAAAAAATTATTAATTATTTTTGAATTAATTGAAACGATGCAAATAATTTAAGCAGACAAATGAACTTAAGAAAAGTGTAAAGTGTTAGAACCATCGTAAACCATCAAATTAACGAAGTACATTGAATATCTCACATATTTTACATGTGCCAAGGATTACACAGAATGCCCGTTGATACTCCCGCTTGGGCCCAATAATTATGTTGTCAAAACCAAATCTTTCTTTAATGAATATTGCAGAAAACGATGTGATATACCACTTATTAATCTTCAGTCATTAATTTTCTAACCCTTTTAATTCACTTCTAAAAATTTTCCGATGGCACCTATAATTAATCATCCGTATCAATTAGTCTTGGAGTGATTAAAAAGCCACTGTTCTGTCCCTTATATGAGTCCCAAAATTGATAGAATTTGATTAAATTAGTTAAGGATTTTGTAGTTACATGCTTCAGGTTAACGAGCTGCAACGTTTCAATTACATAAAGGTTGAACAGCGAGCAAAGTTGACGGTTATAGGTAATCTTAAGAAAATGCACACTGCGCCCCACGAAATAAAACCTGAAGAGAAAAAAACAGTATAACAAGAGAAAATGTGGAAGCAGCACAATGTCTTTAATTTATATCGTGTGTGAGTTGATATTATTTTTTGTAACTATACTTATCGTGATAAACGTTATTAACTATACAAAGAAAATGCAAAAACAGGAAAAAAATTTAAGGAAAAGTGTGAAATGTACATATATAAGTTTTAAAACAAATACTATTTAAAATGTATATTGGTTGTTATTTTGAAAAATTCACATTTTCTGTTTTTATCACTACAGTAAAATCCCGATTATCTGAAGTAGTAGGGATTATGCATACATCGAATAACTGAAATCTCAGTACGATCATTAATCACAATATTTTGTAATACAGTCGAACTCGCTTATAACGAGCCCGAAGGAACCGTGATATTGGCTCATTATAACAAAGTTCTCATACGAAAAAAAAAGTTCGTGAAAGAAATCTTGAAAATTCAAACATACATACCATGTTATTTGCTCTTTTTTTTTTTGCACAGTAAGAAAGAAGTTGGTTAGTTTGCTTGAAGCTGTCCCAATGTCTTTTTCTTGTATTATTGTTCTATGGAGACGGAGAAGATTCATGGTCACATAACATCGTAATTCGCACCACTAGCTACGAAAAAAGTTTGAAGTGTTTATGCTCACTCAAAGACTAATGATTATGCTGAGAGCGGATGAAGTTGAAATTCTTCATATTCGTCGCTTTCATTGACTTCGGAATGTTACAGAATTTTTTCTAAGGAAGGATTAGCTGAGCTGGAGGTCAACAGAAATATTATAAGTCACAAAAATCTCGCTCGCTGTAACCAGTGTTTATTCATTAAAAGCTGATTACGGTCCCATAGAATTAACATACAGTATCAACCAAGTACTGCCGATTTCCTTGTTAAATCCGGGTTCTGGTTAAAAAGGACTCGTTATAAGTGATTTCGACTGTGCTAAATAACGTATTTTTTGACAAATTAACACAATATATGTTTAATAATATACTAATACAAATTTTAACAGGACATACATTTGTAACTCAATTTTTAAGCATTTGTAAAGAATAGCAATGTTTCGTTATAATCTGTTTAAAAACCGGTCTAGGATATATTAGTAAAGTTTGGCTGGGAAGTTTTAGAGAACCCGGCCCATAGCCCTGACATAGCCCCTTCGGACTATCACTTATTTCGGTCAATGAACAATAGGGGAACCTGGGGAGCCTTGACCACATTTTCAGAAAAACATTTTTGTAAATTTTATTTTGGCAGCAAAATAATCCTATTATAGTGCAATTTAAAGGAAATTTTATTGGCATTAAGAATATATTTATGATAATATAAATTGTGCATTTCTTCTTTTCTGAATTTAATATTTTTTTAAACGTTGGAAAGTGGGTCAAGGCTCCCTTTATAAGGGAGCTCTGACCCATGGTATGGGAGTCTTGGCCCAGGCAATAATGTATAATTTTAAAATAAGATAAAAGTAAATCTTTTTTATTAGTTACTAGCGGCTACCCGCGACTTCGTCCGCGTCGGCTTTAGAATTAGGTCCCGAGAGAAACGAAGCATGTGTGAATAACAAATATGTTTGCGACTAAAGAAACTGCATTTAAATATTATTTGCCTTTTACTTATTTTAAATGAAGTATAATGCATGGTAGTATACTTCATTTAAAATAACAGACTATGTAAAATTACTAAATTTAGATTTTTTCAGGCATTTGGCGAATAGAGCCAGTTACGACAGTATTTGCGAACTGTTTTGAGTGTTCTTGTAAAAGATATATTTATGCTATATGCATGAATTCTAAAAAAGTTTTAGAATCGGTTCTATAGTTACAGAGATACCCATAGAGCGTAATGTATTAGAATTATTTTGAGTGTTCCTGTAAAGGATCTATTTGCGCTACATGCATTAATTTTAGCCTATAATACTCAAGAATAGTGTAGCTTACTATCAGTGAAAAAAGTTTTGGAATCAGTTCAGTACTTACAGAGATACACATAGAGCGTAATGTAATTCTTATGAGTATCTCTGTAAAAGAACTATTTGTGATATATGCATAAAAGGTAGCCTATAACACTCAGGGTCCCCTCAGTGTCTAAGAGGGTCTGCTCTCAAACCTGGAAGGCGGGAGGTGCCAGGTTCAAACACCGGTCGCGCCTGTCGACCTAGCCGCTCGCAGTTTTCCGTGTTTTATTCAAAAACCTCGAGAAAATACGGGCTAGGATCCCGTAGAAAATTCCACACAGAGGAATTCTCCATATACGCCTAGGACCCATACGCCTAGGACCCTATAGGCCTAGGACCATATAGGCCTAGGACTTTCAATCAGTGAAGAAAGTTTTAAAATCGGGTTAGTTGCTACAAAATTTCCATAGAGCGCAATGCATTAGTATTATTTTGAGTGTCTTTGTAAAAGAATTATTTATGTTATATGCTTGAAAGGTTGCCTGTATGTTAATCCAGGGCATAAGCTATCTTCATTACAAATTTTTCCAGACATTTTTGTGTGATTCAGTCAAAAACATCCAAACACATAAACGTACACATTTATATTATTTATAGGATTTGGAAATTTACGAACTTTAAGAAACACATCTGGACTTTTCTTGGTACTTATCTATTATCCCGGCGGTCATTCCCGCCAAACTGTTTTTTTGTCAAATGAGTTGCCAAACTGTTGCCAATCGTATTCGAAACCATTAATAATTTCATGTGCCCGGCATTTATCTCGGCTAAAAATCGCTCGTCTTGGCGGACCGCCGGGATAATACGTAAGTACACTTTTCTTTATTTATGCTTTTTAATTTGGCGTAAAATCAACATAATTTCCATACTTATTTATGTTTTTCAAATGCATGTGATTTTGCAAATAGAATTTCTGCTTTATTTCAAAAACATAAATCACTTTGTGCGGGCGATAAAACGATTTTTAATTAATAGTTAGAAAAGTAATTAAAAGTTCCGAGCCTCAGGTACACTTTACAGAAGTCATGGGTCCAGGCTTGCTCAAATTTTCAAAGCTCTGCTTTCTGTAGATTTGTCTGGAGAACATTCATTTTTATTATTAGAAATAGATATATTTGGTATAAAACTGGCATAATTTCCGTATTATTTAATGTTTTTCAGATGCACGCGCACGCGCTTCTTTGTTGAAGTAATAGCATTCTTGCTAGCTCAAAACACGAATCATATGATACGGGCGAAACTCGCCAAGCATGGCAACGTAAAAACGGTTTTTAATTAATAATTAAAGAAGTAATTAAAAATCTAAAATTCTAAGTAGCCTATAACCAACTCCAGGGTCCCATCTATATCTAAACCGAAATTCATCCTAATCGATTCAGCGGTTTAGGCGTGAAAGCGTCATAAGCAAACAAACAAACAAACAAACTCACTTTCACATTTATAATATTAGTTAGGATACCGATTAGCTAGGAATAACCCCAATATCTCTCAAACTAACTTCTGTTAAAAAAAAAGTTCTGTTGCAAGCGAGAGTTTTTCAACGTCCTATGTTTCAATATTACTCCGTTTGAAAACTACTGCGCGAAATGACTAAATTCGACTACCCTGGTCAGAACGTGACGTCATAGATTAAAAGTTGTCTGAAATTTGTAAATTCTGCTACACAATTTAACGCCCTATTCGCAATTTGAGCGATTCCAAATAGTTCTTTGAGATTACACAGTTTGATGTTTTCACGAGTCTGAACCATGGTGGATTTAAATAATATTTAAATTGGTACAGCTTGGATGTTTCCCACCACTGCGAGATGAAATAGTTTGCTGTTCTAAATACGCCAATCAGACAAGAATTATGCTTAAAAATATATAGAGATCTGTTTTAATGGCAATGCATAAATTCCACAGAATCACCAAAAAGTAGAAAGGCATCATTGGTTTAAAATATCTAATCTGTTTCTTTAAATTGAGCATTAAAGACGGAGAAACGAAGATAGATAATATTCTATAGATAGTATTCTCATTTTTATCTCTGGTAGTAATAGTATATTTGTTTGGATAATATGGATTAAAGAACCGTATACCACGTTAATAACTATTTCGTGAAATTAAAAGTGTTATATTCATTATTTTTCAACGATCGCGTCTTATAACTAACTAAACCATAATCATACGTTGCGTAATATATTTTACGGTAGTTTCAACAAAAGGACTACTTGAACTTTTTGACATTTTGCTATTGCATATATAGTTACGATTAGATTTTAGTAAAATATTCGTTTCCTACCGTGCGAAGAACGGGCACGCAGCTAGTCTATACTATTAAAATCTGTGCGCGTCTGTCTGTGTGTGTGTGTGTGTGTGTGTGTGTGTGTGTGTGTGTGTGTGTGTGTGTGTACCATCATCTCCTCCTAAACGGCTGGGAGTTGACTTTCGAACGAGGTATCCACGAATTCAGAAAATTTCGAGAAAGAACCTCCGCTAATTTAAATTTCGAAATTCGAATTAGTTTAGGAGATATTGATAAAAAACCCCATCAAAAACGCTAATTTTTGCTCTTCGCAATTCCGCGATTGTAACCCCTGTAGTCAAAAAAGTGAGAAATAAGCATCGAGGTTGCCATGTTTGGCTATTTTATTAAATTATTTAGACTCCTGCAGTAAAAATAAAAGAATAATGATTTTTTTTTTCTGTTTAGATTATTTACGAAGTTATTTTTTAATTAAAATATTGCGTTCATGTTAAATCAGAGCTGGAATTCAATGTGTTTTATGTGTAAAAGAATAAGGGATTGAGAGATTTCCGAGACTAATATGTATATTTTTTAGTTTGGCCGAAAAAAATGGCTCATTTGGCGATTTCGAGAAAGTAGTAGGTTCTACCGATTTGTACAGTTTTGGGCTTGGCGCAAATTACTGAGAGCGTAACGAAATAGTATATAAGCATCGAGGTTGCCATGTTTGGCTATTTTATTAAATTACTAGCTGCGTGCCCGTTCTTCGCACGGTAGGAAACGAAAATTTTCCTTACATGTGTAATTCGAAATTATTCGTGATGTGGAATTTAAAAAAAAAAAAGAGCAAAATTATTTGACTCTTAATGTAAAGTTTGTGTCATGAGTACTAACCTGATCATTGCAGTATAATGACTCAAAAAAATACGTCAGTGTCATTCACTATCAAAAAAGTGGAAAGCTTAATTGTTTGCAGAGAACTCCTGGCTTTCAAAATGTCTTATTTCTACATAATACTGTTTTTTAGGCTCAAGTTGTAGCATTAAATATCTAAGACACTACATGAAATGGAGCACCATTTATTTCTTTCCGAACATGTACCATATAAGGAAAGTATTGTAATCATGAAAAAATTCGACTTTGAGATTTTGGTGTATTTACACGTTTTGAGGTCTTCTGAATTCATTCATGCTATTTTCAAGAGATGTTTTTAAAATAGCTGCGCACCCGCTCTTCATACGGGAAGAAGGGAATATTTTACTACTAAAATCATATCTGCATGTGACAAAACGGAATTTCATTTTTAAAAAAGTTCAAGTAATCTCCTCTGTTGAAATTACTGCTGGATATATTAACGCAAATTAGAATTACTTTTCATTTAGTTGGTTGTAAGACAACCGTTGAAAAAGGATAAACACTTTTAATTTCATGAAATATTTATTAACGTGGTACATTGCGATTTATTCATATTATCTTTACAAATCTAATAATACTACCTATTACGTACATTAATACTATCTATACTCGCTTCTCCCTCTTCAAGGCTCCCTTAAAAGAAACAGCTTAGATTATTTGGCCTCAATGGGATCTTGTGATTCTGTGGCGATTCTTTGCAATTTACGCATTAGCATAAATAATAATCATTTCACATAATGGTTGCCATTAAGGAAACTCTCCATATATATTTAATTTATACATAGTTTTATAAGATTGGCGTATTTAGCGCCGCAAACCATTTCATCTTACTGTGGGGAGAAAATATCCAAGGGGTGCCATTTTAAATATCCATGTATCTAATATAGCGATATCTTTTGTATCCTCCATAGTCCTGTCTCCTGAAAAACATCAAACTGTGTAATCTCGAGGAGCTACTTATTCCCATTTTAATTGTGACAGGGCGTTAGAGTTGCAGAGTTTACAAATTTCACGCATTTTTTTTAATTTATGACGTCACTGTTTGACTGCCGTAAAGGATACCCCGGTAGATTGAGGGAGTTAATTTCGATATTTCGCATAATTGTTTTCAAACGGTATCATTAAAACTTTGCGTTGGACCTTTATGGAGGAACGTAATTCAACGTTAAAATAAAACTATACTCGCAACCTGCATGCGTATGTTAGGCAACGCCTACGCTAAATTAAATGCCAAAAATAAAAATAGTAAATAGAAAAATTTTAATATATCGCGCTTTGAAACGAACTTTGTAACTTTTAAAATGAACATTTTCAGCGCCGTGAAAACATTTCAATTTTTAAATAAGCACCGGATTAAAATACCACTTCTAATAATAATAATCGCGAATTTCTTAGTTTATTTCTACAGTAAATTTTAATCAAAATATCGTCTCCCTGTGTTGAAAACAGAGCTGGAATAAATGAGTTAAAATTATGGCGTAATTTTTACGTATCTTAAAGCATTTGACGTCATAGATCCTCACTTGCGAATTGAAATTCTGATATCCCATTTAAAAACTCGATTGGTTGAAAAAAACCTATTTTTTAATCCTTTCTGTGGCAACAACCGAACATAAATTCTCGTGCCGTGATCGCAATGTAATGAATGGCGTAAGATCGCGTTGATGCTATTAAATTCTAAACATTAGGCTGCATTAAAATTCGTAAAAAATCATCTAATTTACATAATTTTTTCGTTTTTATTTTAAAAGAGGGAGAAAAGAATGTTTCACGATTTGTCAAAATATCTAAAAGTTATGACGGATAGAATATATTAATGAGTCTTTTCGTTTGTGTTTTATACACATCTGCACCATGATGCCTATCGATTTTAAATTTTGCGCAAAAATTTTGAAACAGATACTATAAAAAATTCTGAAAAAAAACTTGCCAATCTCCAATTATTAGCGGATTTTGGCAGTTTTAATTTTTGTAGTCTTCCTTCAAAAACGTGTCCTTTATGATGATATACTATACTAAACGACGCTATACTAGTCGGCAGGTTCACAATTGCACATAGTATACAGACACAACTATGTTATCCACTTTATAAAAAAGAAAATTGATTCATTCTTGGATTTTTGCCAGATATTAAAAGTAAGCGTTTTCGAAACTGTTTGATCAACCACCAGGAAAAATTTACACAGACATTCAAATATACGAAGAACTTTAAACAACACTTTACTACATAAAACTCTAATATTTTAAAAACCTGGATATATATCTGTTGCTTTAACTTACAGCATTTGCAACATTGTTAAATCCTTTAACTTTAAATTTGATACAAACATGCAGAAAAATTTCTAGTTAAGCTTTATGACGAATTATTTTGGGTTTGTCTAAGTTGTGAAAATAAGCCTCATTCCTGAGAGAAGAATAAGTGATATTTTGCCAACAAAATACAGAAATGAATTAAGCTCAGTTATCGTTGACTTATTTTATTTTGTTCAAACTGTTCACTTAAAAACAGAGACTTAATTCAGTTGAAAATTTAAACATTTTTTACAGCAAGCTTATTGGGATAAAGATCTCATATATAATATCAATATCATTTTTTTAAATTTAATCTGTTTAAAATCAAGCATCGTAACTTTTATTTTTGTTCTCATTTTTAATTGCTTCGCTTTTCAAAATTCATTTTTAAAATTTAATCTGTTTAAAATCAAGCATCGTAACTTTTATTTCTGTTCTCATTTTTAATTGCTTCGCTTTTCAAAATTCGTATTTCGCTTTTCATAGAATGCAATAGCATTTCAATGAAGATTTATTTCAGACTGCTTGTCGCTTCCTGGGCTAAAAATAGATTTTCTTACGTCTGTTAGTAACTTGTAACGTATTTCTCATCCCCCTCTGTCTGCTCTTATTTTGGAATATTTTATTTTGATGCCATGCATCGACTTTCAAAATTGTCTAATAGCTGCTTCATTACTCTAATTTCATTGGCCTGAATTTATTGTAACTCTGTAATTGACTCTGGTTATCTCGTCAGTGCCAAATTCTATCCTGGCATCTTTCTTAACTCACTCCAACTCCATTCGACTGCTCTTATAGAACGCATTTTTTATTGCTGGTTACCACCAGACAGTAGTTCAATGGGCTTATTTTTAAACATTTTTTCTTTCAATAATTTGATGTGTTCAACTTTTAATTCAACTACCTTGTAGCACAACTAGTTCAAAAGACGTTCAGTCTGCCTTCTCATAATGCAAGCTGAACGTCTTTTGAACCACATAGTCAACGGCAATGAAGATCGTTCGCTATGGTTTCTGTAATTTTAAAAATGTGGGCTAGTTGAATTGTTGTAAAATGCATTATTATATATAATTCTACACTATGCCCGAATGTCACAATTAAAAAGACAAAAAATGAATTAAAAGTTCCTGTAAAATTTGCATCTTTAATCCCAACGCTTTTAATAAAGTTTTTTGATTAGAAATAACGAGAATAATCTAGACATTTAGTGAAAAATTCTGAGTCAGAGGCGTAAGAGGATGGAAACAGCATATAATTTCAAGCAATTCTCAATTGTTATTTGTGGTAAGCAGGGAGAGAGGGGTAGAGCTACTGCTCTTGCAAAATGCAAATAAATCATTCCGGAGCACCAGAATAATGTTTCGCAGGGCCAAATTTGCCGAATGTTCCACTTGACACAACCTGCAGTGAATACTATTATAAAACTATTCACTATTACTGGAAATAGCCGTTCAGGAAAGGTTCCTGGGGCTCTACCACAATAGTATCGGAAAGCTTTCTAAAATATCTAATTAGTATCGGAATGTACTTTTCAACGCATATAGCGAAGATAGCAGAAACATAGCTACGTTCAGATCTTTCTCCTATCGAGGATATTTAGGGAATACATAAAAGGAAGATGTTTCCGCATCGTTCTTACAATGTACAACAGTTCAAAAGATTATCTACGGCAGGAATGAGGAAAAAATTTCTACAGGCATATTAAACCGTTTAATTTCGTCCACGCATGAGCACCTTGTTGAAATTATCCGTCAGTAAAAGTGACGTCACCTCTTGGTAATTGAACATTTTTGACTTTAGTTGCGTAAAGAAATACACTTGAAATGCTCATCATAGCTAAATATTTTGTTTCAAACTAACACAAATGTCGTTACAGTGTTGTACTGAGCATATAAAATCTTAATAAAATGTTTATTTTGCATATACGCGTTGGCGGCCAGATGCGGTAAGCAAGGTAAGCATCACATCGGGGAGCCCGAAGGGGCGCGCGCCATTTTAAACTCAAAAATTGAGAACCACTTGATCTGGAGCTTAAAAGGAGGCAGGCGCCTTTCTTACCCTATGTACCCTAGAGCTTCCCCTGCATGTACGCTTCTTTGTGTTTCACACTTTTTGCATTTCAAGGTATTTCTTATGTGTACGAGCATTACTGACATTTATTATGCAGTTGAGCTACTAGGGTAAGTGTGTTATCGAATCTTTGTGTTATGGGACTACAACGCCTCTTAATAATAAATTTAAAACTATAAGTAAATTCTATAGTACACTTATTAACAAGGAAATTAATTAAGCGGTTTTTGCTTCTTCTTGCACTTTGAATTGTCTAACAAGTTTGTTTATTTGTGCAAAATCTATTTAATCATGCGAAATATTTTACATTTATTTATTTTAATTCACATTCAAATATGCAAAAACTTCATCGAAATGACATAACTCTTTGTATCATTCTTTTATCAACAGTTTTTTTTTTTTTTGGGGGGGGGGGATTCTGAATGGTTTATGATTTCTTAAACTGCTATATTGGACAGTTCTCTTTCAATAAATTGAATAGAAAACATGCATACGTGCAATGAGACTTATTAGTTGAGCTGAATTTAAATCGCCTTTCATACATATAGACCTCTGGAGGTTTGTCGAGTTAAATTACGTAGAAAATATTTAAATATGGAAGCAGCGAATTCAAAAACCGTCAAAACCTTTCAGGAAGGAGTGAGGGTATTGGTCTTTAGAGACAACTCTTCTAAATAGCTTGTAATTTATAATGCTGAATAAGTTTCAACAAATCGAAGTGCTAACACCATTTCTTATAATGAAGTTGAATTAACATTTCTAAGGAGAGTAAATTTTCTTAATGCTGTTAAAATCAGTGCGATCCCTATAGAGCCCTATAGAGTTGTTTATATCTGGAATCCACGAATAAACAAGTCGTGCAAAATAAACTGAAGCAGAAACGAAGTTGACACAATTTTGTCTTATTCTAAAATAGCAAGTGCTATTTACGAAATTTTTACTTTTTCATGCGTTTACAAGTTTAAATTAATGACATAATGAAAAAGTAATGAAAGTAAATATGAAAACCTGCACCCGCTTCAGATTTCATCTATGAATGGAAGAGATTTTTTTTGACAAAATATATCATACGTTTTCAATATAAAGAATAAGAAATATATTTTCAACTACTCAAAGTCACTTCTTTGAACCAAAACTTCAAAAGGACCAATATTTGGTAAATGTGAAGCGTACTCAAAAAGCACTATTTTGAAAAGTTTGCTTATTTTTGTTTTAAGTGTAGAATTGTTTCTATTTCTGCAAGCGAATAGTTAGACCACTGGCATGAAAATTACCACACATAATAAACTTTACAAAAAAATCTTTCTTGTGTCAAAACACTGAAAATCCTACAGTTCTCTGATTTTTGGACTTTTCTTAACTTTGATTTCGTTTCAGGAAATTGCAAGAGATTCTGCAGAGAGGTTCTGAATAAGATGTAAAATTAAGCCTCATTTGTGTAAATGCAGTAGCGCAGCAATTTAATCAGTATGTTTCTATCAACGCTGGAATCTAAAAAAGATATCATATAGTGCTGATCTGCTGTTATTTTCTCCCTTCTTTCAAGGGTATGGGGGGCTCAAGCTGCCTCAGCTCCCCTTTCCTACACCACTGATGCACGCACACGTACATCATGTATGACTTTTTTTGTATTTGTGCTGATAGTGAAAAAATAAATTTAATGGTGATTCCACGGTAACTCATTCTACATTTTTTTAAATCGCATTTTTAAACTGGCGTAATAATAAAAAATGCGCTTATTTATCTTTTCAAGAAAATTCATGCTGTTTACAAATTGTTTCCTTTTTTTCAATAAATCATTAAAAGTCTTACAACTAATTAACTTTTTGAAATATTTATTAAATTGCGTGGTAACTCATGCTATTACTAACATTGACTTTTCTGCCCATACTTCAGAGTTGTAATTCTGCTAAAATTCTACTTCTTAAGTGCTATAAACTTTACGAGAGTTTGTATGAACCTTTCTTATCACAAAACATCATTTAGTTTAGTATATAAAATTGGCTATTAAATTAAAATATACTAAGCGTATGGTAGCTCGTGCTACACCACTGGGTAACTCATGCTACAACGTAGATGTCTGACTTTGAAGTGTTGCCATTCTGATAAAAAGAAACTTTTGTACAAAGTAAACTATTGCCAACAACAACTAAAAATTCGGAATAATTTCTCACGCAATTTATTGATTGTTTTTTGTTCTTTGGATGGTCATGTCCATGTTCATATGTAATTGCCTTTATAGTTCTTGTTAAAACAATACTACTCATATCGTATATAATAGTACAAAAGAGAGGTTAGAAATATTTTGCTCAAATCGACTCACACAAAAGCAAATAGAATTGCTTTAGTGTAACCGTTAATTTAATAATATTTGTTTTTAGTTTAATTACAAAGTAATTTATTCTGCATTTTTCTCTGTTTTTTGGATATTCAAATGTTTAAATAAAAATTTTGTCTATTTTAATAGCATGCATTTAGCATTACCCCCAATTAATAATTATTAATTTTAATTTACATTTACATTCTCATATTATCAAACCAATGAACGAAAAGGCGCAGCTTCAAAATGAAGTGCGGTAACTGCTTACTGCACTAATTGTCTTGGAACAAATTTAACATCACGTGATTTTCATTTATTCAACTTCCATATTACGCAGTTCCTTTCAATATCCTGAATAGCAAACATGCATGTGTACAAAGAAACGCACTAAGTGGAGCTGAATTTAAATATTTGTCGATAATAGTCCCTGCAAACCTCTCGAGTTAAATCACGCAGAAAATATTTAGATTTGGTGGGATTCGGGGGAAACAGAAGATGTGTGTTTCGTGCCTCTCCAATCAAAACCCTACAGGAATGAATAAGGATTTTGGCCTTAAGAGACAAGGGAGTAAGGTAATATTTTAAGGAGAGTAATTTATGATGTTGACTGAGCTTTAGCAGTTTTAGAGCGTTATGTCATTTCTTATAATGAAGTTGAATTAGCATGTCTTTATCCGAGAAAATTTCCTTAATGCTGTTGAAATCTTAGTAATCCTGCGGGAATGAACGACGTTTATTCAAATAATCGAATAATTGCCTTTCAGGAATCAGATAAAATGGCATGAAAGTGCATTTTTTTATAAGAAAAATAAAATTAACAATAAGAAATGTACTTCCGTAAGAAAGAACAGTAAGAAATGTAAATGTGCTGTTTTACTTCCTCCTATATGATAAAGAAAGTATAGTAATTGCAAAAATTTCACTGTTAACATTTTGTTAGAAAAATCGATTTTAATCATATTTGAATTTACTGGGTGTACCGGAAAGTAAAATTGTTTTAAAAAACATTTTAAAATAAAATTCAAACAAATAAATTTTCAGTAGAGTTACAAAACAAGCTGTGCCTAAGCACAGGTCTCATATTTGTTAAATTTTAAAGGGAGAGTTTTATAGATTTTTTTTTCTTTCTGGTAAAATAGCCACCCTCCCCCTTTTTTTCACGTCTACCCTCCCTGGAGAATCACATTCAAGATGTTCTGAAATCGATTTTTAGGCATTCGTGAGTGTTGTATTTTACAGCAAGAATTTTATGGATATCTTTTTTCTTTTTTGAGTTTACGCAGGATATGTGAAATGAACGTTTTGGTTCCCTATATCCCATAAGTTACGAATTTTGGAAAATGCTCTCCAATCCATCACCCACGTTAAAAAACTCACATATGTACCAAATTTCGTACAATTAGCTTCAGTCCTTTTTGGCTTGGTGAAATATTGAGGTACGAAAAAATTACATTACTTTCCGATACAACTAATGTTTTCCTAAGTTTCTGTGTGACGTCTGTACCTACGTATCTAAGTACGAATGTGATGTATATTCTATGTAAGTTTCTCGGACAATTCAAAAACAATTAGCCGCAGAATTTTGTAATTTTGCATTTAGATCTATAATATTTCTATTTAGTTATGTACTTCCCTATTTGATTGAAATTGACTGCTTCATTTGCAAGGTCACCCAAAAGATTTTCAAGACAGTCAAGTCTATTGGGGTTCATTGTTTGGACCATGGCAAGTTGGCTGACAGTTTTTGAAATATCGCCAGATTTGACGCCAATAATGCTTTCAGAGCCGAATCAATTTTTGCGATATCTCCTATATTTGGGTGAGAAATCGCACAAGCCATAGTATTACTGAAGTATTGTACTTCAATTTTAGTTTAAATGAAGTTCATCAAAAGTGCGTTTAATTTCATAGACGTGCAAAGAAGTCATGTGGTGGCCATGTCAGATTTCTTTCTTAATGTACTTATTGGTTTAAATAATGACACAATGCTACAAGAAAAATAAGATATTCAGAACGACTTTGAGATATTATCTATTACTGTGTTTATTAAAGTGCTTTTTAGTGTTATGTAACAGAAACTTTTAATCTAATGAAGTACAAGGAAATTTTTATCGACTGATTTCCACACATTCCCAAAGCTCTAAAACCATACACATCTATCGTAAATCTTTACAACTCTCACCGACACAATTCTGAAAAAAATCTGTGCTATTTTTTAGGTTTTAGACATTTTTAATTAGTAATTACAATTAGTATTAGTATTAGAATTAGTAATTACAATTAGTATCAGTTATAATTAGTAATTACAATTAGTAATACAATTACATTAAAAACATTTTAGGTTTTTTTAAGTTAAATAAAAATAAATTCTAATTGGTTTTACTGTTAATCTTATTTGATAAATAAAATTTATTGAAACATTTTAATAGAACTTATTACAATTTTTAACATTACTCTTCCAATTTTAATTACAGAATAATTTATTCCAGATTTTAATTGTCTCCTGATCAGTAAAATGCTAAAGTGTTCAATTTATAAATTCTTTAATTTAAACTACCCAACATTTAAACTTCTCTTAAATAGCATATAATTTTTCGAAATGCTGTTTTACTCATACCACTGTTCACCGACAAAAATAATAAAAGGTTTAAAAAAATTGCAACAAAAACTTATTGTATCATTTCCGCGTTTTGAAGGTGATAATATCAAATTAGTTTTGTACTTATTTTATTGAAATTGTATTGTCTACCAATCGTGCAATTGCTGAAGAACAAAATATAGTTTCCTGTTACAATATTAATTAAATATCGCAAACATATTACATTAAAAAAATTATTTTATGCTCAAGTTATTCTAAAAAGCAGTCATTCAATTTTTTTTCATAGACTGTGATTAGCTTATTTAGCTTTAATTGGTATGCTGCAGATCTGCAATACGCTGACATAGTGTTAAATAAATAAATTATTGCTTATAGTATGTCGTAATGTGCACAATAAAATATTATTAAATCTTTAACACCTATAGCATTAAACACTTACATAAATCTACAGGTTAGAAAATAAATCTTTTGATATAAGTGACTAAATTAACTAATACTGCAGACATTTGCATAAACTAAACACAAAATTTAAAAATGCATACAAAAAGATATTTGTTGAATGAAATGAATTTAAGTCTTTGTTGATCTCTAGTGATAAAAGTGCTGCATTTTAAATTAGACGTATTGAATGTCCTTGCTTTCTAATTAAATACTTCAGATATGAATAAGGTTTTAGTATTAAGAGACAATTTCTTAAAGAGGGTGTAATTTATAATACGGACCGAATTTCATAAGTGTAGAATGTTTCACCATTTCTTTTTAATTAAGTTCGATGTGCATTTCTTTTCAGAAATCAGTATAATCCTTCGGGAATTAGTTGTGTTTACTTGAAAAATTCACGTACAGTCCAAAAAAGGGTGTGCACTTAAATGGAATACATAAAAACAGCATGCTTTTTGAAGAATTTGAAATATTATTTAAATTATGGGGTATGCAGTAGAACTTCTCCAATTCGAATCCTGCTAATCCAAAATAAGGTTAATCCGAACCGATTTTTTTTTTAAGATTCTCTGAAAATGTTAAATATTCTATTAAAAACAGAAAGCTGGGGTAATACATTTACATAATTTTATCTGCCGTCACTATTCCTTTAAATAAGTAACCTGAATACATATACAGATTAATTAAGTGAACTAATCAAGAACTTATCTGATAAGATTATGGTGTCTGAAGATCCTTTGGGATAAGTCAAGACATTACGTCTAAATTGAAACAAAAAGTTCAATTTAGACGTAATGAATTCTAAAATACTTGTGCGTGCTTCTCAATCCAACTCCGCAGAAATAAATGAGGATTTGGTCTTCAGAGACAATCTCTTGAAGAACGTGCAATTTACAGGACTGACAGAGTTCCAGCATTTCAGAGTGTTGTGTTAATTGTTATAATGGAATCAGATTAACATTTCTTAGTGAAGTACTTCTTCCGTTGAATTCGGAATAAGTCTTCAGGGATTAATGCTGGTTATTTAAAGACGTCACGAATCAAGTCAAGGAAAAGGAAATTGAAATACCATGAGATAATTAACTTGCGCACTTAACCCTCTTGCCTGCACTGTTAATAGAAGTACAGTGATCTCACACGCGGGGGCGCGGGGGATTGCTGGAAAAACGAGTGAGACACGCATAACGAAAAGCTACAAAAAGCAGTTTAAAAGTGATATATCAGTACATTTAACTACATTCTGTCAAAAAGTTCCGGGAATCGATCAATAAAACACAAAATGTTTATTATACATCCAAATTTATTTTATCGCCTTCAAAGTAGACCCATTTCAAAATAATACACTTATACCAATTAATAATCCAATCCTTAAAACAGTCTTTACACGCATTTTTCGGAATCGACTTCAGTTCCTGCAGCGAATTCTCTTTTATGCCTTCTATCGGCTGAAAAAGGGTGCCAAGAAGGGGTAATTTAAGTTGTGGAAAGAGAAAAATGTCGGCTGGAGCGATATCGGGTGAATACGGTGGTTGTTCGGTGGTATTTGTTAAGTTTTTGATCAGAAATTCATTCACAATGATAGCCTTGTGAGATGCGTTGTCGTAGTGCAAAATCAAAGAGTTTTCTTTCCACAAATTCGGCCTTTTTCGACGAATTTTCTCTCTCAATCTCCGTCTAATGCTCAGATAATAATCTTTATTTACCGTCTGACCATTTGGCAAGGATTCCGAATGCACAACAACGCAATAATCAAAGAAAACAGTCAACATTGCCTTGACTTTTGATCAACTTTGACGAGGTTTTTACGGTTTCGGCTCAGTTGGAAGGCGCCATTCCGAAGCTTGTTCACTGGTTTACATGTCAAACTCGCAAAACCATGTCTCCTCACTAGTTACAATGAGTTTTATGAATGCAAAAATCGCAAAACACACGGGAAATGAACTGACAAAATCCAGCACTGTAAGCAAACTAAATGACAGATAACGCTCAAACTCCGCATCAGTATAGAGGACAGTTGTGCCAACTTCGCGACAAAAAGAATTTTGACAATCTCTTTAGGCGAGCTTTCGAAATGACCGATTCCCGGAACTTTTTTGACAGAATGTACACTATATTGTTAATAAATACTATGTACACACTGAAAAATTTGTACATAGTATTAATTAAGAGAGTAAAGATAAATCTCAAAATTCAATCATTTTTTTTTCTTGCAATGATTTACACTATTTTTGATAAAAACCAAGAAAGTGGAAATGGTTACATACCTAAATTTCGTTTTACTCCTATTACTACTTTCTCACAAAATAATTAAAATCTAAAATTAATAAAGAAGAGAAAAATTCTTACTTTATGCAACACTTGTCTTGTTCTAAGACCTACTGTTTGAACTGATAACTTTTTTTTTTTTTTTTTGCTTTTTTGCGGAGCTCCCAATTGAGAGGAGTTTCCTTAGTGCAGATGAATAAGAATTATATTCCATTGTTTTCCTATGGCCCCACCCGGGACCTCGAGAAAAAACATGCTCAAGTGAAAAACGAGTACTAGGTCTGCACACATGCAATGTTGAGCTGAGCGAATTTCGTGCAGTTATCTCTACGTCAAGTTGAATTTTTTTCGGCGATTATTCTTCGATGGTATGTCCGATTTCGGATTTTCACTTTTTTTTAAGTGATCAGCATCGTGACCTTGACCAATGTCATAGGTTCAAGGAGCGCGCCGAGCGAATAATTGAGAAATGGAATAATTTTTCTAACATGTCCATTGAAAGATAATGGCAGCAGGTTTTTCGGTGGTTATTCCTCGGTAGTCAACCCGATTGGTTTGATTTCAGATTTATACCTTTCTACCATTGGTACCTATAACCATGCCAAATTTGAACTAAATCGGTCAAGCGGTTTAGGAGGAGAAGCGTTGCATTGAAATGGCTGAGTGTAGTGTAAGAGCTTCGCTCAGCTCAATAAAAGAAAGCGCGTATAAGTAATCGAGATCGCTATATAACCAAAAATTAGTGCTAAATTAGCTGCAACTTTTGTATGGAAAAACGTTGCATCATGATTTAGTGCCTATACTCATCAGTAAAACCTGGTAAAACTTTTCCCAATACGTAGGTTGCAATTAATTTAGCACCACTTAACGGTGAACTGTTGAACTATTTCTATTGTCACAGTGTGTTTCATGACGTAGTGGCATGTAAAAGCGCACTCAGTGTTTTTGAAGTAATATTGCATTTTACTGTAGTCTTACTACATTCAATTTTTAAATCATCCAAACACGGTCAAAATTTTTTCTGATCGGTGTAATTGTTTAAATCGTCTTTAGAAACGTCGATTTATCTTAAAACAAAATTTTAATAGATAATTAGATAAATCCATCAAAAATTGTAATTAGAAGGTAAAATTAAACGAATACTTTGTAACGAAACGCGCATAATAAAGATACTTATCAATACGGTAGTTTCGGGTGTTATAAATTGTTCACCCTTCTTCATTTATAAAACTCTTAAATTAAAATTTATGAAAATTAAAATTAAAATTTATGAAAACTAAAATTAAAATTTATGAAAATATACCCTTTTATAATAACACCACTACATTTCAACATTTAAAAGGTACATGACATCCACTTTCTTACCTAAATCAGAATATAGCACTTTAAAATCACTCAGTCACCATGATGCTAAGTTATAAAATTAAGTTCGACTCAGAAATTTACTTATAAGCTAACTTAAAAGGATTCTTAATGACATTCTCCAAGTATTTTAAAACTTCGGAATTCCAACTTGTTTCCAGAGTTCTACAAACACAGAGAAAGAAGTCGTAAAAATTTTGTTGCTCCGCGAATGCCTCTCCTAATAAAGCGAGTCGTAAAGTTCTTCCCAGCTTTAGCCCATTCCAAACATTTACGTGGAACTAAAGCTTTCTTTTAAGTGCCGAGGAAACTACAAAACACCTCATAAAATATTTCACGATGCTACTAAGTTCGGTGCAACTTTACCAAGAAATGCGCCCTGTTACGCATGCATTTATTCGCAAGGTGTACATGTCATTAAGGTGTTAAAAAGTTTCTTTTTCCGTGGAGATGCATAAGATTTATTGCTGAAGGTTTTGGAAAGTCGTTTAATGTATTTTAAATCTAACTGTGTGAGTGTTTTAGAAATTTTACATTTAATCCTTCACTGCGTGCTTTTTTAAAATTCAAAATAACTCTTATTTTTGAATGGCTGCTTTATACGGGGTGTCGCAACACTGTTTAATTCTTTATCTATTAGAGACATGTAAATTAAAAAAAAGTGTCTAGATAAGGAAGGCAGAATGATGACTTTATAGGAAAATTCCTCTTTAATTTCAAAAAGTTACGCTTTTTTAATTTGTATATAGCCCCCGTAGAAATAATTCCCAGTTTAGTAAAATGGACCCCATTCTTAATTAGGCAGCGTATAAAATTTGAGAATTACATCCAAAAACTGTCAGAAATCTGAAGATAAATATATGCAGACTTAAACTACTTTTCAATGACTCTCGAAGGGAGTAAAATCAAGTCGGATTGTCACGTTACGGGGATCGTACGAAAATTATGAAAAAATCAATGTTTTGAAATCTTTCAAAATAAATGTTTACATTCCAATTCATGCATATGACTTAACCATCTTTCTTCAAATATATATCTGAGACATATTTCATGACAAAAGGCTGAAAATTTTTTGCATCGCCTCATCAATGTTTGGGGCAAATTTTACTTATTGGGATTTTTATTTGTACGGGGTCGTATAAAAAATAAAAAATAAAAATTTTTTGATAATCGAACATTTTTTCTTAATGCAGTCTTTCTTCCTATCTTAATCTGAACATGTTTCCAATTTACATTGGCTACTTATTTCTATTAGATAAAGAATTAATGTGAATAGCACCGTTTTGGGACAGCCTGTATGTACGAGTAAAAAGTGAAGTGAATTTTATTATAGTTTAGAATGGATACATTCTGTGTGGAGGCACTTATCCTGAAGTATAATATTATTTTTCATTTGTGATTTGAAGAAGCTACTTACCTGAACAATAATAAAACAAATCGTCCTAAATGAAAAATGGCGTTACAAGGTAAAACGCGCTGCAAAATTTCATACTTGTCCGAGTTGAAAAATGGTGAATTTCAATTGCAGCTTTTAAATTTACTCGTTTGGCTTTTTAACTACAGAAAGTAGTCCAAAAAGTCATTTATACATATATTTTATGAATCGAAATTGATACAGTAGGTGCTTTTAAAGAAATATTTTAATACAATAATAAAACGAATCATATATCAAATATAATACTCTGTACTTTAAAGGACTGAATGTCTTATAAAAATTACAAAAATATTTCATAAATGTTTTCTTTGTGATAGAATTGATTTAATATTTCACCTTTTAACTTTATACATAATTGTTTTCAATAAAACTTTGAATTTGCATTGGAAACAAAGACAATAAATGGGAGATGAAATGTATCTGTAACTGAAGGGTTTCCTTCAAAAAGGATTTAGCTCCGATCGTTAGTTCTTGTGTTACTGAGAAAACGAAGCTGCCCGTCTCGTTAATTTGTGTTGAATCCAAAAACGCTTTTCAGTTTTCCACAAACGTGAAGAGTTGGAGCTGTCTTTTTTCCCCCAGCAAACTATTCCATTAATTCTTAAATTTTTTAATTGAACGTAGCTGAAGTATATTTATTAAGCTGATTAGTCAGTCGAATGAAAGAGAATGTAAATGATTTAGATTACATCTTAGTTCTCTTAATATGTATACAAACAAATCTTATTCCAAGAAGTAGTCTATGCTACTTCCAGCCAATCCAATATTGGCTTAAAATATGCACACTTCAAAAACAAGAACCAAATTCGCTCCAAAAGAACAATATTAACTCTTAGGATTTAACCCTTTGAGGCGCAACCCTTTTCCAATGCTGAAAGAAGGGCAGCCGTTGCCATCGCTCGACTTAACTACCAGCAAGATGGCGGGCACTCGAAACGTTCATCGCGTGCCACAGATGCTGCCCTTCTTTCAGCATTGGGCAATCTATCCAGCTGTTCTCGCATTCTTCCATTTTTCAGCAGATGTCAGTGCTGTTAAAAATAATCGTGACAATTTTTTTACGGGAAATGACGTGCTGAAAAAGTAAAGGATTCTCGTGGACCAATGTCACCCGCAACTATTTTTATAGGAATCAAATCTGTTCTTCGTGACTGGGAACAGTCAAAAAGTCAGAGTTTGATGTTCCCAGAGCGGGAACACTGCGCATTAAAGGGTTAAACAGTGAGAAGTTTGTTCCGATTTAATCTTCGGATTCAATTCTTTTTTGTTTTCAAGTGTATATTAAGAGTGAACTTCGAAGGATTAACTAGGCAGTCGTAGCTGTTCATTGTCTTCCCATATCAGTAATTACATTCTGGAAAGCGTTAAGTTTAAATAATTTTAAATTATTTTTAGAATTTCCGAATAAATTAGAATTAGAAAATTCTGTTTCACCTTTTTCGCGCGGCACTGATTTGATGTCAAATCAAATTACGATGTTTACGCTTTCGTGCGCCATGGTAAGGAAAATTCTTTTGATACAGAACTTTCACCGAAATTATATCTGGAATTTCTGAATTCAATTTATAGTAGATACTGCTGGTTTAAAATTTATAATATTGGCTAGAGCAATAGCATTTTTCTAATGATTAAGGAATATTGTTGGATACAGTAAATAATTTACTATTAGGGGAAAAAATGTAGTAAATTTTATCGAAAAGCATTTTGTGTGCTGAATGTTTGATCCTAACACATTAGAAACAAATTTCGAGGTGATGATAAATATATATACATATATCTATATATATATCAGTCATTTTACTAAAACAATGCGTTTTTCTGAATAAATAATAAAAAAGTTATCGATGCCTGTTTTGTGCGAAATTTTATAAAAATTAAAGTATTTCTACACCAGCAGAATCTTTAAGTATTTAACCAAAATAAATACGTGCTATGTTCAAAATTGACAAAAAGTTATATAGCATTCCAAAACTGTTTTAACCAACTATAACATAAGTGAAGTATTTTAATTTAGAGTAAGCACTATCATAACATTTTTGAATACACTCACATACGATTTCATTTGCTATTCTAAAAAAAAAAAATCTCAAAATTTTCAGTTTTAATTTACTCTGTTTTGAAATTATTGTTTAAAAGCATATAGTATAAAACTGCATGCATTTGATGACAATGATTGCACTCATTACCATTATGCTCAAAATGGGTATTTGGTACTTTGTGTTTTGACCCAAATTATACAAATATTGCGAAAAGAAGTTTTAAGTTATTAGTCAGATGTCGCATTTCCCAGAATCCACCTCCATTATCAGTTCGTAGACAATGCTGAGAAGATTACAGTTTTCAAATTCGTTCTCAAAATGAGTAAAATATTTAAATCGGTTTGTAAAAGTGTGAAAATTCGAAAACGTACATGCATCGCCAGTTTTCTCCTCTGAATATTTGAATAAACCATATATATATATGAACATTTCGAGGATATTATCATGAATATATATACTACATATGTATATGTATGTATGTATTCTCAGCATACTTGTGCAATTTAAAATTTGTGGAAAGTCTTAAATGCATATAACTAGAATTCGTGATGAGAATAGACACAGAAATTTCCCCCACTGGCTTTGATCGTGTTCTTCTGAAAACGAATTTGACTAGCATTGTTCATATATTTTTCTGTTAATTATAAGAAATATAAAGGCTTGTTATAATAAAACTTCGCCTAACAACCTTCCACAGCTGAAATGATTGTGCAGACTGACACAAAATGTGGTGAATGGGCTGTACACAGATATGCTGAAGGAAGATTTTTAAAAAGTTTAGTTCAAAAAATTTCCACTAGGTGTCCACAGTCTGTATTTGATACGATTGCTTATTAAGCGTGCGTGACATTCTGCGACGCCGGCATGAATGGCGTAGGTTATTCATGCGTTAAATTATTAGTGTCATATTGAAGAAAACAGCTTTTTTTATTAATATTTCTTTGAGCTCAGCTTGAACTCAGTTTAGAAAATTCTGGCTGTGCTCATAAACGACAAGCCAGTTGCACTTGTGTATGCAACTAGTTTTCGTATAAATCATTCAGTAACGAAAGTAACTTTATTTAATAGCGTGTTCGTAAACACTGAACTAGTGCCATCCGTGCAACAAGCTTTAGTTTAAGCATACTTAAACTCTCAGTTTTTAAACCTAAATCGGTTGATCATCGCTCTTAAAGTCAAATGAGTGCATTTAGTTGAAAAACTAAATCGAGACAGGAACTAGTGGAATTTTGGACAGTTTGTTTACAGTTAGGCCGAGAATGTTTTGGTAAGCACACGCATCACCCAGGCAACGAAGCTGAGTGTACTGAAGTCGTTTTTAAACTCTAACTACTAATCACACCTGTTTAATTTTTTGAACGAAAACTAGCGGCACGAGTTGATGAGTTTATGAACCCAAGGTGTGTACAAATTAGAGCGTTAGGGATAATTTTTGTTCCCTAACACTCATAACGTTTGAAACTAACTGCACTGAATTAAGTACAGTTAGTTCCAGTATAATTAGTTTCAAACTAAGTTAATTACAAAGTAATTAAAAAACTTTGTAAAAAACACACATAAGAAGTAAAAGAGGATAACACCAGTATTTTGAGTGTTTTTTCAGTTAAGTTAATTACAGTTAATTTCAAATTGAGTACAGTTAGTTTCAAACTAAATAAACTGAAACCGAGTTTAGTTAGATCGATTGCCTTTAGTTACTTACTTATTTAGAAACTTACTTAGTTTTTGTTGTATGTTTTAGTTAGATCGACTGCCTTTAGTTACTTAGTTAGAAACTTACTTAGTTTTTGTTGTATGTGTGTTGTTCACATTATAACCCTGGTAAGTAAACTAAATAAACTGTAGTCATTCGGGAACTCAACGGAATACTAACTGCACCAAACTTGTTCTAGGGCTCCATTCTGCCACATTCGTACAAGCGAGCTTTCGGATTTGTGACGTATTCGAAAAGCGTGTTAGAATGTAAACATTTCGTTGGGACAATCTGCATCTAAAGCTCTACCGTACGCTGCAGAATAGCAACAAACATAGCAGCCTGCGAAAAACGTCACTTTGATGTTACACATCCGAACGCTCGCTTAAACGTATGAAAAATTTATGAAACGGATTTTTTTTTTTTTTTTTTTTTTTTTTTTTTAACGAGCAGCCTCTACATTATACAATAATCCAAATATTTCACCACATGCTTATTTTATTGGGTACATTTGTAAACGAAAAAACTCTTAGCACGAGTTTTCGTAAGAAAACTGGAATGCGAGTGTTTAGTGCTATCAGTGGCTATTAGTTTCTTTTGCTTTTACGAACAGCTTCAGCTTATTTAATTTCGTCGCCTAGGATATGCGTTTGTTTACAATTGGCGTCTGTTGTTATTTTTTCCGAGGGGAGTTTTTAGTACAAACTCAATATAAAATCAACAGGATTTTTAAAAGAAAGTGTGGCCATAATTGAAGCGCACACATCAAAATTAAGAAATTTCAACTTAAACTTCATTTTTTCAAAAGTATTTAGCAAGAGAAGTTCAAAATTCGTTAATAACTGTTTAAATCAACTTCAATCTCAACACTAAAACACGCATTTTTGAATTTACTAAAATGAAAAATACCAGAAAATGATTATACCTATGAAAAAGTATGTACCTTCGTTGTAGTTTCTAACGAATGCACGAATTTCTCCTCGAAAATATAATATTTGCAGCTTTGATTTGAGAGGTTGATTGATTGAGACCCTTAACCAGAAGGCTGTCGTCTCGATTGTTTCGAAGTATTTGCAGCTTCAGCAAACGTAAAATACTTTTCATAAGAACATGCTTTTCCATAACAACGGACGCCATTTGAAAACAAAAACAACGTGCAGCAAGTGCATCTTCCGAAAAACTGGATGAACCTGCTCCGTGCTCAATTTATTTAGTTTGAAATTAAGCACACTCAGTTTTGTATACGAAGCTGTAGTTTATAATCTGAATGCACTCAGTTTCCTTTACGAACGCCTTAGATAGAAACTCGTTGCACGAGTATAACTCGTTTGGCGTTTACGAATGAGGCCATTACTTTCAGAATGAAAAGTAGGTGCAAAAGGAATCTTAAATGAGTTTATTTTATTTTCAATTTCAGACAACTGCAGAGAGGTCTGTGCAACATCACATCACATCCTCTTCTAAACTCCAATGGAAGTGTTCGGCAAACAGAGCAATTAGTATATCCTCGACAGTCATCAGATGCCATATTGTATGCGTCAGTAAGTGCAGAGTTCTTCCTGTATCCACTTGTTAAGGGGACAGACAGTAGACTGAAATCACCAAAACGTCGACTAAAATGGTGGACTTTTTTTTCCATTAATTTTCATGAATTTTACAAATTCTGGTGCAAAAAGCCGCATGCATCCAATTTAATCAGTAAAACAGTTATAAGCCTTAAAAAAATTATGTATTTTATAAATGGCCCTTTAAATTTCAAACTGAACAAAATATACTTTTGCTTAAAATGATCATTTATTGGAGTTAATTTGAATAAGTTTTAATTTTTATTTTTTTAAATTAAACTAAATTATATCTCTAATTAAAGTTGTTATAGAGACTCCTGATAGGCATAAAAACAAATCTGGATATCTACTCGTATTTTAGTGTTTGCTGTCATTAGGATCATTAAAATTCTTTATAAGTTTAGAAAAACACAAAATTTTTATGAAAATTCAATACTAAAGCGTGGAAGTGCTTTCTAAAATTTAACTTTTCAAAAAAATCTCTAAAATAATATCCATTTGCGTTCGTAATACACTGTTAAATAATAAGTTAAATTTGCATAAAACCAAAATTAAAAATTGGGACAGAAGAATATATTAAAAATGTATTTTTTAAATTAATAAAAAGCTAAACAGTTAATTCATTTAAATAAATATCTAACAATGTTATGTACTTCAATGCATAGTTATGCAAAATCTCTAGAACCATTTTATGGTGAAATGTTGAACTACTGCTATTAACAGTGATGCCTGCCTATTGGCGGGAATTAGAGCTTGGACGGACAGACAGACAGACAAGCAGAAATCTTCAGTACCTTACACTTTTTCTGGAAAGTCTTGAAAAGTGGATAAAAATGGTACAACCACAGTAGTCATAAAATTCTTCTTCTGTCTAGATGTAAATCAAACGACAAAACCTTTATTTTTCATGAAAAATATAATACGTATATTTAGAATATTTTTAACCGCTTAGCTGATAGCAATCTTTTACGCTGTCATAATTCTCATAGTTTTGGAAACAGCTGACATAACAACCATAGTAGTCATAAAAGTTCTACTTCTGTCTAGATGTAAACAAGCGATAAAACTTTTACTTTTTCAATAAAACTTGTAATATTTATTATATATTTTTTCTTAACCCCTTAGCTGGTTGCAATCTTCTACGCTGCCATAATCCTCATCGTTGTTGGAAGCAACTGCCACCGATTCCGGAAACAGCATCACATCCGATCGAGTAAGAGGACCTCTCGACACCTACTGGCTGTCACCGACAAAAAATTAAACATCTTCCACATCGTTCTGAAAAGTCACAGCAAAACACAACCAGTGATGCCAACTGGACAACCTATTGCTGTTGTATGACAAAAATAAAATATTTTTTCCTTTTGTATCTCTTTGTACTTTTTTTCAACTTCTGAAACATAGGCACTGTTGATGGTCTAAGTAAAACAGTTCTGTGAGGAGTTTATATAAGTTCAGTTATACAATGACAAGGTTTTTTTTTTCTTTTAGAAAACTGGTTCAATAAAATGAAAACCTTGAAATGAAATTTTTTTTGAACATGCGGGAAGCTCTTCGAAGCCTCCAACAATAAAAATACTTAAATGTTTTGTGGAAAAACATTAACAAACTTCAGCGTTCAAATATAACACAAAAATAAGGTATCTTTTCTATTTATAAAATTTTTGAGTGAATCGAAAAATATTTCAATAATTTGGCCTACGTAGAACTTCCCTATAATGGATCTTACTTTTAAATATACCGTTTAAATTCACTCTTACCAAGAATAAATAAGTTACACATATGTGCCTAAAAACCGATTCTTGAAAATTTTATTTGTCAGCTTAGTTTTTAAAAATTTTATCATGCGTCCAAATTATGAAAAGGAAAAAATATAGGCTTGCGAGCAGACAGTCGATTTTTTTATTTTCGTGTCTGTCATCTTTTTAAAATCTTCCTGGCAACATCTCTGATAAGCTTAAATACTTTACAAATAAAAGTTTGTAAACTATGGGCTCAGTCTGTTTATAATTTACATCATCATCTTAGTCATATTTAGTTTTGTAAACAACATACAGCACTTTAATTTTTATGGTTTAAGTTATTTTTTTAAATCAATGGTTCGAACTTTTTTTTTCCGTAAGCGTCTAAAATATGTAAACGCCGTTAGAATTTTTTAAAAGTATGTTAAAAAGATTTAGATCCAACTAAAATAGATTTGATAATTTAATTAAAAACGATTACAAAATTGCAAGTGTAAATGTGTATGCATGTACATTAAATATTGTGCAATTTATATACCGCAATCGAAAAGTTAATCGCCTTTTGTTTGCGAATTGCTTTACAGTGCTTTTACTCAAATTAAATAAAAGGCATTGCATAAAGAAAGTCGAAAGCTGAATTGAACTCATTATTTTCGAAATTTGATTTGAACATCTTAATACTCTGCTTCTAGGACACAACATCTTCCAATTTCAATTTGAGATAATTTTTGTATCTTTTTCTATCATAATCTCGGAAAGTTATTTTGACTTGAAAGTTTTCTCATTTGATTTTTTATTTCTAGAATCATAGGAATGATTTTCTCGGCACGACATAAGATGAAACTGTTAGTAATTAAATTTCGATAGCGTGATTGCTATACGTTAAATAGTTTGAGATTTCTTGATTTGATTGTGCATTTTTCCTTCGAACATTTCACAAAATTCATATTTTACTCATATTTTTGGGGGCACCATTATGACTGAGTAGATTAAGGCACTGAATAAGGTGATAGCTGAAGTTTGAAGGTTCTCTGGCTTATAGCGCAGCTGTCTATCTAACGGGCTGGAGTTTCAGGCGGTTTTCTCCAGATGTAACGTGAATACCCTTTAGGACCCCCTAAAAAGTCCTTTACCAAAGGCACCCCGCCCAGGCAGACGCCCCTTATGCAGTGGCGGCTCGTGGTAAAAAATGTTAGTGCTGCCGGAAACATATGAGCCCCCCCCCCTTCCTTCGGACAAGAATGAAAAATCTTTGTTACTGAATTCGAAAGCTGGCGGATTAAGCCCTCACCGAGGAAAAAAAAAAAGAAATTACATAAACAATGTAAGAGATCCTATTTTACTTCCATAAAATGGACATAAATTTCAAACAGCCGCTCTTATCCTCAAAATTGCATTAATCCGTGTCAAATTCGAATTTTCGTTAGAATTTTCTTTTGTAATGATAACTTGAGAAGAAAAGAAAAAAAAAAGAAAACTTACTTATTTTTCATAAGTCAAATCAATCCTTTTTTCTTTTAAACTTGCGAATGGGGCAGTGATGTCCTTATAAAAAGACGTTGTTTTAATTCAGATATCAATAATTTTAAAAGCTCTTTAAAATTCCCTATGTTTAAAGAATTTTCTCGCTCGCCATGTCCTCTAAATGCCAGTTCTTGCTTACTTAACAGCAATACTGCTTTGATGGGTAATTGCATGAAGCGTCTATTCAGGCTTACCTTCTTGTTAAATTCAGCAATATAAAGTCGAGAGTTTTCCTTTAATGCGTCAGCAATTCGGGTCCCACTTCTTAACAACTCCTTAAATTTTAAAGAATTTTTTTTAATGTTCGATTGAGCCTCCATGTGTTTTACATGCTCTTGTGATGGTGGTTAACCCATCCTATCCAGTACCATTCCAAACGCTCTTTTTTCCCCCCAATGATTAAACACGGCCAACAAAACATTTTTTGTAAATAAAAACTGAGAGAATAGTGCATATCATGTTGACTGGAAGTTAAGACCATGCTGAGACGAACCTGCTTTTTTCTTATGAATGGACAATTTTGGTGTCGGTCTATTTTTTTTTTAGTAGTTGTCGTTTATCATCTTCTTTCCATATGTTAAATGGAGTTTCAAGCATGACACAAACTGGATCATAACGGATTTGCATGTTTCAAAACGGTTAAATCATAAATTTCAATAATACAGTAACAAATAAAGGTTAAAAACTTCCAACCTTCCCAGACAAAAAAAAAATTCCTTCCGTTAGAACGGACTAGAACATATATTCTCTGTGTCCTTACCCCCTTCCTCACTTTTCGTCCGAGCCAATCAGTTAGTCGAATACACAAGTGCAGCCGTAGCTAGAAAATCTTTCATCAGCTGAGTCTTAGCTGCGTACCCCCTATACTAACCTATGCCGGAGAGACTGCTTACGTAGTCGTTGTCATTGCAACGGTGCTTCCAATTTCTTCATCAGCTCTCAGGGCTGTACCAAAGATTTTCCCAATTGAATTGCGGGAAGATTAAAGGGCTTTTTTTCTGAATGAGCGATCCGGCCACAATACGGGTTTTTTTTGTTTGAGATTTTTTTAACTTGCCGTAGGAATTCCATAATTCTAATCTGAATTTAGGAAAATTAGTAGATATGTGCTGATAATTTCAAGTGCAGCCCGGCAGTACTTGCTGTATCCCACGAGCCGCCACTGCCCTTATGTAGGTATCCATTAACCCTTTAACGCGCGGTGTCCTCGCTGCGTGGACACAAAATTGATGTTTTGACTTTTCTCAGTCATTGAGAATCAATTTGATTTCTATAAAAATACTTAAGGGTGGCATAGTTCCGTAGTGGCATAGTTAGTAGAGAATCCTTTACTTTTTAGCCCATAATTTTCCTTGAAAAGTGTCGATCCTTTGTGAAATTGTCAGGATTATTTTTAACAGCGCTGGCATCTCGCTGAAAACTGGAAGAATACTATGGAAAGACATTGATATAGAAGAACAACTGGATAGACTGCCCAACGCTGAAAAAAATGCTGTGCGCGCGAAGCCAGCTGTGTCAAAAACTGGTCTGCGGCACTCGATGAACGATTTGATCCACTTCCATATTGCTGGTAGTTAAATCGAGCGATGGCAACGCCTGCCCTTTTTTCAGCATTAGGAAATGGTTGCGTTTCAAAGGGTTAACACAATACAAAATACATTGTCACGCCATCCTAGCATTTCATATAGCACAGAAAAGAACATTTCTCAAATGAAATTAAACATATATGAATAGCAGCGGCAGATCCAAGGTGGTAGATGATGTGATCATTCTCCCCCTGCGTTCATTTAAACCCACTACTGAACCCATATTTAATTTGTTTGCGTTCATTATGTGAAGAAGTCTCTCCTTTGACCAATTTTGCTTCCCAGCAGAGTTCTTGAAGTGCCTATGGCATCTGTTAATGGACGAGACCGAATAGGTTAAACTTGGGTTCAAGTTTGAATATGAAGAAGTTAGAAAAATCTAGGCCCATCTCTAATAATATACTTCGTCACACTTACCGCCCTTCTCTTGAAACGTTTCTGTATCTGTCACTGGTCACAACTTTTCAGCCATGTCCAAAAATTGTACAAGATGGTGGATTTTCAAGGATTTATTACAGGAATTAGACTTCAGAGTACCTAGTAGTTTTGAATTACTAACACTAGTATATGTAAAATCTATAGAAAAACTGTATTTTGACTATGTATGGAAAACTCGCCACATGCGGTCTCTAAAATGAGCAAGTCAGATAACTATTTAAAAAAAATACCTTTGAATAGCTAGATTTTAAGAGACCCAAAAACCATTCTTATTTAGAAACAGAATGATTATTAACATAAGCATTAAAGTAAAATTAAAACATAATGCTGTTCTATGATTCGCACATAAAAGTTCATCAAAGAAATTGTGGAAAAACATTTTTACTTAATGTGTTTTTTGATAGTCGTCCTATGCTGCACGTAAAAAAAAATATTTTATTGAATTCAAGAAAAAATACTTTAAGAGAACTACTTCTATATCGCTACTTTCACAAAATAATTTTGTTGAATTAACAAAATTTAATAAAAAAAATTGTTAATTCAATAAAGATGAACAAAATAATTTTGTTAATTAACAAAATTATTTGGTTAAAATATCACCAACAAAATTTTCTCATATTCAATGAAACATTTTTTTAATGAAGATTTTTTTAATAGTGAAACATATATTCATTATGTTTAATCTATAATATAAGTGAAACACATATTTATTTTCTTATTAAAAAAAATAAGGCGATCTTTCCTTTTTAAATTTGCATGGCTCTCGATTTATCCTAGCTATTACATCTTGTAAGTAGATTGCAATTTATTATTATTTTTTTTAATAGCCGGCCTCTGTCTTGAAGGCTTTGGCCACAACAGGCCGGAATTGTTGGTCACTTTATTATGGAGGAACCTAGTAGGTGGACCAACGTCGCCCCCTATGAAGGGATGGACACAATGACAACCACGCCTAGTCGGGGATCGAACCCCGACAGCCTGGAGTTGAACCCGAAACCGAAGTACAGTGCTTTACCCACCATGCAACTCGGTCCGCTTGCAATTTATTATAACACTTCGCAAAATTAAAAACGGAAATCAAGTTTCTCTCATGCATGATATTTCCTTTATGCATACATGTATTTTAGTAATTCTGTGTTTTTATTATATTAGTTTGTTATTCGATTCAGTATAGGTAAAGGATTGAAAAGAAAGTGAATACAATCCATAGTTAGTTATTAAATTAGAAATACTAAATAAGTTCGAACCAGGAGTGATCCGCCGGCCGAAGCATTAATTTTGAGAAAGCATTTATGCAATACTAGCTGAAGTACCCGTCGTTGACGGGTTAGTACTGAATGCAAATTTCTAAAAAGCAAGAACTTTCGTCAGCATTGTAGGAGTACACAGAATGGATGTAGTATGTTGCCAAAGTAAAGAAAGCGAAGTTATAATTTTTATGTATTGTTAAAATATTACAGGTTAGACAGTAACTAAGTAATATCATTTCATTCTCTCTATTCGTAATTATGGGATGCGCGAACGAATATTTATACACATTGAAATAATTTTCGAAAAATCTCAAAATCTAATCAACATTTTTGAAAAATTGGAAGCCTAGAATTTAAGTTGAGTGACAACCTATCATGTCACCCAATTTCGTTTCATTCCCTGCAGTCTTTATTTCGTGATGCTGGAACAAAAATTTCAGCATTTTAAAACGATTTTCGCAAAATCTCAAAATGTAATCAAAATATTAAAAAAATTCTCAACACCTATAAATTAAGATTAGCAACTACCTATCGTATCACCAAATTTCGTATTATTCGTTATTACGCGATGCTTGAAGAAATATAACCGCATTTTGGGAGAATTTTCACAAAATCTCAAAATCTAATAAAAATGTTTAAAAAATTGGACACCTACACTTAATGTTGAGCAACAATCTATCATGTGACCAAATTTCATATCATTCGTTTTAATCGTTATTACGTAATGCTTGAACAAAATTCACTCAGTTTGAAACAATTTTCGCAAAATCCCAAAATCTGATCGATTTTTTTTTAGATGCTTATAGTTTAAGGTGACCACCTATCATTTCACCAAATACCATTTTTTCACCTTTGCAGTTATTACGTGATGTGCGAACACAAATTTACGCAGTTTGAAACAATTTTCGCAAAATCTCAAAATCTAATCAAGATTTTTAAAAATTTGACGACAATGTTTTAAGTTGAGTGACCACCTATCATGATACGAAATTTCATTTCATTCACTTTAGTCATTTTTACGAGATACTCGAACACAATTTTAAGGAGTTTAGAACGATTTTCGCAAAATATGAAAATCTAATCAAGATTTTTTTTAAATACGCTGCCTAATGTTTAAGTTGAGTGACCACCAATCATGATACTAAATTCCATTTCAATCGCTTCAGTAGTTTTTACGTGATGCTCGAACACAAATTTAAGCAGTTTGAAAGGATTTCCACAAAATCTCAAAATCTAATCAAGATTTTTTTTTAATTCGACGTCAGTGTTTTAAGTTGAGTGACCACCTATCATGACACCCAAATTCATTTCAATGGCTTCAGTCGTTTTTACTTGATGGTCGAACACAAATTTACGCTGTTTGAAACGATTTTCGCAAAATCTGAAAATCTAATCAAGATTTTTTTACAATTCGACGGCTATGTTTTAAGTTGAGTGACCACCTATCATGACACCTAATTTAATATCATTCGCTACAGTCGTTTTTACGTGATGCTTAAACAAAAAAAGCGTCACGGACAGAATGACAGACAGACAAACTTTTTTTTGAGGGTCGCATCGGATTCCCGGGTGCTTGAAACGGATAGAAATCGCAAAATTTTTGAATTCCAAGAAATCTACAGACAAAAGTCTAATTTATTTATATAGATAGCTATTGAGCTTAGTATCTTAATTTCAGTAGGACTCACAATTATTATACTAAAACTTGCATGAGTATCAGCATACATTTTAAAGATTTTTTTCTTTAATTTTATGAGTCAAATGAATCCAAACTGCGCATTAACAAGATTTAACTAGATATGATAAATAAGAAATTTAAGAAAGTATTCTTGTTTTTTTCTTGTATATTCTGCTGGGTGTGGTCGACGGCTTCACCAGTCTTAAATTTGGATTACACATGTGTGTTCCATGCACGTACATACTACATACTACATACCCCTATAAATGAACTAAACATTATATGTGGGAGAAAAAAGAACAATAATACATACATAAAAAATTACAAGTGTCAGTTTGATGGTATATATTACGAAATAAGAAGTTAGATTTTTTCAGTTTTTAACAACACGGTATGTTTCAAACTAGTTAAAGAAAACTTAAATACTTGAGAAGAATCTATTTAAAGAAAGTTTAAAATAAAAAAAGAGACATTAAGAACTTTTTATTAAAATATAGCATATTACTGTAAATAAAGAAGGAATCATTAGTTTAATTCAATACGCACAAGAGAGACATTAACTTAATAGTACACTGTATAATTACTCAGTATCGGTTTGTGCGGAAGCGTTTGATTTATTAACTGCCATGCTGTAAATGCAATAACAAGCAAACCATATAAGAAAAATAACCCTAATAAGAAAGAAAGTTTCAAAGCGTTTCTTTCCCTTAAAGGAGTGTAAAAAATAAAAATAAAAGCTGTGAAAAATGACTTCAGTGGCGCTTGCTGAGGAAACGAGAATATTTTCATTAAATCCTTTATAAAAATAAATAAATAAATAAAATTTTGCTGTAATAAGAGTGAGCGAAGCAAAAAACGATAAAAAGACGAACATAAATATATAAAAGAAGTTATAAAAGATACTATAAAATATGTAAAAATAAAGAAATAAAGGGTATAAAAGACCAAAAGTTTTGAATTATTATTCTTGACGCTTTCACACTTCACTATTAGCTTCTTTGCAAGCTTCAGAATTATTACACCGACTTTTTAAGACTTTTAATAGAAACCATTTTTACCGTTAGCGCTGATGTAACATAATAGCTTTTATGTACTGAAGCGGATCAGTATGCTTCAAAGATAATTATTATAATTTACTTTAAGATTGTATAGGATAGAAATTAGATAAAATGTCTCTATTTCGGTGCAGCCTGGGTTGTGCATAGGCTGGCAAAACATTCTACTGCACCATGGTCCGTATTCGATTCCCGCTTGGGCGTCAGTTAGTCCGTCCCTCCATAGGAGGCAATTATTCTGCACCAATTAGTTGCCTCCATAATAAAATGGCTAGTACTTCCAGCCTATTAGTGACCAATGCCTATAGGCCGCTAGTGTCCTCCATTCGAAACAAAATTCTGTTTCAGTTTTTTGAAAGTAAGCAATAGAGCAGAATAAAACATTTCTTTTTCAGAGAAATACAATAAATAATAACGATTTTTTGAAGGCATTTTTTTAATCTCCAAAATTTCTATTCATTTGCTGTTACATCTCTAAAGGCACTAGAAAAAAAGTTAAATAGGAAAGGAAAGTGTAGGAGGTAATCTTACAGAATATGTACAAAGATGTCTGAAATTTAAAAAAAAAAAAAAAAAAAAAAATCAGTGTTTTAACCCTTTAACGCGCAGTGTGCCCGCTCTGGGAACACCCAACTCTGACGTTTTGACTGTTGCCAGTCACGAAGAATAGATTTGATTTCTATAAAAATAGTTGCGGGTGACATAGATTCATGAGAGTCCCTTACTTTTTAGCACGTCATATCCCGTAAAAAAAAATGGTCACGATTATTTTTAACAGCACTGACATCTGCTGAAAAATGGAAGAACGAGAGAACAGCTGGATAGATTGCCCAATGCTGCCGACTTAACTACCAGCAAGATGGCGGACGATCGAACCTTTCATCGCGTGCCACAGATCTAGAGACCCTTTTTTGACGACAGCTGGCTGTGCCCCCAGCCAGTTGTCGTCAAAAAAAGAGTCTCTAGATCTGTGGCACGCGATGAAATGGTTCGATCGTGCGCCATCTTGCTGGTAGTTAAGTCGAACGATGGCAACGGCTGCCCTTTTTCGGCATTGGGAAAGGGTTGCGTCTCAAAGGGTTAAATGGGCCCGGAAAAAGTAAGCCCCGGAAAAAGGAAGACAGCATACTCTCTTTTCTATCTAAGCTTAATAATGTGTATCTACTTGTTTTAAATTAAAATTAATTGCATCAGTGCTACGAAAAGAAATAAGAGAATTACAGAAAGAGAGTACTATTTATTTTTTGTCTTTAAGATTCAAAATATCCTTCGCGTTCGAATTTATGGGCTGAAAATAAAATTGTAAGTTCATTTAATCTTACTTATGCTAGGAAAAGTATTTTTTTTTAATTTCAGCATGTAGTTTCCCAGAAAGTTATGAAAAAAGTTCAAATTCGAAAAATCAGAATGTCGACACTACAGCTCTCATGAAACATAAAAAAAGTAACATTGAATAATTCTACTTTATTTAGTACTAATACTACTCTTTTATAAGAGTTTTGTATTTATTTTCATTTAGCAATAAAAATAAGGGGCAATCAAAAATTCGGGCAAAAATTTGTTTAGCGGACTGGATGCACCGCTATGAATTCATGCTTGTTAGCTCGAAAAATAATGCTGCCATACATTTTTTTAAAAATTATTTCCATAATGGTCTTACATTTATTTTAAATGAATATTTTTGACAAATTTACAAAAATTTCTTTTAATTACGGAAAAATGAGAGTGTAGTCAAGTGGCTACCGTATGCACTGTTGGATTAAAATAACTTTTTTTGTATATGCAACATAAGTTACACATTTTTGTCCCTTTTAAAAAAAGTCCCTCTCCCGCCAGGTTTTAGGAAAAGTTTTGGAAACTGGGTTAAAACTATTTTATTACTATACCTAGCCATGAAAACAGCATGGATTTTTAATGATGGATATTTTCTTTTCGTCGAAATTTTGAAGCACGAGATTTTTTTTTTAAGATTTGTATAAATGGCTAGTTGATAAAAGAAAAAAAAAACAGTCCTAAGAAATATTAAAAGAGAAAAGAATCATAATTATATAAGATAAGAGAAAAAAATAATAATCAATAAGAGATTCATTTAAAGAAGTCGGCAAGAAATATCTTCATTAAAAGAAGCATAAGAGTATTTGCGCGAAATGAAATCTACGTATGAGGTGTCGGTGAATGACAAAGAAAAGCAGGAATTTGCCACAGGATATTGATATAAATATATGCGCTCAACCAGAGTGATGAAAGGTTTCGCTAAAAGTATTTTGAAAGAGTTTGAAAGTGAAGCAGCGTGTACGGAGTCGGCTGTTATTAATTTTGGCGCCATCTCGCCCGAACAGAAACTCCAAGCAAGTTCGAAGAATATTAAAATGAGCTTTGATAGTATATTTCATTTATTTTCGATTTACATAGAAGAATTATTTATGAAAGAGTATGACTTACACACAGGTTCTGAGCTTTTGAAAGGATATTTGATATCTGTTATGAAATGAGGAAAGTTTATTAAAGAGTTAGTTTTACTATGCGATTATTGAAAATTTTTGTAATGTCGTAGAAGAAGCGATATGAAATCGTGTTTTTTTTCTTCAGGATAAATAAATGCGTAAAACTCCTAGATGAGGGCCTTAAGAATTATAAAAATAAATAAAAGCCTCTGTAAGGTAAATATAAAAAGTTTTAGTGGTGATACCAGTATCTTGTGTAAAATTAAGAAGAAACTTTCAAAGGTAATATTGCTATGTCAAATGTTTTTAAAGATTTACAGATGTTTGCTCCCATGTGAAAAATTTTAATTAATAGATACACCATACGGTTAAGAGTAGTAGATGATGGTTTGTTAGGCCTACATAATGAATTTAAATAAATATGTGTAACGAGGGTAGGTTGTCACAATGTGACTGCCTATCCCAGGCGATAAACCAGACTACAGAAAACGTTTTTATTAAAACAAAGGCACGATTGTGTCAGGAAATATGCTAAATAAAACATTTAAATTTTTCAAAGCAATAATTTATACATGATAATAATTTTTTATACAAATTAGAACGTGCTGAATAAATGAAATACGATTATCTTATATTTATTTTTCTATCTCATTTCCATATATTTAAACCCTTGGTTGCACTAACTGTAAAACCACTGATGAAGTTGAGCAATGAAATATCTATTTCATTAAATTTGATAGGCCTACACTATAATTTACTTATAGTTCGCCAGTGTTATATTAATTTTAACCTAGGAAGTGAAACTTGAGTGCAAAATCTGGAAGTGTTGCGCTTCAATGACACTGTATGCAATGTCCTCAATGATGTCCGAAGCATACCCTAAAGACATTAGCTAAGAAGACGTCTAATCATTATTTAAATGCACAGACATTTATCCATTTAGGCGGAATCAGTTTTCACATGCTGATTTCGCTTCCGCATGAGAGCATGATCGGACTGCTCTCTCAAGCAACAAGGACTACCTGACCCTGTAATTGTAAGCCTAGATGACCATCTTCAAAGTAAATGTAAGGATCAAGGAATTCAAGATTTTCCAGAGACTATTGAAACGACTTCAAATTCCATCAGAAGCAATTAATGAAGAAGTCCAAAGCTCAGCAGCAGTCACTCCTCAACCAATTAGATCATTTACCCTAGCACATCCAATAGATCCATGGAAACTAAGCGAAGTTCCGTGGATAATCACAGATACTCCACAGAATAATGCCATTATTTTAACCTCGAAATTTAAAATAAATTTACAAGTAAAAAGAAAGGAGATAGAGCCAAGACTTATCATTCTAACAAAAAGGATGCAAAATTATTTATGATTCTTGAATAAGTGCCATTTTGCAGGCATAGGGCTGTTGCTTCATTTTCTGGAATTGTCTGTGCAGGTTTCTTTTTATGAGGAAAGGAAAGGAATTATTAAGATTCCAGTTTATATCAAATTTAAAGATTTTCTTCGAATTTGAGAATTACAAAATTTTTGACAACAAATATGTCGAATTGAAAACAGAAAGAATCATCTCAGTAGGCGAAGATTTGGTGACCAGAAAAATCCTCACACGAGTAGAGTAATCACTGTGGCAATAGAGACAAATAGTCTCCTTTTATTTTGTATACTTGTACTTTTTTGATGACTTCTATTCGATGTAATGTGCTATTTGCTTAAGAGACCTGCAAGAAGGATTTATTCCTACATCCTGCAAAAAAGGCAAACACAATACTGACGGCGTCTTCGAGTAGAAAATATCTTAACTTATTTTAAAAGGAAAAGACTTTTCAATATCTATACTGTTATTTAAGCTGACATATAATATTATTCCAATTATTAAACTGTATTTCTGTATAAAAATGCATCAAATACAAATTCTGTATAAAAATACAGGTAAGACAAAAATACCTTAATGATCAGGATCATTACTGTATGATGTAGATCATGCCACAAAAAGCCTTTAACCACAAAAGGGTAAGCACACAAATATTCTTTTAATTCGCTGGATAGAAATATTCTTTTTTAGGCGCTTACCTTTATTCACGAGTTCAAACTTTTGGGTCGAAGTTTAATTACAGAGAAATTATAATTCTCTAGCTCCTCTCCTCCACCTCTGATCCTTCACACACATACAGACAAACACGTTTTTACTTTTTTTTTAATTCTACCCTCAATGAGCTTTGTCGGTTTCCGACAACGCCTATTCAGCAAACAGAAACCAATTATCTTCCACTTTCGAGATTGAGATGAAAAGAACCGCGCCGAACATTAACCTGAATCTTCTTTTGCCCCCCACTTTTTTTTTAACACATCGAATAAATTATCAATTGAATGGTGAAATTGAATTTGGCTGAGAGAGTTTATATTAATTAAGTCATTATTTAATCGATAGAAACTTTTTAAAGTAAGGGAACTTTCAAATTAGATCAGTCATTTGAAAAAAAAAAATTAAGTCACGACCTCCCAATTTTTCATAAATAAATAAAAACTGCAGGGATTGGCAAGAAATTTGGGGGGGGGTATCGAATTGGTTTAGCTTTAACCCTTTATCTACCAAATTAAGAATCCCCAAGAATATCAACTTGAAACTGTTTCTTTTCTCTTTTTTAATTAAACAATTGAATCATCAATACTGATTATTGTAACATGAAAGAAAATCAAATAAATAAATAAATAAATGAACATTAGCTATCTATGAATGTTTCATTAGCAATTAATGAGTCATTCTCAAAAGAACATAGCACAAAAAGAACTGCAGAAGTCAAGCACTGCTTTGAAATGCTTTGAATGCTTTCAACAAATCTAATCCCTTATTCACAAAACCAACCTCTGAAAATTCACTAATGCTCATATTATTCTTTTCGTTGCCTCAATCTCTCTATATAAAGAAAGTTGTCCTGACTGACATACGATCATCGCCCAGCCAAATCTACCGGAGGTACAGACATGAAATTTTGGAAGCTTATAGCTTTTGTGCCAAAGGCGTCATTTAAGAAGCGATTTCTAAAAATTCGAACCCAGACGGGGGTGGCGACCCAAAACGTTCTTTTCACGTTTCCCATCATTTCTCGGTGGGAAAAGGAGATAGCCACAAAATTCTTGCTTTAAAATGTAACTAACAGAAATACCTAAAAATCAATTTCAGGGTATTTTAGAATTCGCATCCCAAACGGTGGTAAGGAGTTCAAACGTTCTTTAACGTTCTTTTCACACTTATCTTCATATCTCAGAGAGAAAAAGAGATAGCCGTAAAATTTTTGCTTTAACGTATAACTAACAAAAACACCTAAAAGTCATTTTCAGGGATTTTTAAAAATAGCATCCAAACAGGGGTAAAGGGAAAAAACGTTCTTTTCACATTTCCTTTCATATCTCAGAGGAAAACGAGTTAGCCGTAAAATTCTGTCTTTAAAATGTAAGAACTACAAATACCTTAAAATCATTTTCAAGGTTTTTTTTTCTTTTTTCCCTGTCCACACCACGATGGCTACTGAAATGGTAAAACATCTGCTACTCAAAGCAAGTTCCCAATTCATGGCTCACGACTAGTGTCGGAACAGTGGTGGGTGGTGATTGGAAATCGGAGAGTCGTTTCTGTCAAATCCTGCATTTATTAAAAATTAATCAAGATACATCTGAAGTAATATTTTCAGGTAATTTTAATAATGAATGACATAATCATACTTACCACCATGCTCATCTTTACTGTCTTTGGTTGTTTTTTGAAAAAGGCGATTACACTATCTCTTTTAAACTGGAACAGATTTTTGATTTCTATTACTCATTCTGAGTGCCTACAAGAATAAGTTATTTAAATATAAGCGTTTATGGATAAATTATAAATTTTTGTGGTTTTTTGGTTTACAAATTTGTTATAATTTTCGTCTCTGGAGAATACAAATAAGCATGTCCTTAAATTTCATTTCATTTATCTGTTAGAGATACTCTTGTCAGTATAAATTAGAAATATATGCATACAGGTGTCTCAAAAATAGAATTTTAAAGGAAGTAAAAATTTCATAAGGAAGCTCACGAAACGTCAGAAGATGTCATGAAACTTCAGGAGAATGTGGTAACAAAGCCAGAAGATCTGAAATTACACGAGAGTGATTTATTGGAAACATATTTCGGTCAACATGAGTTCAAACGGCGTACTATATTCACGTAGTCTGTAATGTTGCATCAGATGTTCAAAGTTTATAAGGTCAGAATACAAGCATACTTCACACCGACTAGGGAACAAGCATACTTCACTACCATCCATTTCATATTCTACAGAGTCTTGATACAAGACAGCTTTGAGGGCTTCCCACAAGGAGAAATCACGGCTCGAACTTTCTCTGGGACCAGGAAACCGGTCCACAAAACGTACAGTGTCATGATTTGCTATGCACTTCTCATACCCGATGATATGCCCTACATCTCCTAAAAGTTTGTCGCAATAAGTTTTGAGACACCCTGTATATACACATAGCTAAAACTGATATAAAAGTCACCCATTTAGTCACTGTCAAATAAAAAAAAAATAAAAAAATGCAGATGAACAAAATACATATAAACACTGAAGCACGAATCCTAAATGGAGAGGAAATAGTTTAGCTTTGAAAATAAATTTAATTTAATATTTCTAGTAATGATTTTGGAGTTTTACATATTTGTCTTCAAAACATTAAAATGATAAATAAAATAAAATAAAGACAACTTTCCAAAAAATCTCATTTTCTTCGGAATAATGAGTACTTAAAACTTTTGTAGATCATCAAATGATTAAAGTCTGTTTTTCATGACCTGAAAGAAGAGGCATAAAATACAATAAAAAAAGAAATATAACGATACTTTACTTCATAAATCAAAAACACACAAACTTGGAACTATCATCTAACGAATTTTAAACGTTGCAAATAATACTAGAAATGTTTCTCTCTATGGTAGAACCATCAGAAATTCGATGCTGAATAGAAGTTTTCAGCGGCATCAAATAAAACTTTCATTTTGTAATACATACGGCATCTTACTGTGCTAGTCTGTGCTTCCTTCCTTCTTTTACGAATCTTTTATTTAATAGAATTTATCCTTTATACACCTTGGCATTTTTCGAAATATTGTATTAGAATCACATTGTTAAATTGATTCAAAAACGTCATGACTTAAAGTGGGTGGATGTAAAAAAACTCGTATCTGCAACCGTCTTCTTTATTTTATATTGCATCAAATATTTATACTTGTATTGTTTTTTAAAATAATATCGTACCACTTAAGGATATAATATTTATGGGACCGAAAAATAATGTCGTTTGTTTTACATAAACTTCAAATAAATAATTTTCAAACAATTTTTTAATTGCAAACGAGCTGTGTCTAAACATTATTTCTATTTGCTACATTTTGAAGCTGAAATTATACAGATAATGTTTTGTTTTTCCTTTTCTTTAAAGACCTTCCCATTTTTACACATTTATCCACCTTGGAGGACGATATTCAAAATAGATCAGATAACGCGGAAGAGGAAAATTGGAGAGCGAAACCAGAAGAGAAACGAAAAATTTGGATTTTTGGTGTAGTAATATGACAGCATCAAACAGTTGAGTGTTTATTTGTGAACACCTCGTCGTCATTAGTCGTGGTCTTAGACATTGTCTTTTATTGATGATTTTTATGATGCTGGAGTGCATAATTTAGCCTCCGAAACGGAAAATCTGAAAGGCTGTGGACTAACAGTTCTGAAAATTAGCGGCACTGAAAAATATTTGTAGCTCATAAGAGAGAAGTAACTTAAAACACTGTCAACATTTTAAGGAGGGTTCACAAAAAAATATCAATCTTTGAGCGTACATTTTTAATACCTTTTTTAAAACTATTAAAGTATGGAAAAGAACTGTGTGCATTCCGGGACTGGAATACTATACTTCAGAATTCAGAAATTAAAATTGTGAAAACACGGAGTAACGTCATTAAAATTCATTAACAAATATGATTATAATAGTTTGAAAAGCACATAATATGCTTTATACATTATTATATACTGTAAAATATTTGATAAAAATTTATATGTATTAATTAACAGTAATAGAGGCAATTTTATAAGGTCTGCGATGAATGATTGCAGTTAATTACATACTCCAGGAACAGTGATATGCAGTGAGCAATTAATTCATGATTTCAAAAACTGTTGCCAAGTTTCTAAGCATACTTTATTATTATGTTACATAAGACTAAAAAAGTAACAAAGTACAGAGCGCAAAGAAACAGCTTTAGTAAAAGCTGTTTACGAGCCTAAATAACGAAAGATTATTATACAGTTGGATGATTAAACTGCATGAAATGAAAACCACAAGAAAAATGTAGAGGAAATAATTGTATATTTTCTCTTAAATTTTTTAAATAACACTTAAATAACCGTTGTAGGAAAACGACTTTTGACTTTTTTTTCATTTATTTGATCACATTATATTAATATTTATAGAATTTAATTTATATAAAAATTGAATTAAACGTATTTATAGAAATTTACACTACACACATAAAACAAACTTTCTTTTTTCAATCTCGAAACTATCAATTTTAATTTGTATGTGCTTACTTTTTAATTTTCTGTTCCATGACAAATTGACCAGATTAAAATGAAAATTGAAAATTAATGGTGTATATAAGTTTTTTTCTACAACTAGAACTGATTTATGCTTGCTATTTTTTATGAAAAGTTAATTTTTTATGTTTGCCAAAGTTCACAGTTTCCTTGTTTCTTTTTGTTTGGCACTTTCTTTTTATTTTTTTTTATTGTATTAAATGTATATAGGTCAAACGTTTTAGATAAACTGAAAATGAAAAATGTATGCTGCAGAAAAAAAAATCCAAAGTAGTTTTAAAAAGTTAAGATCAGGTAACTGTGCTTGATTTTACTTCTTAACTGGAAATCATTAATTAAAAAGAAAGTGCATGTGGTTTTAGTAAATAAAATATAATAATTTAATATACAGTGAAATATTTCAGGAGTGACCACCCTCCGTTCCGTGAAAAATCGGTCCTGAAGAGAAGTGGTCACTTAGAAAAATATTTACAATTTATAGCAAAACAAAAAGGGGGGGGTATTGTTTGTGCTGTATAAGAAATTACAGAAAAATAATTTTTAATTAATTTTTTTTATAAATATTTAAAAATTTCGGATATGTACCATTTTTTTTTGCCGTGTTATACGGGCCTTCTTTAGCGTGTTATATAAACTAGGTCAGAATTTTTCCGCCGTGTTATACGAATACATCTAATATGAACCCGTTTTAATTTCGGAAAAACGCAAGAAAATTTCCGGATAGAGAACTGGAAAGTTATTTATGGATTGTTCTGTGGTCTCTTCTAAAAGACTTTTTAACAATAAGTAGAAAGGGTTAAAAAAAAGCGGTGCCTTAAAGAATGGATTGTTGGAGATGGAGGTCACTTAATAGAGGTGGACGCTCATAAAAGTTTCACTGTTACATACAAAATAATATACTATATTACATAACAGCAGGGGCGTAGCCAATAACAATGATGATAGCCAACAAATAATTAATCTTAGCACCACATTTTTTAAAGTACCGTTTGCAGCTAAATTGGCTCCGGAATTTCGGTGAAACGTTGAACTATATTTATACTACGGATAGTATGTATTTGAAGCAATTGAAATAAAAGATTTTGATTTTAGCAATGCTTGTACTAGCAGCCATTTTAGCAGTGATGGGATGTTTCAGAGAAAAAAATAACAACTTTTGTCGCATCAATTTTTTAAAAGAAGAAATATTTAAAAAAAAACTTATTTTATACTTTTATAGAATGACTACTGTGTCCCACAACAGATAATCAAGAATATATCTTTATCCGACAAGTGAAAAAAACTTTCCTAATCAGAGACGCTTAGCTTCGTTTTTAATGAAAAAAAAAAGTACATTTGAGATAACTTCCAATAACAATCGGAACTGATATTATAATTAATCTTTTTTTATGTGAAAAGATGTGTCGTTTCCAGCTTTAATTTAGATTAAAACAGTTTTGGGATTCCTGTTCTAGTATATCTTTTAAAGGAAGCTGTTTTTTCCCTTTTTAATTAAATAGTTATTGAGTTATCTCGATATTTAAGATTCCCTGTTTTTTCATCTGTGATACGGAGCTGAATCGGTGGATCAGCAAGCAATATATTTTTTTTAATTCTGAAAAAGATCATTCTCAAAAGTAATAGTTTAGTTATGAATGTATAATGATCTAATTAATGGTTTATTTAATTATAAAATGTTTCGTTTTCAGAGTATCTGTATAGTCATTAAACAAACTTGCACAAGTTGTGCTCACAACCATAAAATAAAAACAATAATTGCTACAATATTTCATTTCCACACCACTATTAAAAATTAGAAACATGACAAGTTATTTGAGTAACAACGTTAACCCTTTAACCCGCAGTGTTGCCGCTCTGGCAACATCAAACTCTGACGTTTTGACGAAGATTCAGGATAACGATTTTTTGAAGGCATTTTATTAATCTCCAAAATTTCTATTCATTTGCTGTTACATCTCTAAAGGTACTAGAAAAAAAAAGTTAAATAGAAAAGTATAGAAGGTAATCTTACAGAATATGTACAAAGGTGTCTGAGATTAAACCAAAAAAAAATAAAAATAAAAATAAAAAAAAATCAGCGTTTTAACCCTTTAACGCGCAGTGTGCCCACTCTGGGAACACCAAACTCTGACGTTTTGGCTGCTGCCAGTCACGAAGAATAGATTTGATTTCTATAAAAACAGTTGCGGGTGATATAGCTCCACGAGAATCCTTTACTTTTTAGCACGTCATTTCTCGTAAAAAAATTGTCACGATTATTTTTAACGGCACTGACATCTGCTGAAAAAATGGAAGAGCGCCAGAACAGCTGGACAGATTGCCCAATGCTGAAAAAAGGGCAGCCGTTGCCATCGCTCGACTACCAGCAAGATGGTGGACGATCGAAACGTTCATCGCGTTCCACAGATCTAGAGACCCTTTTTTTGACGACAGCTGGCTGTGCCCGGCACAGCCATCTTGCTGGTCTATCGTCCGCCATCTTGCTGGTAGTTAAGTCGCGCGATGGCAACGGCTGCCCTTTTTTCAGCATTGGGAAAGGGTTGCGCCTCAAAGGGTTAATAAAAGCCACTTAAGATTCATAATTTAATACTTGAAATAAAAAGCATTTTTTTATGCATCAACAGCTTGAGATGTTTTTTATAATTTAGATGCTATTTCCAGTAACTTAAGAATAATAGAAGGTCGTTGCCCAGGAGGAGGTTGGAGTGTAAGTAGGTTCTCAGAAAGTCCTTGGCCCACCGGGGGTTGCCGTGTCAATAGAAGAAGAAGAAAGAATAGCAAGAAAAATATCAAAATCTAAGTGTATTCAAAATTTATTCATAAGTGTATTCAAAGTTTCATTCACGGTGACGCTAACGTTAAATGACATTGGACAATAAAGCGCATGCGCACGCATAAAATGCGAAACATGGTTGGTCAAAATACTCCGTATAGCGGATAGCGTTAGCGTTAGCGTAGGAAGAAACGGTATGCACAAACTCCTTATTATTTTATGAAGAAAAATAAATTAAGCCACACAAATTGGTCAGCAGTGTCAATGTTTCACTCTGTTACTGTCCATATAAAGAAACAAAGATTTTCATATGGTCTCAAGCTAAGATTATTTCACTACTAATAAATTTATCTTAGAATATACAATTTTAAAATTTGTGAGATAATCCTGACTTTTGAATATGTACGTTTAATACCTTCCTTGAATGTACTTGAGCATTTTGATTGAAAACAGATTGCATAAAATGCATAAATGATAAAGTATTTCAATGCTGATTACTTGAGTCAAATCACATTAACTTCGTATACATTAAGACTCAATGGGAATGGTAAGGACTTATAATTTTCTCAAATTCGTTTACTACTATTAAAAAAGTAGGAAACTAGTAAAACTAGTTAAATTACAAGGGGTGATCAAATGAAAAGGTGCGAAACGTCGTAACAACCAAACCGTTAACATATTTGACTACCCAAGTAGCACAAATAGTTCAAATTACGTTGGAAACACATTTTTTGACGTTAAAAAACGTGTTTAAAACGTCTTTTGGACTAATTTTGCTACTAGGGTATGCAGCTATGAGAGCACGTAGCGAGACATCTAGGAATGCGATTGGAGCCTTTTCTGTGGATAGGAACATGCGGGGGCCCGCAGGAGAGAGCAGAAGCTCTTGTAAAAAGCACCGTCCTACGTCCAATTGACAGGGCAGTGTGTGTGAGGACAGGATGGCGTTTAAATTGCAAAATTCGATGACTGAGGAACATCAAGGCGTTATCCGATTTCTGACACTGGAAGGTGTTAAACCGGCCACTCTTCATCGCCGGATGAAGACCGTAGGGAAGGCTGTGTGTCCCACAAGTGAATGTGAAAATGGAGTGTCCATTTTCGCCAAGGAACTGGCCAAGTTCAAGTGGGAACAGCTTGATCATCCGCCCTACAGTACGGACAGGTAGCCCTGCGATTTCCCCATGTTGGGTCCACTGAAGAAACATCTGAAAGGGAAACGCTTCAACACGGACAACGTACTCAAGGACGCTGTGACGGACTGAGTCTCGTCACGGCCACAGGAATTCTGGGAACAAGGAATCTTGCGGCTTGTTCATCAGTGGGATCGCTGTGCTCAGGCCTATGGTGTATCTTTTGAATAAAGTCTACATTGGTACCAACCGTGTCGTTTCGTACCTTTTCATTTGATCACCCCTTGTACTAATAAAAAAAGAAAAGAAGGTGATTTGGCAATTAAAAGTCACTCAAAAAAGGTCAAAATTTGATTTTGCGATTGAGAAAATATTCAGTTTGTTTCATATCTTAATACGATCACGACTCCTATTACAAATATTATGCATAAAAATTTAAGGTATGCATTATTTTAAAATGAATGGCATATATAGCTTGAATTCACAACTAACAATGGTTGAATAACATTTTAGCTCTGCTAACTCATGTGCGTAGGGTGTAATATTTTAACTCTTGAAGAACAACCGCATTTTCCTAGAATAATGACCAACAGAATGCCCGAGTGTTCACAAATTAATTGCTTCCTTACTAAAGTGAGAAGAAATGCATAATTAATATAATTCAAATATTAAATTTATTAGATAGTATGGAAATTTTTAGCAATGTTAAGTAGAATACAGTGGTGACCAAAATTGTGGACACTTTTGAAAACTTTCTTTTGTTTTCTAAGTTCGTATATGTATAAAAAATGTATTATGTTTCACAAAATGCAAACTGCTTTACATTATTTTAAAGATAATTTAAAACTGATTTAAATACAAAGAACAAAATCAAAATATTTGCAATATTAAGTAAGTTAAACGGCAATGATTATCGAGATGCATTAGATATTGAAGATTGCAGAAAGTTATCAGCAGTTGTAAGTTAAAAACGTTCATATTTTATTGCATCTTCACATCGATGTTTCATTGAGCCGACCAGAGTTTTAAGCTCAGAAAAATATAACAGTGATTGACCTGGAAAGTTAGAAATTACAATCCACTTCATCACTGTATTTGTTTTTCAGATTAAAGTACTTATAACTTTTATTCTATTGTACATATTTAAATTTAGATTGTATTCAAATTGTATTGAAATCAGTATTAAATTCTCTTTAAAATGATATATGAGTTTACATTTTGTGAAACGTAGAACTGTACGTTGATCGTATGTATATATGTATATATGTACAGATTTGAATATACATTTATAAATTTACTTAATATATTTTAGGTGAGCTGCTTCTCCCAACAGTCCCCTCTGTGAATACCAGGTTTTAGCGCTCTTTTTGTACCAGTGCAAATAACATGAAATTTTACTTCTAATCTATCTTCTGTTTCTAAGTTTGATGCTTGTCGTTGGGGTTGTGTAAGTGTTCTAAAGTATATCTCAATTGTTCTATCATTATGTTCAAGTCAATGGCCGAGTGAACATTTGAATATTAGTAGTCAACACTGAACATTACAGAGCAAGAGCCCACGGCCGCCAGACCTTCCTCATAGAATAAAAGCTGAAACTTTCTCTGCGCATACCCCCCAACAGAGGTAGGAACAATCGGCCACTATAAAGTTTGGATGATCGTGGCTTTGTCAGGTAACAGGTGGCAAAGGTGTATAAAATTGCCGAAAATTTCGTCATTTCATAAAGCTTAATTTTTTTATATGTTCTTCTTCGCAGTACTAGAAATCACTTTATCCCTTGCCAGACACTTTTCCATTGTGGCAAACCCCCGCCCGACAATCTCAAAGTCTTGAAAAACGTAATTCTATTACGAGCGCGCTGCAAGAAAGTTCAGAAGTAGCAGTATAAAATGTGCTTGGCACTTTGTGACCGCTTGACGTACTTCGTCGCGGGAGTTTACGAACACAACAGTTTTCCATGACTTTGAGATTGTCTGGCGAGGGTTTGCCACGATGGAAAAGTGTCTGGCAAGGGATAAAGTGATTTCTAGTACTGCGAAGAACATATAAAAAAATTAAGCTTTATGAAATGACGAAAACTTTCTGAAGAACTGGTGCTATGGCTGTTGATTTTATGGTTTGGAGTTTTGCTAAATTTTCTCCGGATGTAACGTGAATATGCGTTGCGTTAAAACCCTTTAAAAAGTTTTCCGCCAAAGGCATTTCCCCCTTAGGAAAACAGTTCTGTAGCTTCGCTTTAACAGCAAACCAACCAACGATCTATCAATATTTCTCTAAATTTCAAATGCAAAACTGGCATGTTCGTCGAATTTGTACTGAATGCGATTTACTAACAGGCCTGTAAATCCCTTTCTGTACAAAATCCCGATTTTTTCGAAATAATGTTGCTAAGATGTCGGTATTCGTTTCCTAAGAGTTAATGATAGGGATGCAACGGATATCCGACTAACGTACTGCATCCGGTCTATCCGGCAAATAAGCCGGATAACTAGCAGTAGCCGAATATTACAAAATATCCGGCTGTATATCCGGCCTAACATTATATACTGAGAAATAACTTAAAGAAACATAATAAATGAATGAATTCTAAAAACTGCAATCATAAAAAAGAAGAAAAAACTAAGTTTTGTGAAAATATTTTGTTTTCGATACTTTTTAGAATGTATTTCATCATGTATAGAAAATGAAAAAAAAACTTCGATCTTTTTTTAAGGAGTAAATTATTGTGCAAAAATATTGTTTTTCAATCTTTGTAAGAATTCGGTCCCCCCCCCCACATAAATTTACCCTGCTTATGAGAACAGTGTACTTGCTGTAGTACTGCTGGATGGGGAGAAAATGTCATTGATTATTTATCAAAGTTACATTGATTTTCCAGTAGTTGAGTGGAGATGTTTTTCTTTCAAGAACTGTGTGAGTGTGTGTGTGTGATTGTTTACGATATCTATCTAACTCTTGAAGAACATCAATGACATTGTTATTTGTATCAGCTTTAATTGCAGTAAAACGGTGTATTTCATGAAAACACTCCCAAAAAGAGTTCTGGTTTTTTAATTAAATTATTTGAAACTAATGAGAAAATTTAAAGCAAAAAGTAATAGCTGAATGATCTAAGAAAACTAGCGAAAATAAAACAGAAAAAGAAGAAAATATACAGCTGCCGGATAACCGGATATCCGATTGAAAGTTTGGAAGGATATTCGGTATCCGCTATCCGGGCCAAATTGATATCCGTTGCATCACTAATTAAGGATTAACCAGGATAGATAGTCTACCAAAATTTTTATCAGCTGGTAACTGAAGTGCACCTGTACCTAAACATACTACAAGTGTAATTTTTGGGAAAAGGTATGACCCATTTTACACACATTAGCCCTAGAGATTCCTCTAACCTTATAAATACGAAAATGGCTGTATAAAAATTCTTTTACAGTTCAACAAATTGTACATGACGATCCTTTTCTATTATATGTTAGCGGAAAAAAAGAGATTTAATAAAAAAGAACATTAAAAAAAAACTACAACTGGGGAAATAAAATACATAATAGCGGGGGGAAAATAACTGCAGTTGCCACAAAAAAAATAAACATCAAATATTTTACCACCGTTAATTCTATTCAAATTCATAAATATTTAAACTGAAAGTACTTAAATGCTCTGTTTTCACAATGAGAGATTTGAATTTTTTGAACAACAATACAGAAAATCATGTAGTTAAAAATTTAAGTACGAGATAATTAGTCAGCTTATTACATAAACCAAATAACTAATGAATATGCATAGCGTTAAAACATCTTTCAAAAATATTCATGCGTGTACGTATTAATTTATACCTTTATGAGAAAATTAAGAGGTAAGAAATAACATGCAGATTAGAGATGGGGAAAACCGTTATTTTCAAAGAACAGCTGTTCACTGTTCCTGTTCTTTTTGAAAGAACAGTTTTTCTTCCTGTTCTTTTGAGAACAGGTTCTTTAATTCATGGGAGCTTTATTATGACTATTTTATTCAATTTAAAAATGAAAATATTCGTCCTTTTTAACGTGTACTAAATTTTAATACAATTGTAAAACGTTAAACAAAACTTTGTAACCAACATACTGGCTTTCTTTAATCAAGTATATTAACAGTAATTTTTGGTAAAAATATTTTAATTATAATAACATTCTATAATATACTGTCAAATATACACATCTATGTGAAATCAGAATTTTTTTCCGATACCTTTTATTTACATTTGCTATTCTTACTCATAGCATGTATGTAAAAAGAAATGGGAAAACTACAATTCTGGAGTGAATTATTTAGGCCAGACCTTAATTTTAATTACGTACCTGACTGATACAATATAACTTATATTAGAAAACAGCATTTGATTCTGAAAGCTCTTAAAATGATACTGATAATTGTATATTTTGATTAGACTCATCAGTATTTTAATTAAATTTAATGAAACTCTCTAGAAGAGGTAAAGATCATATATACCTGTTCTGTGCAGGGTCTGACTATTGCAGGGGCAAGAGGGGCATATGCCCCTGGGCCCCTAAATTATTACAGTATATGAATTTAGTTTAAGGTTTTTTGTTTTGTTCTGTTTTTCAACGTAGAAATGCCTAATTTTTTTCAGTCATGGATTTACAGGTTACAAATAGTCAAAAAATTTCTTTTTCCTTAAATCTACCTTTCCATAGAAAAAATATCACAGCAGATTAATGATTTCTGCAAAAAGAAGTGGTAACTAGGATGTCTGCTAGATTTTAAGTGATTACATGGTAAGTTATCGGACCCACTGAGTTTTTTAAGTGGCTACCTAGCGAGAATGGGGCACCAATGAATAGAAATTGGCCGATTACGATTATTAATATTATGGAAAAGTCAGGTTTTTAATTGTATTTTCGAAGTCTTCATTTTTAATAAAGCTTATTTCATAATGTGGATGCTTCATATATTTATAATGTTCTTGAACATTCTCATGTATCTAATATATTAGTATATTTGATGTTGGATACATTTAATCATGAGAAAGATTTATGTACGAACACAGAAAAAATACATAAAGTAGTTGTCGACACAGTAACAACATGGAGGGGGCCCCTTCAGACTTAGTCCCCAGGTCCGGGTTTGCCATAATCGGGCCCTGGTTCTGAGTCGCTTTCATTGATTTGAAGTCCGTATTTAGTAAAAGACAATATTAAAAAATCTTCAAATTCGACTCAATTCGACTTTTGATAATAAAATTACATGGCTCCGGGCTCTGGCTCTAGCTAATAAAATTCAGGCTCCAAAAATCCATTTTGAGCGGCTCCAGATTAGGGCCGTACCCAGAAATTTCAGGCTATATTCAGCCCCCCCCCAACATTTTCGTCTTATTTAGCAAGAGTTTTTTAATTTTTTTTATTGCACAAAAATTTCGTTCATTTATGCATGACTGCATTTCATACCTTCTCACGCCTATACCCCGAAAAAATTTTCTGGCTACGTCCCTGTATAAATACACCTATATACATATAATGGTATAACTTCGGGGGGAAGGGGCGCCCGGACCCATAGGCCCCCCCTTCTTCTAGGTACGGCCTTGCTTCGGTTGAAAACTCTTCAACTTTGAGCCTGCATTCAGCTCAGAACGGAATTAAAGCAAAAGAACATATCAGTAAAAGAACTCCTATCGTTCAGCTCGTTCACTCCGTTCAGGAAAGAGCAATACGTTCATCTCTTCAGCAAAGAATACTTCGTTTACCCTATTCAGCAAAAGAACGCTCCGTTCACTCCGTTCAGCAAAAGAACACCTCGCTATCACTCCCTTCAGCAAAAGAACACAGAACACCTTTCTCCAGCTTACTGAGAACATGTTCTTTTTCAGCCAGTAGGAGAGAGATGAAAGCGAATGACCTGACGTCAGATCAAGCGAAGGCGCGTTTTTTATGGAGAATATTTTAATGCTTTTATTATGTTTTGACGTTGATAAAAATAATTTTTTTCGACTAGTTTATGCTTCAGGCTATCATTTTCTTTATTATTAAATTTCTTATTTTGATTGAAATTGAGTATTTTGGCTGTAATAAAAACTAACGAACATGCTTTCGTTTGAGTGCATTTCGTACTGAATATATAAGAAAGGTTCTTATACTTAGGCACGTGTCCACTCTAAAATTCTGGTAGGTTGGGCTAAGAGTTCTATCCACCCTCCCCCAGAAAATCAATACCGTTATCGTTATTTCTCAAAATACTGTCAAACCTCATCAAGACGAATTTCAAGGGGCCATAAAAAATTGTTCGTCATAACCGTAGTTCGTATTAACAATAGCGAAAAAATTTAAAAATTTGAAACACGAGAAAAAAAGAAAAAGAAAGAAAGCAAAAAAACACATGGTACTTACTGTAATACCACAAAAATCCTTTAATGAAACTTACTAATTTTAGATTTCAGCTTTTAGATATTGCACTATAGGTATCTTTGCTTCGTATTTTTATCATGATAATTTTTTAAATGAAATTTACGATCGTTGATATAATTCAGTATATGTCTGAATTTTCATGTCCAAGAAAACAGCGATGAACAGTATCACAAACGGCTGTTGCACACTTCTGCGGCTTCTAGTAAAAGCATTTTGTTAATAAACCTCTCTTCCCCTCCCAAAAATACCACCTGCACTTGATCTCGAAAAAAGAACGGGTTTTGCTCTGATAACAACCATCTCGAACAAAAGAATAAAATTCCAAAACCAAAATGACAAACTATGTAAATGTTTTGTTCGAATTGCAGTGAAAATTCGTTCGTCTTAACCGAAAATTTGTATCCATCGATTAAACGAATTCGTCTTAAGGAAATATTTTAACTTTATTTTTGAATCTGTGTGGTCAAGGATTAAGAACTCTTCGTGTTAATGATAATTCGTCTTTATTTTGTTGAACCTGCAGCGAAAATTCGTCCGTCTTGTGTTTTGTATAAATCGAATTTGTCTTAAGCAAATATTTTAACATTCATTTTGAATCTATTTGGTGGGGGATTATGAATTTAGTTCGTAGTAATGATAATTCGTCTTGTCTTAACGAGGTTTAACTGTAGCTAAGATTCCACAAATACTTAGACTTTCGTAGAGCTAAAATCTGTGAACTTCTGTCCCCATCATCTGATAGGTAGCCAGGGTGTGAACAGGAGAAGGGGGGTTCTGGTCCCCGGAATTTGAATTTTTCTGTCAAAAAATATGAATGAAGCTTTTTAATGAGAAATTTCACCTTTAAGGTATTCCCTAAAATTTATTTTTGCAACGTGCTTGCCACCCATAAAATTTTCAAGCGTCAGACCTTAATGACCTGAGAACATGTTTTTGGTGTGATCACTGTGGTGTTTCCGTTTTTTCTTGAAAACTGGTTCAAAAGAACAGGCTGTTCATTCTTTCCCCATCTGCAGATACTCTCACGATACTGGGCAGAGAAACAGTTTGCTATTTTAGTTGAAATTTCTATTCCACATCATTAACATCGAGCTTCAAAAATCAATTACTGTACTAATATTCAGAGTGATAAGTAAAATAAACCTGACATATTTGATACTGAAACCTTTCGCAACATTGTAATCTTCGTTCCTTTATTTCAGATTGAAGTACTGTATGGCATTAAAATGAGATCAGATTAAAGTGCTTGAGATACTGATTTAACGCTTTCCTTGACCCAGTTCAGTAATAAATATGCTCTTAATTCTCTCCTCTAGATTTATTGAATAGCAATTAATCTATACTGTGCTCAGAAATCCGTCATTCTAACTTTTCTAAAATAATGTGTGTATTTTCAACACATATTTTATAGCTACATATTAAACATATACGTACTGTAAAAAGTTAAAATCCAAGCATGCATATATTGACTGAGCCAGTTAAGCCCGCAGTTCCGTTCACTTCACTTTTGTTTGGTGATTTAACTTCACACTTTATTTGATTTTCATCTTCACCAGACTTTTTTCTTTTATGATATACAGCCCAAGGACAAAGTCGGAACATTTCCTCCAGAGATTCCCAAACTTTTTTGTCCTATGAGCCACTTGCCGATTGTTTCTGTTTTTCGAAGACCCCCTTCCCAGAGGTTGCTCTAAAACTAGTCAGGCACTGTCATATTTATGTACGAGCATTTCAAAACAGAGTGAAACCGACAGTAACCCCCCCCCCTCCTCCAAAGCACTACAGACGGTTTATTCAAAAACAAAGTGCATGGAAATGTCATGTGAAGAGTGCAAAATCTATGTGACAGCTGAAAGGTGAAATTTAACACTGGCCGAGTTTTTTGGAAAGCTATCCTAATGCCGAATTTTTAAAAAATTCGCCGACTTTAAACGCATTTTTGACAGTTGACAAAGAGATGTTTAGTTGATAGGATTTATTACAGATTTATTAATTTTTTTTTTTTTACTGTTTTGCCTCAATGTGTATTAATGAATTTTCTATTCCCTGAAAAAAAAATCTCTCGTGGATTCTTTTTTACATTTCATGACGTTGGAAGAGACTCTTCGCACACATGGGAGAAGATTTTAAAAAAATCAAATTAATCGTTTTTTAAAAATTTAAGTCACATATGGGCAACCGCCGGCCCATATGGACCGGATCAAAACCCATGTAAACCATTATAAATCCAATATAAATCCCAATTATACGGCCCCAGACTTCACTAATATTCTGAAGTTTGGCCCGTACAATTTCAATTGTTCATACCTGATTTAAATAATAATTAAATCAGTGATGTAAATATAAAAGATCAAATAAATCTGACTCGTTTTTACTTTAATCACGATTAAAAACACTGATTTAAATCAATTGATTTAAAACAGTGACACCTTGAAATGAACTCTTTTGGGAATCACTTATTTAGGCAATATCCGGCATGATGGATGTGTGCTGAAATTTGTTACATCACCGAAGATTGCTTGTGTCCCAAATTTAGTTTTCTACCTGAAGTCACAAAAATCGTGGTAATAAAGATTCGTATCTCAAATAAACTCATCTGTTAGGACACTCGTGTCTCGAGGTGCAAATTTACAATTAAAAGGTAAAGTTCTAAATCTGCTTGAAATCTTCCATTTTATTTGACGTACATATTAGGGTTTTAAAAACACTTTTAAAGCTTCAATCGGGAGACTCCATCTTTCCACTTCTTTAATTTAAAACCATCAGAAATGTAGATAAAATTAAGCCTTAAGGGATTATAAATTATTTTCAGCTGGTCTCCGAATTATCACATTCATTTAGATAAGGTAAATTTTGATACAATCCCCTGTCGCCAATTCGACAAACTTTTAGCGTAAAGTAATAAGGGTTTACATTTGAGGGCAGACGAGACTGAACAAATACTTTTTTTCTTAGTAGGTCATATGGGTGATTCTCAGAAAACGGGAAACTAGTCCCTGCTGGTTTTCCAGAGCTTTTAAAATTATGTTTTCAAGTTTTATACAAGTTTTTCATGGAGGTGAAGAAGGAATTTTTATTAAAAAAAAACATAATTTATTGGGTATACATCATTTACTATACATTTTTAGAGCCGTAAAAATGTTTTTGTCATTTCGGTTATTGTTCCTGTCATTTTTGTACTACATTCATCATTTCTGTCACACCAGAGTTCTATAAAATACTCAAGTAAAGAGTTTCAAAAGCAAAAATTTTATTTCATTGGGCATGAAATATAATTTTAAGATTAAAAGAAGATAATGAAAAAAAATCTTTCCATTCCATCATCCACTATATCCGAAGTTTTGTAAAACCGAAGTGTCCCCATGGTGAACAGAGATATTGTATGTTAATCGGGACTAATGGCTTGCATTCACTATAGCCGAAAGTTCACTATTTCCGGAGTTAACTGTACTTTTTTATTTGAGCTTATACATTCACACCACTTTTTATTTTGAGATGGAAGCTTGTAACTCTTTTTAATGTATTCAAATTTTCCTATATTCTGATTCTGGGTCGGAAAAGAAACCAAAAACTGTTTTAAAACTTACTTACATTAAATTTGTAAATTATAAATACTATGCATAGATTATTGAAAACAGAATTCAGTAATTTCATTTAAAGCATTCTTAGTCAAAGGATTTCTTTCCAAAGAGTCAAAAAGAAAGGAAACATGGACAGCGAGGGTTCCAGTGCAAATCGAAAAGAAAATCCCATTTAATTTACTCAGTTGATTCTCTGATTGTTGAGGATTGAAGATGAAAAAATTGTTTATTTTAAGCGTCTATTTGATCAAAATGACAGTCAATAACTAATTTACTGTACTAAAAGTAATTAATATTAAATTAATAAAAAGTAGTTAATAAGAAGAATAAAAAATAATAATTTAATTAATTTGTTGTTCTTGAGAATAATTACTCTAAACTAATAACAAGGACACTTAACAAAAAGCTGGTGTTAAAAGATAAAGTAATTGAAACATTAAAATAACACACATAAAAATGTACATTACACCAGGACGATCAGGCATGATCGGGTTGTAAAAATGTGTACACCCTTTCAGAGGCAAAAAAAAAAAAAAAAAATTCTACCCTCCACACGAGTTGAAAGTACAGAACTGTAGGAAGCTCCATTTATTCTATACGATCGTTTAGGCAATAAGTACCTTCGTGTTATTTTACAAAATTTTAATTATTTTATTTTATTAGTCTACCACATTTAAATAGAACTTTTTTAAAAGTGAGCATTCCCTATTTTTCCCCATTAGGATTGCACCACGTTATATAGGCTAGACAGCTTACTTTCTCGACAATTTAAACTCAAGATAAATTGCTTAGTTTTAGATTTTGTTTTCGTAACTGTACTTAAAAATCCAATAACAGCAAAATACAAGTATATTCATTCATTTTTGAATGCACTTGAGTGGGCAGATACAACGTATTAAACACGCCTCTTTTGAAACCTCTTTCTTGTTTATCATATTCGAATGAACTGCTTACTGAATAACTTGATATCAACATTTCCAAGCAATGAAATTAAACTCTCCTCAAACTTTTAACTTTGTTGCAATGAAAGACTCTTCGGGGAGCATTCTTTGAGCAGCAAGAGTGTTTCACATGATAATCTAGGGCAAACACCGCTGAACTAAGTTCCGTCGCGAAGCTTTCACGAACTTAAACCGTTCCACTAAACATAGTCGTGTCACTTTCTGTTCCATATGCATGAGGTAAACAAGATTCATCAAATGTGCAAATCACTCGCACACAGCATTAACGCCAGTTATTTCGGGAACTTTGCTCGGGTCGTTTAGGCTACAAATGCAGCGATTTTTCTTTAAAATAGTTGTATTATTTATTAACTGCTGTAGCTGTTCCGTTAATAATAATTTTAATAAGTCCATTCTTTAAAAATTACTTTAAAAAATACTTGTTTGTAAATTTCTTAAGAAATATTCGTCGCAACAACAATAACAGCCCTCCAGAGAAACTGACTATTCAAGGTTTAGAGTTTTTTCTGCTCTGGAAGTATTCCACTGTCCAGTGAGACCCCTGTTTCAAGATCTTGCCTCGTAGAACCAGTGGCTTTTATACAAATTTTTGCATTTTGTTTCATTGCAGCTAGAAATTTTAAACGTTAATCTTATTTCACAATTTACTTTTTTTTTGAAAATATAATAAATGCGTTCATAATGTGTAATTTAAAAAATAAAATAAATAGTAGAGATAGTTTTCACCGTGGCTGTGGCAGTCTGAAAGCTGGCTGTGGTAGTCTGAAATTATGTACTTGAAATATATATATTTTTTATTTTAAATAAATTTCGTTACTAACGGAAGCTTTCAACACATTTATGCTTAGTGTCCCTTTCTTGAGACGGCATTTTCCCTATCAGTCGGAAATCCCCTATCAGTCGGAAGTTCCCTATCAGTCGGATTCATTTTTCCTAACCTTTATTCGCGATTATTGAGCCTCAACCCCACAAAATATTTTACCATGGCCAAGTAGAATGTTGACATTTCAATTTTTATACAAAATAATTTTTAGCAATAATTTTTATTAAAAAATTTTTAAAAATAATTTTTATTCAATTTTTATACAAAATAATGTGTAGCCTAAACGACCCGATCTCTTGTTCAAAAATTTGACATCAGAAATTTATCTCTTATTGCCGGTGTTATCAAAAATCGAAGAAAGTCGCGAAAATATCTGGACACAAATAGGTTAACCCTTTCGGCACGAAGAAGCTGGCTGTGGTTATATTTTCTTCGTACGGGGAAGTTTTCCATAAGTTTGGTTGCACTTTACGGAAGCGAAACCCTGGAAAGCATGTTTTGTGGCATCCATCAAAATATCAAAAATTCGCTACATACAGAAAATTAACTGGTTAACTATATTTTGGAATTGTTAGCAGCTACGGTAATCACACCCGCATAACTTTCCCAGCAGATTCATTCGTTAACATACAGAGAACGTTTCTGAGTGCCGCCATTGGACGGTGGTAGTACTTAGACAACGTTTCATAGGTGCCGCCAATAGGTGGCGGTAGTACTCAGAGAACCTTTCGGGAATACCGCCAATAGGCGGTACGCTTTGGGCGGTAGGATTACCCAGAGAACGTTTCATGGCCGCCGCCTGACAAAAGGGTAAAAACAAAGCAAATCATTAAAGAAAAATACTATAAACATTCATATTTATAAATTGTTGACGAAATAATTTATAACCTTTTCTTCTTTAAGAAAATTACTCTAAATAATTATTTTCAAAACTAAAAGTGTATTTTTATTAAAATAGAAAATAGAACAATTTTGATGCGAATTTGTATTCTGAAACAAACTTCAAAAACAGACAAGTTACTTCTTGAGTATCTTCTATAATCAGTCCAATTAGATAAACGAATTGTGAAAGTAACTTTTATGAATTAAAAGCATAGTGAGAACGAAAAAAAAAATAATGCAAGGAAATATACAAATAAGCAAATCCTAATGAGACAAACATTATTGATAATAAAAGATTATACTTTGAATTCTAAGAAAGAGTAATCCGATTTTGAAAAATGCATATGCACATTTAATTAATTTATTTGAAGTATCGACCTACATGCAACTGAAAAAAATACGGTGATTTTGAATTCCAATTAACCCGGTGAATAAAGATTGAAAATACATGATAAAATGGACGGTATCTGAATATGAAAGACGATAATAAATTATGGAATAAAAAGAATGTTTTCTCGTACAACAAAGCCTTTCAAAGATCACAGAAAGTTGATTGTATTAAATTAGTTCTGAACGTTACTTTTTGCATGGCAGTTTCTAATGTAACATTTAATAGATTTAACGGTTGAATGTATTAAACATCCTTTTCGTGCTTAGCTAAACTAAAATATAATAATAGTAATACTAAAGTATTTTTAACGTAATAATGATTTTTTTTAAATTCTCAATCTTACCCAATTGAATCACATTAACTCATGGCAGGCATTTAAAAAATGCGCTTTCATTCGAAACATTACCACCCATTAAAGTCATGTACCTTACTTTTAAAGACTTTTAAAATGCAAATTTAGCAGTAGCCAGAAATACTTTTCGAATGGATATGAAGTACAATTCTGTATTAATGAACAAATTTTCTATAGGACGAAAAAATCTGAAAACTCGCATGAAATTTTCGTGATATATTTCACCTTGGAGAAGGGAATATTTTATTTAAGCCTAACTGAGTTGTTATGCAAAGGCATAAAGTACATCCCACTGTTGAAAAGTACGATTTGATACCACACATACTTATGCTTAACATTCAAAGTCAGTTCAAATATTAAAACTTAGAATTACAAATTTTTTCAACTCTCTCTATATCTCCAGGGAATTGACACAAGCTCTCAGAGAAATTTTGTACTTTTAGGAAGAATGTACCCCACACGCCGGGACCACAGAGAGAGAGGTCGAGAATGTCTATGTTAGATTTTTGTTACAGAAAACAACGTGTGGATCTCTATACCAGGCAGAATCAAAGAACGCATTAACCCTTTAACGCGCAGTGTTCCCGCTCTGGGAACACCCAACTCTGACGTTTTGACTGTTGCCAGTCACGAAGAATACATTTGATTTCTATAAAAATAGTTGCGGGTGACATAGCTCCACGAGAATCCTTTACTTTTTAGCACGTCGTTTCCCGTAAAAAATTGTCCCGATTATTTTTAACAGCACTGACATCTGCTGAAAATGGAAGAATGCGAGAACAGCTGGATAGATTGCTCAATGCTGAAAAAAGGGCAGCCGTTGCCATCACTTGACTTAACTACCAGCAACATGGCGGACGATCGAAACGTTCATCGCGTGCCACAGTACGCGATGAACGTTACCTTTTATAGAGGCCCTTTATAGACGCAGCTGGCTGTGCGGCACATTCTTTTGGAGCGTCCATTATGTCATGTTACCGTCTTCAGCCCAATGTATGAGCGGCTTAAAGAACTTTTACCTCACACTTTCGTAAATAAAGGATGTCTCTGTGCTATGCGTATACGTCGCAGATAATGGACCAAACCATTCTTATGCAGGAGGAGTTGGCTCACTTTCATTTGACTCGCCCTTGTATAGCTTCAATGAATTAAGCAGTTCCGCTAGTATCATTTGTAACTAAAGGTTAACCGATCCCATAAAACTAAAAGATTTTATAGCATATTTCTAAAAGTTTGTATGTAGAGCTTTTAGTCTGTTCGCATGGTGCACCAGGAAAACCTAAATCATGGCACCATTCAACAACCGAGTTAATTGGGAAATCGCTTGTTCTCCATCTTGAAAACATTTGCAAGCTATGTGTTGGCAACAGTAATAGCTCTATGAAACTTCATCGGCTTAAGCTAGATTGTGGAAAACTCAGCTCTTTAACGAATGCAGTGCATCAAACTTATTCATCTTAACGTCTTCTTCAGGTAGAAGTCTTGGGATTAAAAAGCCATTAAATGAGGAAAAGTCTGTCAACATAGATTACACAATAACTGCCGGATACAACAACAATGCCATGCATATTTATAACAGAGATTTCAAAGGCGAGATAGTTATCCAGGAAAGCGATTGTCCAGAAAGTGTAAAGAGGGACATTTCGAATATTTAATAAAATTTGAATGTTTAATTATCCGACGGTGAATTCATTTTGCAATTTCGTTTGTATTTGAACATTAGCACTATTCTGTGAACGTCGGACAAAGTAAAGATAATGTATTTAAAGTAGTCGAAGATGTTTTGAATGCAAATATACATCATTCAATAACTATCGAGCATTATTAGCAATTTCATTGCATACACCTTTTTTTAAAAATATGTATATATCAAAGACTTTAAAGTATTTGAAATTAATAACAAAAGAATGGCAACGAAGATTAAAATAACCAAAAAAATATGGAAAACTAAAGCATCTTCCAAGTAAAATTTATGCATTAGACTATGCAGTTTTAATTGTATGTCCGAAAAATTTTCAAAAAATGAACTTTTTTGAAATATTTATTTTCTGGTCATGAAACACTAAATTCATGTGTATATTTTGCTTTCAAGAAACTGTTTTTTTTTAAATGTGTGTGTGAAAACATATTCCCACTCCAAGCTATATTTCTAATAAGTACACGAAAACAAATAAACTATGGAATTAAAGACTTAAACCTTACATTTATTTTCGTAAATTAAAATTTAATAATGCAAACTTGAGTTTAAAGTGTTCTCAAATAGTTTCGAATATAAAATTTAAATTCTGTAGCAAGAGGCTGGAAAATATCCCTTCATTTATTTACTCTTCTGAAGATGTGCAAACGAACATATAAGATTTTACCTCGCCGCTAAGTAATTTTTGTGGAAGATAAAAACAGTTGTATTTGAAATTTGCAGCTAATTTTCTAGTTCTGATAATTCATTTATTTTTTTATTTTATGTAACTAGACGTATAATTAATTAGACGACAATTTAATGAGACGTATTATTCACAGAAATCTAGCCGTCATAATCGAATTACAGCGTAATTTTTTGAAGGTATTTATACTAATATCTGCAGGAAACTTTTTACGGAAACATTGTTTTTATAACTCTCCAAAAATATTATTAAGTATAACTAAATGAGTCTAACTACATCGGGGAACACACTTGGAATAAATTGGTTGTAAACTCTAATTAATTAACTTATTAACAATGCTTTTGCTATTTTACTATTGAGAAACTTAGCTATATTGGGTAATTCCAAGACTTATGCCGCATATTTTTTTGAATTTGTGTAAAACATCGCAGTCTTCATATACAGTAAATTAAATTACGCTGTGTCATTTATTGTATAATCTAAAGCATGCGAACTGCGATAAAAAAATCTAAAAAAATAATTAATATTTTAAACTTTTTTTTTTCTTGTAACATGACATTGCGGGTCAGACACCTCTCTTCAGGGTGAGACGCTGCTCTTGTGCGGGAGTTGTGCCGCACCTGTCATCAGAAAAGAAAGAAATTATAAGTAAAAATACTCGAAAAAATGTATCATAACTGGACTAGAATTACCTATTTAATGACAAAAAGATACTAAATTTGTATAAAGAGACGTACTAGCAGGTTTCAATCAATATTAGTCTGCCTACTTAGTTCACTACAAAAATTAAATTCTTATAATTTTTAATTGAATTGTAGTTGTTATTTCATCAACAACGTATCATCAGTGTAGAAAGGGGAAAAAAAGAGCATCAAATAATGTTTACACTGTTATATTTGTTTTAACATTGTTTTATTTTATTTTTTGATGTAAGCGTTTCTAATGAAATCTGTAAACAAATTAAAAATTTATTCGCTTTTTAAAAACAATATTTCACTTAAGCCAGAACGTTAAAATGCGGAATTATTACAATTACAATTAACGACTAATAACATGCCTAACCTGGTCAGTTTGTGTAAAATGAAAAAAAAATATGTTAATAACACTTAATCATATCCAGCAAATATACTCCAGTAACATAAATTCAATAAAAAAAAATAAGACACGGAGAGAAATGAAACTTTTACTAATTGCGGCATCTCGTACAAAAGAAACTACGGCATGTATACCGGAATGGCAGAGCGGCATCTATCCGATTTTATACGATACAGACGTAAGACATCAAAGTTGCTTGTCCTTGCAACGGAAAATCGCGTAACCATATACGCAGTATTCTATACAGGTTCTACACTTAGTTTTGACTTCGAAATCATGCTTGGATTCTGTAATTAGTTTAAAAAAGCACTTGATCATAAGGTGTTTAAAATTTTTTATAGTGAAATCATGCGCTTATCTCAAAATAAGGATTGCATAATTACAGGAAAAATCATTAAAAAGGATTTAAGCTATACACTGGTTAAGGAAATCTCATTGCACATTTGTACTGTGCGTTTGACTGCTATCTATGGACAATTACCAGAAATACAAGGGGTGCGGCGACTCTACCGAAGTTACCCTAATATTTACAGTGCCAATGAAAAAACTAAACAATATGGTGTTTAAATGTCAAAATTAATTAATATAATAAATACACGTGTTTAAAAATGTATATTTCAGGTTGTACAGAGGGTGCACATTCTGTTTTAAATGTAAAACGTTCCATATAAGCATCAGACTAAGAGTATACATTCTTCTTCAAGTAAGAATTCTCTCATTCTCCTGCCTCTGTAGAAGTTGTAACTTTTCTCACCTGAAGATTGGTAGACTCTTTATACCACCTGAAACGCACGATCTTAATTATTATTATATTTTTTGTAGATGTGTTTATTACGAAGTTCTATATTACTTTACTTACAGCTTTACTAAACTCAAAGCATCAGTTGAAGAAAAAACAGATTAAAATCGGATTTTTAAAAATGAAATTATAAATTTTAGAGAAACTCGGGTTTGATAAATCTTTGATGCAAAGTAATAAAAAGACAGCTAGAGTTATAAACACTTTTCAACTGTTTCAGTGAAAGATCATTAAAGCATTAGTACATTAAATTTCCTATAAAATCAATATTTTCAAAATTTTTTAAAATGTTGCTTTGGAAAACCGAAAGAAATATACCATAATGAAAATGTAAATACAAAATCTCTATCATATATACACAAAGTATTTATAAACGAATTTTTAAAGTCTAGCTTTAAAAACAACAAGAAAAAAATCTGATGTTAAAAGGCATTTTTCATTTATTAGTATAGCTATTTTCCTACGTCAGCTAAAACTGTAGAATAATAAAAGCAACACTGAAACATTATGACTTAAGCACTATTTTTCTTTATTTTTTTTCTGCTTTGATAAACAAAACGGGTAATTTAATTTTTTTTCGATAATTATTTGTGTTGGAAGTGAAAATTTAGCGAGCCCATACAGGCTTTTGACATTATAATATTTCAAATAACTTTCGTACTAGCATTCAAAAATAAACTCCGATAGTTAAAAACAGTTTTTATGGAAATGCAAAGCATTTTCTATAAAAATATTTTAACAAACTTAGTTTAAATTTTGCCTCTTTGCTAATGCGAAGCAAGACTTTTCTGCTGAATAGCTAATTTTTCGCCTAATATTCCTTCTATTACAGCTCATGGTAAATCGTAATAGGTTTCCAATAAATGGGAACATTCCTAAATAAATAAGCATTCATGCGAATATTTATTTTAATTTTGCTAGTTAATTTTAAGTTCATGATACACAACACTGGTTTTTAAAAATACAAACCAAGATTTATCAAATAAATAATTAACTGCAAATTCTAAATTTTTAATCATTTGGAAATTTACACAAATGTAGAAAATGTATTTATGCTTCAGATGCAAATTGTTAAATCAAATATGAGCTAATAGTTAGCATACGCACTAAGATTTATTGATGAGTAAACATATGTCTGTTGCTTTTATTCACTTGTAATTTAAATTTTATGACATAAAATTTTTCCTGCATACTGCTTGTGAGTATAAATTTCTTCGTGCATATCAGAGCAGTGGTTGTGTAATTTTACTTTTGATAGGTATATTTTAAAGTTTATAAAATCCATATACATTGTAAAGGACAGAGAAACAGAATGATAGGAAATACCTACAGATTTAAAAATAACTTTTATTGACTACATCTCTAAAATCACACCTTAAATAATTGCAACTCACAGTAATTTCATATTTGTATTTACCCTCTCCTGTGGAACAGTAACATATTCAAAATGTAGCAATTTCTTTTATAAACCGAAATAAAAATATCAATTTTATATTGTTTGAAATAAATCAAAGACATTTAAACTCGCATTGATTTATTATTTGATTTGAGGGTTTATCTTCAGATTGAGAACACTATATGAATATTAAAAATTTTTGTCCTGATAGCAACTTTGTTATCGGGATTAAAAATACATCTTATTTACAAGGAAAATTTTGTTCCTACGCCATTTCAAGCTTTTTGTACTAATAATGTAAAATTTAGTGTTATTTACCTTTTCGTCTAATTTCAAATCAGAAATTTCAAAACTATTAATACAATGCATTATAGAGCATTGCAGAATAAAGAAACTTCCTGTTACTGATAACTTTTCAGTATTTCAGAATTCTCGAGCAGTTTATGCATTATTTCTATTGCACTTAGACTAAATCATTGTTAATACAAACAGCTCGTCATTTGTTAAAAAAAACCATTAGGCAGCACTAGTTACATGTTTTTATTTCGAAAATATGAAACTGAATATTACTGAATAATATTTAATGCACTATTTATTCTGATATGTACAGGAAAAGTTTGGTTGAGTTGTTCTTATAAGAGTTACTACTGGAAACAAATGAGTAAATTCAAACGAAATCGTCTGCATTTCATTATACAGTTGTTAAAAATTCTTTTACTATAAACATTTGAAATGGTTTAATACCACATACAGGATGAAATAAAAAATCGTCTGAGTTCGTCTGCTAGAACTTTGTTTTGAAAAATATGATAATTTCCAACGCAGCCATGAATCTACCCTAAAAACGCAAAAATGGCTCTAATGTAAATATTTTCATACATACTATCTTTTATAACCTGCCACAAATTTATGTTTCTATTTTTGAGTATGGTCCCGTTGCAGAGACATTAAACATAACTCACTCAGTTTTAAATTTACAGTTATGCGATTTTTTCTATTAGTATTGTTGGATGGAAAATAAAAAAATTGTAATTGGGAACTGTTTCGTACGGGGGTCGTATAAAAATTTAAAAAGTGTAACATATTGTAAATGAACGAGATAACTTTTTTCTTAACGGATTCTGATTTTGAATAATTTTTCATTTTACACTGCCCACTTATCTCTAATAGATTAAGAATTAATGCCCGTAACCACCTTTTTGAGACACCCTGATCTGGGGAATTACATATATATATATATATATATATATATATATATATATATATTAGATTTTTACATATATAATACTGCCTTAAAATACAGCACTCCTATTGAAGCCTTCACTACCTGGAAAGTAAAAGTTCTTTCAATCTTTAAGCAAAATATTGCTAAATATGTAAAATATAGTTCTCCTGTCAATAGTCAATTTCATACTCACATAGACTTTATAAAGCAGTATTTCATAATTACTTATGTAGATAAATCATCCAATAACTATGCTTTTATTTGTAAACAGTTATATCATAGCTTGTTAGCCTCTACAATTGTAAATAACAGTATCTATTCCTCTACTAATTTGTCTACTGTAGTTTGTAACAAAAAAATTCTGGCTTTCTATAAACTTCTCAACCTACAACATAATAATCTAAACTATCCTTATATTGTACTAATCCCTAAATTTCATAAATCGCCTTTAAAGTTTCGAACTGTTACAATAGGATGTAACACATATAGCAATGTAGCAAGTAAACTTCTATTAAAGATACTGTCTGTTATGCATGAGTATTATATAAAACGTAATGATTACTCTACTCTATAGGAAATAGTTATGATCTACGCAATACAATATGTACTATTAGTAATATTACCTCTTTATATACCTATGATTTTAAAGATCTATTTAACAATATTCCTCTTGACGACCTTTACAATGTAATTAATGAATTATTTGAAACTTGTGTTAACCATATTCAGCTCCCTTCCCATGTTGATGTAACTTATTTCAGTTGTCTATCTAAATTTATTATCTATAATAATTTTATTCTACATAACAATAAAATATATCTACAAAATCATGGTATACCACAAGGTGGTTCAGCATCTAGTTACCTTGCAGATCTTTACTTATATTACTATGAAAAAGAATATACTAATACTCACATCATTCTTAAACGATATATAGATGATATCTTACTTGTAAACACTACTAATAATAATAACATTATCTTCCCCATAAAATATCCATCTGCTCTGGAATTAATTAAAAATGATATGCTTAACAATTCTGTTAGTTTTCTAGATCTAAGTATCTCCATCACTCCTAGAAATAGCCTTAGTTTCAATATATATGATAAGCGTAAAGATTTTAGCTTTAAAGTAAATAGCTTTACTCATTTTTCCTCCTGCTTACATAAATCTGTATTTCGCAATATCATCTATAATCACTGCTGTAGAATCAAGTTTCTATGTTCTGATGATTTTAAAGTCTCCAATTTTAAATCTCTATTTCTGTCAGCTAGACAATACAACTATCCCACTAAGTTCCTAAAATCTATTATATACAATTCTTGATAATGATGTGTCTAATGTCTTTGTTAATTTACTGGAGGTTGGGTGGGGTTTTGGTTTTAAGGTTGTAATTGGATGGTTGGGTCGGGCGGAGGAAGTTTTTCTCATTAAAAAAAAAAAAAGTAATATGTTTAAAAACAATTTGGATGTGTATATGCATGCATATATATATCTGGAGGAATTAAAAAAAAAAAAAAAAAAAAAAAAAAAAAAAAACGGGGTTCCTATATTGTGATTATTCTGTCCTAAACATTATTTTTTATTTTTTTCTTATTTACTAGATTAATCTTCTGTCATACAATAACTTATTATACATACTTTGTCAATAATAATAATCATTATATTTTTTAAACAATATGTTATATTTAATTTTGCTATACTATTTATTTTATTCAATCATTTTAATTTATTATTATTCAATATATATTTATTATATTAATATACCTGGATATTCTTAAAATTTAATAATATTACCTTTTAGTATTTGGCAACTCCTATACTTTCTTCTTTCCACTTTTACACTTTTATTTAGTGGCAACACCATTTTTCACTTTTTACAATTCTTAACATTGGCAACACATATCAATTGTTCAAATGAAATTTACATGTGCTCAAGGTCTGGTATGTAAAATTATATTCCTATTTCTAATTTTTGTTATCTTTTTGATTTCTTCTTTCCTTTATATAGTAGGGTAGGGCCCAGATGTGTGGAGTTAATATCTCTTCTGATATGCCACACAACCGAAACCCTACTATTTGGTTTGCTGTAAATTATAATCCACTGTTTGTGGCCCCTGAAGATGGTGACAGTGGTTATAATTTCCGTTCCATTATATTATCACAATAATTCTTGCACTTTATTTGGCTTCAAATTCTGGTTTCTAATTCTTGCTAATAGCTGTTATATTTTTTTGCGAGATATGTCTTATTTGTAGTATGTTTTGTGTTTTACTTGTTAGTTATATATATATATAATATATATAATATATATATATATATATATATATATATATATATATATATATATATACCCTCCAAAAAAAGTATTCGAGCAAGAGAGAAATTTCCTATTTTAGATTTGCGAATATTAATTGAGTTTTTGAAAAACACACAACTTGGTGGAAATAGAGAAAGTCATATTTATACATAGCCTAATTCATATTCTTTGATAAATAATTTTTAATATACGAAACCAACGTAGGAAATTTCTCTTTTGCTCGAATACTTTTTTTGGAGGGTGTATATAGTTTTTAAACTGTTATATGCATAAGCAAAAAAATGTCGTCAATATTTGGTAATATAAATACATACTAATCCTTGCATGCCATAAATTTAGCTGCTTCTGCGCGTTTACGATTATATGATTTACATCTTATTTTTTAACACTACAACCGCGGTCTTTCAGATATATTTAAAACGCGGGCTGGGTCAAATTGACCCAACTTGTAGAATTCACGTTGCAGTGCAACAATAATGTTATATTTCAACGGTAATGACATTAGTTCAATCTAAACATTCGCATAAGTTTAATATTACATTAAAAGTACAAAAATATTGTTACTATAATTCTTATTAGAACCGCGTCTCTTCAGATAGGTATACCTACAACCGCGGTATGGGTCAAATTGACCCGAATTGTAAAATTCACGGTGCAATGAAAATGACATATGTATGTATTTATATTACCAAACATTATAATGGTATGCTATTAGACCATTTATTATGCCATTACCGTTCATTTTATGAATGATAATGACATTTATTTAATTTGAACTTCGGATTCCAGACTCGTGGGAAGTTTTGGGTCAAAATGACCCAATCCGCGATATCAGGTAAACATATTAAAAACAAAAAACAGATAAAAGTTACGAGCTTAAATCTTTTACAGATAATTAATAACATAAAGTTAGGAAAAGTCACGATTTTTTGAAAATTTCAGTTCGTAACTTTTTGAAAGAAACGGAAACAAATCTGGTTTTGGGTCAAAATGACCTATCCCGCGGTTCTAGTGTTAAGCAGTGTCTTTTGTCATATTTTACTTATATATAACGGCTTTTAAGTATATGTAATCCTATCCGATATTATATCTACTTTACTTATTAATTATATTTAGAGATATAATGAGAATATTTTTGTCCTAATGTGACTGTCAGCCAGAGCGAGATCGGACTGTGTAGAGTCGATAGTAGGGGGATTGACCACGGGAACGCTTCACTCGTCAGTCGCCTGCAATCTTTGGTGGAGGCAAGATCATAGGTGGCATGGAGTCTGCAAAAATGTGTGTGCAAACTCAAAATGCAGCGAAGCGTTGAATAGCGCTACACAATGAAATTTTGCGCAAACCTTGGACGTGGAAGTGTTTAAAAAATTGAAGCGACAGGTCAACCAACTGCTACCAGAAATTGCTGCTAATTGGAAGATCCATCATGACAGCGGGCCATCTCCGACCTGCTTCCTGGATATCGAGAACCTGGCAAAAAAAAAAAAAAAAATGGCATCGTAATGATTCTCCATCCTCCCTCCCGATCTTGCCTCAGGAGAGAGTTTTCTCTCCCCCAAGGTGAAAAACACCCTCAGTGGTCACAACCACGGAGCCTGGATACTGTCAATGTGGCTTGCATGCATACTGTTGAGGATGTTTCAGTTGCGACTTCCAGGGAGCATACGAAACGTGGGAAACTCGCCTGCAGAAGTGCGTTGATGCTGAAGGAGCGTACTTTGAAGACTATTAGAATTTTGTAGCGATATCTCAATGTTTTTTATGAATTTGTAGCGGTTACTACATCAAAAGATATTAATTAGCTTTAAAAATAAATTTCAACTACAATATTTATCGATAAGCTATTTATTTCGTTGACATTTCGCACTTTTTTGTAACCATTGTTCTTCTAAAAACAAATCATAAATATTTTTTTTTGTTTTTGCCATTAGATATTTACATAAATTTGTTTAAACAAAGATAATTATTTTTTCCCTAGAGGTTACACTACTCACACTACTCCCCTTCCAAGCAGCATAGTTGCTATACAGAAGAAAAATAAATGCTATTTACAATGAACTAATATAAACTAATAACTTAGAATGAACTAATTACATAAATGCTATTTACAACAGATTTAACATATAAACTTGTTTTAAACGATCGACGAAAACAGTAATGTCCTTTTCTTTCATTCTTACGGTATAATATTTCTCGTTTCTGGCAATCACGGGAAAAGGTTCTTCATAAGGAGGTTCTAAAGCTTTTTTAACACGGTCTACTGTGACAAACACATGGGAACACGTTTCTAAATCTTTGTGAAAAAATATTTTCTGATTTTTTTTACGTCGGCTTTTAATTGGTCTTAATTTTTGAATTTGCTTTCGCAGTTCACCAGTGGAAGTATCTGGTTCTACTTTGGTTTGGGGTTCTTGAAAGAATTCTCCTGGTAGCTTCAGTGATTTACCATAAATCATTTCTGCAATGGAGCAGTTGGTATCATCACGCAGAGATGCCCGTATTCCAAGGAGTATTGTTGGTAAAGTTTTGGTCCATTTGACTGGATTGTGAGCTCTAACGGGTGCTTTTAAAATTATGTGTTGTCTTTCAATTTTCCTTTGCTTTGTGGGTGGTACGACGTCGTTGTTTGCATTTCAATTGTACAAATAACACCCAAACTTCTGAAAAGTTGTGATCTGAATTGAGTTTCCCTGTCCGTGATCACACTGTATGGAACACCAAAGCGACAAATCCAGTTTGCATAAAATGCTTTTGTGATTGTTTCCATGGTGATATTTTCTAATGGTACAACTTCCATCCAGCTCCGTTTTACTCCGTCTTTTCCCGAAATATAAAAAAAGTTATGACCGATAGAATTAAAGATGCAACAGTTTAAAAATAATTTTAAAACTGTTGAATCTTTAATTCTATCTGTTTTTTTTTTTTTTTCGGGAAAAGACGGAGTGAAACGGACGCTGCAAGTTAAGCAATATTTATTCCCATTTGATGGCGGATAAGGGCCAATTATATCTATATGAATCATGCTAAACCTTTCATCAGGTTCTTCAAATGAGGAGAATTTAGAATGTGTATGCCTAACAATGTTATTTTTCTGGCAAGCAATGGAAGTTTTAGCCCATTCTTTAACATCTTTTTTAATATTCTTCCAAAAGAATCTTAATGCAACTTCTTTCATCGATGATTTGATGCCAGGATGATTCCAGTTATGTATTTTATGGAAAACATTCATTCGAAATGCTTGTGGTATGAACGGTCAAATATTAGAAGTTGATACATCAGACCAGATTATTTTTCCAGAGGGCAAAGGATATTGTTTAAAATTTAAATTTTTGCTACTATTTAGTAATTCTTTTAATTCTTCATTATTGATTTGTTCATCTGCTATTTTGTGAGAATAGATGTCCGAAGCTGATTCAATTCTAGACATAGAGTCTGCAACAATATTATCTCTCCCGGTTATCTTATATAATAAAATCCGAGAGTAAACATTGTATATGTATGTATGTATGTAGGTTTGTGACCACCGATCTTCTAACCCGATTCTATCGATCGCATTGCGCCGAGACGGTTGGTCGCAGACCTACCGAATTTTCCATTGGCTTCACTAGGAGAGATCATAACACGCCTTGGAGCGATTTTTTCGAAATTCGAATTAGAAACTGTTTTATTTTATGTTTTGTCCGATTTTTAGCGATTTCTCTTCCGTTATCCGTAATAACGCCGGTAATTGCACTCGCAGTAAAACGATGTTTGATCATCGGATAGAGGAAAAAATTTTATTTCAAAAACAGTTTGTTTTGACTATGTAACATATTTTGCCGATTTTTTGGTATTTTTAAAAATAATTTCTCTTTTGACGACGTTTGCGTAAAATAATTTTAAAACTGTTGCATCTTTAATTCTATCTGTCATAACTTATATTTCGGTAAAAGACGGAGCATATAATTTGCCCACTTTTAAAAGAAGAACGGAGGAAAAATATAAATTAGGAGATTTTTTACGAATTTTTATGTAAAGAAGGATTTTGAATTCAATAGCAGCTGCTTCAATATTTCGGTATGATATCTTCCGCTATGGTTGTCTTGGAAACAGTAACAATGAATAAAACTGACAGTTGAAAAAAATAAATAAAATTACTGTAAAGTAACTTTAGTTTTCGCATGTGAAATCTGCGTCATTTTCATGTAACGAGTTTAAAGCCTCTTTCGAAACTCAATCAGAATAACAGATTCACAAGCAAAACATACGTCACGCACGAAATGATTCCAAATTTTATATTACGTTGCCAGAAAAAGAATTGAATGCTGTTTTTGCAACAATGAATTATCTAGCATTATTTTCGATTGAATTTTTAAACGGGACACGCAGGAAATATTTCATGGTGCTAAACAGGGCCTGATTATAACCAACAAGAGCCCCGGGTATTGATGAATTTGGGGGGGGGGGGCATCTATGAACTTTGTTTTATTTTTCATAAAATTTTGTTATAAAAAAGAATATTTCAGAACAACATTAGGAAATTGGGGGCCATTTCGAGCCGGGAGGTCTGGGCAAAGTCCCGATTTGCCCGTGCGATAATAGGGTCCTGGTGCTAAATCCGTCAACCTGACAAGAATTAAGCGTACAAATGTATGGAGAGCTGTTTGAGTGGCAACCATAAAGTTAAATGATTATCGTTTATGCTAATGCGTAAATTGTAAAAGTCACCAAAGAATAAAAGACTACATTCATGGCAAATATCCAAACCTTTTCTTTAAATTAAGCATTATCGATTGAAAAACGAAAATGTATTGTATTGGTATCACTAAAAGATAGCATAAGTAATAGTAGATATGCTACGGCAATATTGATCAAAGCACAATATACCGCATTAATAAATATTCCGTGAAACTGTTCATTTTCCAACAGCCATCTTACATCACAGCTAAACTAAACATTAAGTAATTCTACGTCGCTTTAATATATCCCGTGGCAGTTTCAACAGAAAAGACTGTAACTAAACGTTTTTTTTCTTGGAGATTCTCTCTTGTCACAAGTAGTTATGATCACATTTTAGGAAAATGTTCTCTTCTTGCCTTGCAAAGAGCGGGTACACAGCTATTTAATTATAAAATAAAATGGTTCTCCACATCATGTAGTATCTAAGGTATTAATGGTATAGCTTAAATCTAAAAATGAATATGATGTAGAAATGAGACATTTTGAATGATAGGAATTTTCGCTGCAAACCCTCACGCTTTTCTTTTTCTGATCGCGAATGACGCCGACATAGTTTTTTGTTTCATTATATTAACAATGGTCTCAGGTCAGTACTTATGCTAAATTTACGAATAACTAATGAGTAAGTTTACGCCAAGAGTCAAATCGTTTTACTTATTTTTAGATTCCAAATCACTGGAATCAATTCGAATTATACATGAAAGAAAAAGTTTCGTTCCCTACCGTGCGGAGAACGGGTATGCAGCTAGTATTTATATATTTTATGGATATTTTTTAAGTCCCATTTTGTACGGAATTTTGCGTGTTGCTTGCTTTTCGAGAAAAACAGGAAAGGATTTGAGTCAAACAAAAGTATATTTCTACGCGTCTGACAGCAAGTAAGTGTGTAGCATGAAATGCTTGGAGATGGAAAAAGAAAACGAAATCAGATATTGAAAATGTAGGTTTTTATTTAAGTAAACAGAATTCAAAGTGTATATTTGTATAAAAAATCTCATGGTGAATTTTATGAAGAAGACATTTTTTTAAAAAGTAGAGTAAAATTTGGAGTTGTGCCAAATATTCTTTGTGTCATGTCGATTCCTTTAAAACAGACCAAACAGTTCGATGAAGTATTTTATGTTGCGAATTACATCCAAATCTGAAAAGAGAATGAAAATTTTGAATTATGTAACTAACCACAAATAACAACATTCGGTAATAAGCTGCACTAATCGTGTGTGATGGGATTGATGCAGGGAGTCGCCACTGCTGACTATCCGTAACTTTGCAAAACCAGAGTCCTATAACCCTTTGAGACGCAACCCTTTCCCAATGCTGAAAAAAGGGCAGCCGTTGCCATCGCTCTATTTAACTACCAGCAAGATGGCGGACAATCGAAACGTTCGTCCCGTGCCACAGATCTAGAGGCCCTTTTTTGACGACAGCTGGCTGTGCCGGCACAGCCAGCTGCGTCAAAAAAGGGTCTCTAGATCTGTGGCACGCGATGAAAGTTTCGATCGCCCGCCATCTTGCTGGTAGTTAAGTCATGCGATGGCAACGGCTGCCCTTTTTTCAGCATTGGGAAAGGGTTGCGCCTCAAAGGGTTAACCGAGTTTGTTTAGGGAGGGAGGAAAATTTTATTCCATTTATCTCACTAGATCTATTAGAAAAGCACCAAGCGGTAAGAAATGATCGACTACATTTCAGTATTTTTTTCTCGTTTTACGGATCAGTGAAACGTGATTCGGAGATAGACTCGGCTTCTTTGATTGCTACTCCACTACAACTTTTTATTTTACGATGGTGATCATTATGCCAACGACAGCGGTAGAATCGATCAGATGATCGAATTTTTGTAGCAAGTATGATGATAAAACCAAAAAATTCTGTATAAGACTCCGGAGGGTAGTAAATACTCCGGCTGCTAAGCTGCTCCGAGTTTCCAAAAGAGGAATAAGCTCGAATGAAGTGTTATTTCACTCCTGTTATACAGTTAGCTAGATTTTTCTAAACTTTTAAAATTTAGAATTTTAATATTGAATTCCCGTGTTGGGGGCGACTCGGAAAAGCAATCGTCAGCTAATGTTTCCTACTATATGTGAGAACCCTATAAATTTACACACTATGCTTAATACTCTGAATAAAATAGAAGCCAGTACCTGAGACATCTTATAATCCACTTTTCAGTTGCGAGAAATATTTTAAAACAATTCATTTTGAATCGGTAGACGCAATATACTTTGAGAAACCGGCAAAATATTCAATTCATTTCAAAGGAAAAAACAGAACAGGTTAAGATGCAGCTATTACTTTTTCAGAGAACGTAAGAAAGATTGTTGAAAAATGACAATTGGAATTACCTTTATATTATGCAATAATTGAATCAACAATGAATTGAGAATGTATTTTCTTGATGCCTGTATTGTTGTTAATTTCGACTTATCATTGTTGTCTGTCAAACACAGTGTGGCTGTTGAGAATCCGCCTCACCCAAGATCTCTGAATATCGTGAATTCTCGTCCTTCTAGCATGTGTTTAAACTGTCTGATTGAAAGATATATACTTAAAAGTTCCCGATCATATGTGCTATAACCTTTTTGAGTGTCATGTAACTTTTTGGAATAAAATGCTATTGTTTTCCAGTCTCCATATTGCTGTAGAACAGATCCAATTGCGAAATTAAAGGCATCTGTACATAAAGCTAATGGCAGATCTGGATCAGGAAAGGTTAATAAAGCAGCATTGGATAAATCTTTGCATTTTTCAAATGATTTTTTTTTGCTTCTTCTGTCCAAAGAATTTCCCCCGATCTTTCTTTGTTGAACCTTTTAGTATTCATTTAAGGGAGCTTGAATTTTAGCCGCATCCTTTAAGTATCGTCTATAAAAGTTAATCATTCCTAAGAAATTTACGAAGCTCGTAAATAGTTTCAGGAATTTTAAATTTTGTTATGGCTTGTACTTTTTCTGGAAGAGGTTTTGAGCCGTTTGGTGTTATCAAATAACCCAAAAATTCTAATTTCTCTACTCCCATTACTGATTTCGATAGGTTGATACGTAGACCATATTGTCCATATTGTTGAATTTCTAGTAAATACTTCCGTAAGATGCTTCTTGTGCTGTTTCTCAGTCTCCGATGCTATTAAGGTATCATCCAAGTAGAGGAAAATAAAATCCAGTCTAAAAAAAAACTTCATTAACGAATCTTTGAAAAGTTGCGGGAGCGTTTCTCAATCCAAAACTCATTACGTTGAATTCAAATAGTCCAAATGGTGTTATTATGGCTGTTTTCTGTTTATCGTATTCTGTTATTGAAATTTGGTAATGCGCTTTAAGCAAATCAAGCTTGGAAAATATATTTTTGCCTTTCAAAATATGATGGAAGTCTTCAATTCTGGGTAAAGGGTAGCGATCTGGTACTGTAATATCATTCAAGCGGCGATAATATCCGCATGGCCTCAGAGTGCAGTCTTTTTTTGCAACTAAATGAAGTGGTTTGCCCATGGTGATTTTGAGGGTCTTATCTTTTTTAAGCATAAAAGCGAATTCTTGTTTGGCTATTTCTAATCTTTCAGGATCTAACTGTCTTGCTTTATAATAAATTGGTTTTCCATTAGCAGTTATATAATGCTCAAAATCGTGTTTGTTTTAGAAATTAGTAAATCAGGTTTTGTTATTTCTGGAAATTGTGCCAAAATATCAGAAAATTTATTATTTTTGTTTAAGGTGCTTACAGTTGATTCCTCAGCTGATGATGTAATTTCACCAATAACGCTCAGTTTGTTACACCATCAATTTATTTTTTGTTTTTAATATCAATCAATAAATTGTACCGGTTAAGAAAATCTGCACCTAAAATGCCTTTATTGACTTTGGCCATAATAAACTCCCACTGAAAATCACGACAAAGTCCCAAATCAAGTGTTAAAATCTTGTGTCCAAAGCACGGGACTTCAGTACCATTTGCAGCATAAAGTTTAAAATCGCCACTTACCTTGTCATTACATGTAGCCGGAATTAAACTTACATCTGCACCACTATCAACTAAAAATTTTATCCCGTTTTTTTTGTCCATAATGAAAAGTCTAGTGGCCACTAGCCACTAACAGACCAGTCTAGTGGCCACTAGCAGACCACTAACTTCCACTGAAAATCGCGACAAAGTCCCAAATCAAGTGTTAAAATCTTGTGTCCAAAGCACGGGACTTCAGTGTCATTTGCAGCATAAAGTTTAAAATCGCCACTTACCTTGTCATTACATGTAGCCGGAATTGAACTTACATCTGCACCACTATCAATTAAAAATTTTATCCCGTTTTTTTTGTCCATAATGAAAAGTCTATAATTGAATTCACGGCAGTTCTTTAAATCCTCAGCAGCAGAACCGGCCGCTACTTCTGATTCTGCTGCACCATCAAGTTTTCTGGCTTTTCCAGCTGCATGGCGGCTTGCATTTTTCCGGAAAGCATTTTGATCCGAAAGTAAAGTGGAAATAACACAGTTTACCGTCCGGGTTGTAACGCCTCCGACTTTTACTTCTGCCTCCATACAATGATCCGTAATTTCTATTTTTACTACGACTTCTCTCATTTGACTGATGATGCAAATGGAGCCTTCCAATTCGCTGTTTGAACGAAGATGTCTTCTCTAGCAATTGTGAAATAGTATTTGGCGACGCACTCGAACTCTTAACTTCGGTTGAATTAGCCTCAGATATTTCAGTTTGGGAATGTATGCCAAAAATCTTATCGGCCATTATCGCCAGTTTATCAATTCCTTCATCACTAACCACTAATACACTATCTGGCCAAAAGTATCCGGACACCCCCTAAAAAAGTAGTTTTGGCGGGTGACGCAAATTTGATGCGTAATCGAAAGCTATTAAAGAGTTGATAGTGGTTTGTTCGGTTGTATGTATGCGTTTGTGAAGCAATGAGTAAGTCAAAGGAGCTTAGTGAGTTCGATCCTGGCAGTATAGTGGGATGCCACTTTTGGGGGAAATCAGTTCGTGGGATTGCACACATTCTACAGAAGCCTAAATCCCCTGTGAGTGATGTAATTGTGAAGTGCAAACGTCGAGGCAGTGAAACTACAGAAAAACGGAGTAGTAGAGCGAAAAAACTTAGTGAACGGAGCCGCAGAACTCTGAAAAGGGTGGTGGAAAACAATCGCAAGTCCTCGTTGGTAGAAATTTCTCAGGAGTTCCAAAGTTCATCAGATGCTAGTGTTAGCAGCAGGACTTTTCGTCGAGAGTTAAACAACTTGTTATTCCGTGGTCGTTCAGCCGCTCACAAGCCGAACATCACTCCACAGAATGCGAAGCATTGATTGCAATGGTGCAGAGATTACCGTCATTGGACTGTGGACGTGTGGAAAACTGTTTTTTGGAGTGATGAATCTCGCTTCACAGTCTGGCTGTCGGAGGGACGCGTCTGAGTTTGACGGATGCCCGGCGAACGTTTTTTGCGTGACTGAATTGTGCCGACTGTTAAGTTTCGTGGTGGCGGTATAATGGTAGTGGACGTTTCTTGTGGTTGAGCCTGGGTCCGTTAGTTCCTGTGGTTGGAAACATGAACTCTGCGATGTAGGAGGACATTCTGGACAATGCTGCACTCCCAACTCTGTGGCAATATTACGGGGAAGGCCCATTTCTCTTCCAGCAGGATAACTGCTCCATTCACACATCGAGGCTTACACAGACGTGGTTTGACGAAATTAGCGTTCCAAAACTGGACTGGCTTTCTCAGATCCCCGATCTTAATCCCACAGAACACCTCTGGGACGAATTATAGCGCATATTACGTAGCCAGCCAAATCGACCATCCTCACTGCAAGCACTCACTTCAGCCGTGATGGACGCCTGGAAGTCAATTCCTACGGTCACCTGTCAAAAACTGGTGCAAAGTCTTCCCAGAGGTGTGCAGGCTGTCATCGATGCAAAAGGGGGACCAACATCATACTAAATATGTGCCTCACGACTCTCCAAGTCCATACCACTGGGTGTCCGGATACTTTTGGCCAGATAGTGTATATGCTTAAGATGATGCGGTAATTTTTCCATCCACAACGTTTTCAATATTATGTCAGAAACATCATTGGTCACCAAGGATTTCATTTTTTTCAATAAATGGCTTGGTTTCAGGTCGCCAATTTCAATTCCAGTGAAGAGGCGTTTTATTCTTTTGTTTTCACTTTCTTTGAATGCATTTAATAAACGTTCTTTCGCCAATGAATATTTATTTTCAGCTTCATCAGTTATTATGTCCCAAACAGCGTCTATATACTTAGGTTCCATTTGTGACACAATATAATTAAACTTAGTATCTTCATTAGTTATGGAATTAATTTTAAACTGATCTTCTATCTGATGAAACCAAATTTCTCGTTTGTCTACTCAGAAAAGTGAGATTTTCACACTAACCTTCATAGTTTCCGAAGAATTAGCACCATTCGACAGGTTTTCTGAGTCCTTGGTATTTGCCATATCTTTACAAACTCAGGAAGAACTCAGGAAGAAAAAAATGTAGTGGTTACTACATCAAAATATATTAATTAGCTTTAAAAATAAATTTCAACTACAATATTTATCAATAAATTATTTATTTCGTTGACATGTCGAACTTTTTTGTAACCATTGTTGTTCTAAAAGCTAATCATAAATATTTTTTTGTTGTTGTTGCATTTGATATTTACATAAATTTGTTTAAACAAAGATAATTATTTTTTTCCTAGAAGTTACACTACTCACAAATCCATTCTCATTACTTAAAATACACACCCTGTAAAATCAGCTAAATTTTTGAAATAGGAAGGTACATCTAAAAGTTGCCATCGGAAAAAGTAAAGTTGGTGTTCATTTAAATATGGAGATGGCCCCTTAAGCAAAGTTTATGGATAAAAAAAACGATGTGTTCATTATTCGTAAACGATTGTATAAGTAACTTTGCTGTACGCCCATTCAAAAAGGTATTCGACAGTCAATTAAATCTCCTATGTCAGTTTCATATTTAAAATATTATTCTACGTAAAAGTGTATTATGTGATATAATGTTTTCTCATATTTCTTTGAAGTGTTGCGTTTTTCCAAAAACTAACTGTTATTGACAAAACTAAAATAGGAAATTTATCTACTACTCGAATACTTTTTTGAATGAGTGTACGACGAACGACGGCCGAATAAAGGTCAAATGGACCTTTTTACCCCCACAGCTGTACATATCCAGTAACTGAATAATTACTAAGCACTGATTTTTTTTTTCGATTGAATTTCCCAAAAGTAGCCATAGAAAGCAATTTCACGAAACTGTTGAAAAAAGGGGCATTAAAGTAGCGCCATCAAAACATTTTTGAACGAGAACTGCACTATAATAAACCAGCACACTCTTTTCTTCCAAGTTTCAAACAGCTACCGATTTAGACAAATACATTAGATCCGTTTAGAAGATAGATCCTGCAGTTTTTCTCCAAGCAGGTAGCTTATTTTTTGATGGCAAGAATGTTCCGGATAAAACTTGTAAAATTCTTTTCTGTGGGCTCGCAAAGCTCTTTCATATTCTCACACAGAATACCATTAAAAGGAAATGACGTTTCCAGAATTTGAAAAGTAGTACTTAATCTTTGACACAACCGGATACTCATACTATAGATTAAACCACTGATACTGAAATTTTGGAAACTCAAAGTGTTTACCACGGTATTACGATAGATCTATTTGGAATCACGGACTAAATTCCGATGAATGATAAAAATGCATTCAAATAGTATAAAAATTTTAAATTATCGAAACACAAAATAAATGCAATTTCAAAACACATATTAATGGTTTGAAGTGTGACAGTAGTCTTACTTAAATAAGATGCAGAATATTAGTTGCATAGCTTTTACACATGTGTGTTTAAATCGTTATATCAGAGGTAACACAAATCATTAATTATATATTTCTCACGTAAATTAATACAGCATGGTATCAAATATATACGATACTCAAAAATAAAAATTTAAATCAGGTGCTCTAATTGGCGTGTAATAAAAATAAAAGATCCTTTTTACTTCAGTAAATATTCTGCATTGTCATATATTTAGTAAATTTTTGAGTTGGAGGTCATCTACATATTAAAATATTGAATCAAGTTTTGGAAAATCAAACATTTCTCCATCTTTTCATGTCAGATTTGAATTCAGCTTATCAAAAAATGCCAAATACAATTTTTTAAACAAATGGCCGATGATTTAAATAACACAGAAAAATGAACCAACTAAGTTAAGAAGGAATGCAAAATTTTAAGCAATTACCTCTAAAATGAAAGCAGTAAATTCACTGTCTTCCAAAAAAAACTTCCAAACGTAAAGGTGTTTTTAATGTAGATATTTATTCATGTTAATTTTCTGATTATAATTCAAAAATTCATACATAAATACATACATATAAAAATTTGATTAAAATTAATATGCCTCAAGACCCTCAGTATTAAATTTGGTTGAATTTTTTGGAAAAATAGTAACTTTTATTGGTGAAATATTGTTTTGGTGAACTATATGTTTTATTGGTGAATATTTGGTGAAATATTCAAATGGACCCTTAAGTAACCCTATGTTATCTTCTACTTTTTCTGCTTTCTCACATCAAACTTTCTAATTGCGTTTAATATTATTAATGTAATACTTAATTCTCAACTCACTCAGTTATCATCATAGATTGAAATTCCACATTTGCGACAAAGGAGACTCAGTAATTTGAGAAGCAAATAAAAAAAGAATCGTTTGAATTACAAATTTTACTCAAAAGTAGATATAGATCTGAAAATCTTTCTTCTGCGACTTTTATGACTGGAAATATTGTTTGCGTTCGGATATATATTCTGCATTTTGTTCTTAAATTTAAAACTTATGAATTTTATTATTGATCTAATAAAAAACCTAATCAATAAAACCAGAAAAAAAACTTTGGCACTTTATTATTTTGTGTAGTAAACAAGTGGCAAAATCCGTCAAAATAAAACGATATTTTTGTTTTCCTGAACATCCCTTATAAGCAAAGATAGCTTGCATTCAGGATTTAATTTTATATACTGTATATTTTCATATTCTATTCCTTTTCGGATAACTCTACTTCTGATTAAGGGAAAGCATGTGAAATTTCTGTTTCAATTTATCATTTAACATAATCATATCACAAATCTTCAGTGTAATAAAATAAAATGTATATAAATTCATAAAACTTTTAGAGTGACTATATGCTAGCGTTTAAATATTTCATTTTCTATTCCAAAATATTCTCGACATCAAACGTGGCTGTCTTTTGAGCAACGTCAGGAGCTATTCTTGCATAAGAATTTACTTGTCTGTTGATAAAACAGAGCAAGCGCCAATTTTAAATAGAAAATCCAAATAAAATGCTTCAGACATGAGTAAATAAGAACAATTGCGTTACTGAATTCCGAATTTCAAATGTATCGTGAGCACAAAGAATATTTGTTTTTCAGATACACCTAAATACAAAATCAGAGAACTCCAAAAGAAACGTTTTTTCTTAGACCACGCAGTGATGAAGCTTTCAATAAAACAAGACAGAACTGAGTTTGGAATTTCATAAGCTTAAATATACACGAGGAAAGACAGTTTTTCGTTAGAATTTTCATCACGATTTACCGCAACGATTCGGGATATGCTTTCCCAAATATGTTTTGGAAAGTATCCGGAAATAATTCTTTTGGAAATGTGCTTAATAGGAAATACAAATTGGCGAATTTTGGCGCGTGTTTTAACACTTTCGGAGTATTAGTCGAAATTTGGCGCATTTTTAAACACTTTCGAAGAAAGTTTAAAATAAAAATAATCATAAACTTTGTAAACATAAAAGGTACTTATCTATAAAATGATAGTTTAGAGTGGTACATTCGGGAGAGACTATCTATAGTACTGCTATCGTATTTGCTCGTGTGGATGGATTGGAATTTTTTGCAACTAATGAAGGTTAGACATATTCATACCATCCCAAAACTATCGTCCTGGGCAGTGCGTTTATAATTAAACTTCCCCTATAAACAGGGTTCTACAGCTAAAATGGGAGAACGAATTGTAACTAAATTTGGTTTATAAACTATTTTTTGCATGGTATGTGCTCAACGAATTTCGAAAAAAAGAAATTAGTTCAAGAAATATCCCCTAGGTGGGACTTAGCATGAAAAAACAGCAAATTGAACAATGGAAATAGCTAACTCTAAATGTTGCTGTTTCCAAATAATTTCAACATTTCGACTTTCTTATTTCAACTTTCTTCGAAAATGTACAAATAATTTCAACATTTGTTTAATAGTTTTAGAACATCGATTAACTTAATGTTTGTTTGTTTTTTTTAGCTGATTTCAACGCACAACGAGGCCACTTAGTGGTCATTCTTTGGACTAAACTTTTTCAAACGCTTTCATCGGCAAGTATACACTTGATTATAAACACCTCGTAGATAAGTACTTTTATGCTGTTAATTCTTAAAGTTTTCAGCTATTATTACTTTCTAACACCAGTTTTTTTGCTGGATGTTCTTGTTAAAGTTTATAAAAGTTCAAGGTTTCGGTTTCTCTGTCTGTTTATCCCAACGGGTTTATCCATGGTCTAAACACCGGTAACATGCGTCGATTTTCACAATAATTTGATATGAATTATTTGTATGTACTACTACACTACAGTCTCTATTGTACTTGGCACATGATTCTTTTACAGAAGAGGATAAAAAAAATTATCTCAAATTACGATCGTTCATCGTAAGATGTCATCGTATAAAGTGCGTTTTGCAGACGTTAAAATGTTAAAAAAATAGTATTCAAAATGGATGATAACTTGAACACAACTAAAAATGGTCTTTAACATATACTCAGGAACAAAACTTTCGTCGAATACAATGTTAAAGCTATCGTAAGAGACAAATTCTGCTCCATGCTCTTGGTGTACAAATAAAACTAACTGCTCCAGAAAGTAAAAAGAAAAAGCAACTCAGTATGAGTCTTCGTAAACTGAACAACACGCTGTAATAAATGAAAAATCTATTTCTTTTTATGAAACGTTCAGTAAAAATTCTTAAAAATGGAACTGTGCATCAAAGTTTTCTGAAAATTAACATTTTTGAAAAATTTTCAAGAATTTTTTTTCGATAAGTTTGAAACTAATGCAAGCTGATCATTTATTACAGTAAATAAGTAACGTTGTGACGAGACAAACTAAAAATTATCAAGTTCTTGATATAATTCATTCAATATTATTATATTTATGCCAATAAAGAAGACTAATACTTTCTGTGTAAAAATTTACATCCATAGGATTACATGGTTATGAGATTAACTTTGATGCTGCACCAGCTTTCATAAAGATTTATGAATTACTAGCGTCAGACCAGAAATACAAAAAGAAAAGTTTGCTTTGCTCCACCTACTTATGGGTTGGTGAATGCTTCTGATATTGAAAGGCATTTTTACCTTGAAAACTCAGTACTGTTATGTGGGTTTTCTACACTGTTATTTACTTTTATCTCATTGTAGCACCAGCATATTAAAATATATTTCAATAGTTTAAACTGCCAATAGTGAAATTTAAGCTATGTATTATGGCTATTTTATTGTGATTTGATTTCCTAAAGTGTTCTTGATGAAAACTCTATTAAAAATACTAAATTAAAAATACTAATTTTCAAAGCGAATATTGCATTTATTTATTTTTGTGAAGCAAACTCGAAAAACAAAGCTACATTTGACATTAGAAAAAATAATAGACAATTACCTTACGAAGAGATAGAAAAAAACCTATTTTCTGACTTTAAAAGAACAACCATAAAGTTTCTTATTCCATAAAAATATACTTTTGAATCGATTTTCATCGATCGACTACACATGCCTGAGGCGTCTTTTTATTGCAAGTAATTACCAGTAATGAGAATTTTTTTTCGGTTACAATCTTGTAAAAACTTAATATCTGCAAAAATCAACGAAATCATTCTTGCAAAAAGATTAATCAATGACATTTTTTTTCTTCACTTCGACATAAAATCCGATAATCACAGCGACGGTTTCTTGGTTAGATTCGTGCCTTGAAGGAAGTCATCAGTTGTCACATGTCTCCAGATAACATATTTTAAAAGACAATGAAGAATTGCTTCGGAGACTTCTTCAAATTAAACCGTTGAAGATTTTGAAAGAAAAAGATTTCAAGTACTTTTTTTTATTTATCATTACTTTGTAAAAAATCTGGAGTGACTCCACTCGACTTTCCCGACACTTGATATTTACCAAGCGTTTAAATAAATTTCATTCAACTCAATCGGATCTAGTGTTCAGGTACTAGTGCACTTAAAATGATTTGAGTGTATAGGCCGCAATGTATAAGAATACTTTTTTGTAGCCCTGTAAAAAACTGTACGCCGTACACTCGCTAAAATTTATGCAGTATGTAAGACAGTGACCTATAATATGCGTACCTAATTTGATGTCAATCGAATGCACCATTTAGACACTAGCTCACTTTAAATGATTTGCATCCTTAGGCCGTAATATATAAGAATTACTTTTTGCAAGTCCTGTAAACAAACTATCAGCTCTACACACACCAAAATCTATGCAGATCATGAGACCGTGACCTATAATATACATACCCAATTTGAGCTCAATCGAATGCACCCTATAGACACTAGCGCACTTTCAGGAATTTCCGTCCATAGGCCATAATGTAAAAGAACACTCATTTGTTGCCCTGTCAAAAAACTATAAGTCCTATACACAGCAAAATCTATACATGTTGTGTGACGGTGACCTATAATATACATACCCAATTTGAACTTCTTCGAATGCACCATTTAGACACTAGCTCATTTTAAATGATTTGCGTCCATAGGCCGTAATGTATAAGAATTGTTTTTTGCAATCCCGTGAACAAACTATCAACTCTACACGCACCAAAATCTATGCAGATCATGCGACCGTGACCTTTTATATACATGTCCAATTTGTGCTCAATTGAATGCACCGTTTAGACGCTAGCGCACTTTCAAGAATTTCCGTCCATAGGCATAATGTAAAAGAAATCTTTTTCGTAGCCCTGTAAAAAAAAATAAACTATAAGTTCAATACACGCCAAAATCAATACAGGTCTTGCGACGGTGGTTCATAACATATATGCCGAATTTGAGCTCAATCGAATGCACCTTTTAGGAGATATCGTGTTCACTCACACATACACACACACACACATTCACATACATGCAAAAATCTCGTAAAAATAGCATAAATGATTTCAGAAGACCTCAAAACATGTAAATACACTGAAATCTCGAAGTCGAATTTTTCATGATTACAATACTTTCTTTACATGGTACACGTTCGGAAAGTAAAATTGGATTCATTCTTCCGACATTTGTTCAACATTATAACGAATATATTATCGTTTGTCGAACAGGGACATACCTAACACTTGGAAATAAGGCTATTTAATTTTTATGACGTTTTTGTTGATTATGAATACCGAAATTTTTATCCGATTTTATATAAAACTAGCTGCGTGCCCGTTCTTCGCACGGTAGTAAACGAATATTTTCCTAAAATATAATCGTACCTGTGTGAAAACAAAATCTAAGGAAAAAAAAGTTCAAGTAGTCCCTTTGTTGAAACCACCGCGGGATATATTAACGCAACGTAGGATTATAGTTTAATTTGTTGTAAGGCGATCGCGCGCGTTGAAAAATGATGAATAGATCAATTTTAATTTCACTAACTATTTATTAACGTGATATACTGTACTTTAATCCATATTAAGCTATCAAATCTACTGTTACTACCTATTACTTATACTATCTATTACTTATATTAATATTATCTATCTTCGTTTCTCCCTCTTTAATGGTCAATCTAAAGAAACGGATTAAATATTTTAAACCAAAGTTGCCTTTCTACTCTTTCTTTAGAATTAAAGCATTGCCATTAAAACAGTTCTCCATATATTTTTAAGAGTAAGTCTTGTCAGACTGGCGTATTTAGCACCGCAAAATATTTCATCTCGGCGTGGTGGAAAATATCCAACCTGTCCCAATATAGATATTTACCTCCATGGCTGTCTCGTGTAAAACATCAAGCTGTATAACCTCGAGGAACTATTTAGAATAGCTCAAATTGCGAATAGGACGTTAAAATGTGTTGCAGAGTTTACAAATTTCACGCAACTTTTAATTTATAACGTCACGTTCTGACCCCGAGTAGTTGAGTCTGGTTATTTCTCGCAGTAGTTTTCAAACGGAGTAATATTGAACCATACGATGTTGAAAAACTCTCACTTGCAACAGAACTTATTAAAGTTCATTCGAGAGATGTTGGGTTTATTCCTAGTTAATCGGTATTTTAAATATTTTCACACGTAAAAAAAAAAAATTACACGTACTAAAAAAAAATACACGTTTTTTTATTTTTCTCCATCACCTGATAAGGTGGAAGTTTATTATTTCGCTCGTGGTGTAATTTTCGTAAAAGTTAGTTAACCTAGTTAGAATTTCTAATGCCTCTCTTAAAAATTTAGAGTGACATTGTCACTCTTACAAAAAGTCACCGGCAAATGATCCCAGATAGAGTGAGATAAGAGTGAGAAAACTGCATTATGACTCTTCATCGATAGGATTCTGTCACCCTAACTGCAAGAGTGAGACAATGTCACTCTTAGAGTAAGGGTGAAGGCGCTATCTGCTTGCTCACTCTAGCGAGAGAGTCACCACCTTTCCCATGATGCGTTCACTTCAGTAGGAGTGAGTGCGTTGCTTCCACACCCAAACGACGCCATGTTGGATGCCTGCAGTCGTTACACCTTGAAAACATAATGGAATACTTTTAGCTAACACAAGTAAGTGAAACCTTATAACTTTTCTCTTATCGTAAATTCTATTGTAATTTTGAAAAATCACAACATTTAAGTCAGTTTAATTCAGTTTCGCTTCCAGTTCTACTCGGTTCTTTGAAAAGTCACTGCTATGAGTAGGGTTAACATTTTGCTTTACTATATGTACATTTTGTGTTTAGGTCAGGTCAAATAAGCATTTTTCTTTTCATTATAGACCCCCAAGAAAATAATTTTTGTATCCTCTACTACATTTGATCGTAGTGTTTTATTTATATTTCTGTATCTGAAATCTTTCATTCGTTATTTGCTTCTGAATATAATATTTCAGCATGTTTTGCATGTGTATATGCAGATCGGTAACGTACCTGCAGAATGCGCCTGTTGCAAATAGTATAAGCAAAACTTTAAATGAAAAGCAGGAAATAATGATCAATTATAATATATACGCGATTATCGAACCAAAATAAATAAATACAAATAATTATGTGGTTCACAAAATAGATTTTTTATTTAGTGATCATAAGTTTGCATCAGCTGGCGCTTGTACGTGGAGACGATTTCATCACAAAACTTCTTTAATACATTTGTTCATAGCCGTATCAGAAAAAAATTCCACAGGCGTTGTAATATATAGTATAGCAACCGCACATGTACTCCTTTGCTTTAATTCTCCTAGAGCATAGTCAAGTGGTTTATTTATTACCGAGCCCCTTGAACGGCCCCACACATAAACATACTATGCCTCCGAGAACATACAGTTACACTGAATTTATCAGGTATTCTGTAAGTAAGAGCTAGTTTTCATTGCAGAGAGCCAAGATTAGTGCGCGCTAATGTTCATAAGACTGATATACGAGATTTTCAGCCCTGTTTGGAAGTAATTCAATCGTTACAGTAGGTTTAATTTTACAGTAAAAAAATCTGATGTGTCCAACACATGACTTCCTTGCACGTCTATTAATTCAAAAATGTTTTTACGCACTTCCTCTAAACTTATTTGTTTGAAAGAGATAAAATATCAATAATAGTAAGGTATAGCGATTTCTAGTCAAATATTTCGATATCGCCAAGTTGAGTTCAATTTGAAAGATTTCCTTCTGACACTTTATTTGGCGATATTTCACCAAAAGCCGACAAACTTGAGATAGTTTTGCGAGATTTTAGGGATAGCCAAAGTAGTCATTGACCACCACTGACTTTCAATGAATTGAATGCATCTATACACCTCAATGTATTCAAAGTCATTTGGCTCACCCTGTAAATAAATTCCTAGTCGATTGCTGTCAAAAAAGATATTGAAAACAGTTAGATATTATAATATAGTTCTAAATACATAAGTTCAAAATTCTACGGGTTAAAGTTTTAGAGTTATACAAAATAGGAAATAATTTTTGGCGCCAAATTTGGCGATATTTCGCCAAAACTCGCCAAGGTCGAGGACAGACGGCGAGATTTTGGGCATGTACCAAACAATGACTGTCTACAGTTGTATTATAATGAAGATGTCCATAGACATTAAGGTACTGAAATTCTTTTCGGTGGTCCTGTAAATAAACTCTCCAGTAGATTGGAACCAAAAATCGAGATGCACAACTAGATGTTACAGCATTCTTATATATGAAATTTCATAATAGTTTTTGAGATTTGAGAGTTAAATATGCACACACGTACACCAAAAGTCGCCAAGCTTGGCGACTTTTGGCATAGTTCTTGAGGGAGGCACGTGACCGTGGTCGGACCATTACCTAACTTATGTGGTAGGACGGTATTGTGCTTGAAATGGATGAATGCCCCTAAAATTGCTATTGACCGTAATGTATTGGAAATCTTTTGAGTGTTCCTGTAGCAGAACTATAAATGATAAAGACACTTTTTTTAATGGAGAAATTCATTTTCTAACACTTTACAGCATATATCACTTCTGAGTCGTTTGAAATAGCCCAATACCTCTAAAAAACGCTTTGATGAATTTCGGCCCATAGAGCGTAATGTATTTCGAATCTTTTGGGCGGTCCTGTAGATAAACTATTCAGTCGAATAGAACCGAAAGGCGAGGTGCACAACTAGATGTTACAACAATCCTGAATATAAAGTTTCAACATTCAACGCCTAACAGTTTTTGAGATATACGAGTTTAATGAATTTCGGCCCATTGAGTGTAATGTATTTCGAATGTTTTGGGCAGTCCTGTAGATAAACTATCCAGTCGAATGGAACCAAAAGGGGAGGTGCACAACTAGATGTTACAACTATCCAAAATATGAAGTTTCGACATTCTACGCCTAATAGCTTTTGAGTTAGGCGAGTTTAATGAATTTCGGCCCATAGAACGTAATGTATTTCGAATCTTTTGGGCGGTCCTGTACATAAACTATCCATTCGATTGCTACCAAAAGAGGAGGTGCACAACTAGATCATAGAACAATCCTAAATATCAAATCTCAACATTCTACGACCAATAGTTTTTGAGATATGCGAGTTACATACATACGTACGTACGTACGTACAGACGGCATGGAAAAACTGGCCACAGTAGACTCGCCACTGGTCAAAATGAGTTGCAGACGCGTTAATATGATCGTGCATGCTAGCCTACGATGAGATGCATCGAAAAAAAATTTTAAATTAAATTTAGAAGTAGTCAAAATCGGTTTTTATGTCGAAATTTGGCCCCCAAAATTTTTCGAGATCACATTACTTCCTTATACTACGTACAAGGAAGTAAAAAGGTAAGTGTCGTAATATTATATTTAATAACCTGTCACCAATGCTTGATCATAGTTTATCCTTATTTATTTTTTAAAGTAGCCCTTTGTACAGAAAGTTAAGCATTGAAAGTAACAAGAACCAAAATACTTTTCGAGAAACTGTTTTCATGACTAGAATTGGTTTTTTTAAATATTATCGGATAAAAATGTTGTTAATTGGTCAAGGATATACATTTAATAAAACTAGTTAGTAAATACTAGCGAGAATATATGCTAAGGACTGGGCTTTATTTCTAACTAAAGTACAGAAGCTCTAACTTTTTTTTAATGTTAATAACAATATATTAATTGCCTTAGTTTATTGTGAAATAAGGTAAATTTGTGCTTATACTATTACAATTGTTAATAGTAGTGTAGTAGAATTAGTATCAATTGAAACAAGAATGAAAGTTTTAAAACTTCTTCTTTGATGAAAAGTTTACTGAGCTAAATACAGAAGTTGAGCTGTTGTAAGTTTCCGTGTAAATTAAACCCTGGTTAAGAACATAGTAACTGCTTGAATGTTGTGGCCCAGTGAGTGAGTGGAAGGAAGCATATTAAAACAAATAAGAGAAAAAAAGGCTTCTTAACAGAGATAGAGCCAAAGTATACTTTAAAAATAATTTATGATACAAGTCAAAAAATAAATATAAATTGTGCAAAGAATTTAAAATTCTTTATTCTTATTCACCTATTAAAAATAAGTGCCTAACATTAAGTTTACAAATTACTCTAAATATTGAAAAGTTTATTAAAATGTTGTTAGTGTTCTTTACATACATTTGTAAAATCAAATTTTTGCTTTCAAAAGCACCAGCCTTGTAATAAATAATAATTTCAGTGGCAGATACAGGAGTATTTTTAGGAGGGGAAAAGAAAGCTTTTTTTTTGTAAAATAAAATGCACAATAAAGCAAATGTCATTCTTAAGGGATTATTCGAAATTTGTATGTCGATTGTACCAGGTGACTAAAAATGACTGTAATAATGTTGTAATAATGTCTCTTACACTATGAGTAATTGAAATAGAAAAATTTGACAAATTTACAGTAGCTTCCAGATATGCCAATTTTTTTTACTAGGCACAGTAAACATATAAAATACAAAATTTAATTTTCATATGGTCCCCCTTTTCGTATAACATATTTGGAAAAACATTGTTCTGTGTCAAAGGAGGTAAATAAAAGAATTCTATGTCTCTGAGTGAAGCTTTTATCAAGATATCACAAGGTATACAACTTAGTATTTGTCACAAATTGCTAAGGAGATGTCTCAAAAGTGAGCAAAAAAAAAATACTTTTCAACTGACACTTAATTTATGTTAGTGGCCATTCGACAGCTAAATGTGACTTTTTGGAAATCTTATTTTAGCTGGAACTTTCCTATAATGCATATTTTACGGTTTCTATTAAAATTAACCTGCATCATTTTCTCTTTCTCTAATTACATTTTTAAATTCCTTCTCTAGAAGCAGGGGCGTAGCCAGAAATTTTTCATGGGGGGGGGGTTACGACTACTACAACTCATATATATGTGTGCGTGATAATTTAGTAAAGAATATACATTTTGTATGGCAAAAATTTCCCCCATAAGTCCCATAACCCCCCCCCTTGGCTACGCCCCTGTCTAGAAGCATGATATAATGGGTGAAGGAACCCTTAAAAGGTAAATTATTGATAATTTCATAATGTATTTCGTATTAATGTAATGAGAGTTTTGTGCATATTCAGAATTGTTTTTGTTAGAGTCTATCTTAGGATTATAATACAGTGTCAATTTTGTCACTGTCAATCATCTTAAGGTTATCAGTGTTATCAGCAGACTTCAAAAATTCTAAAATATCATTTTCTTCAAGAATTTAATTTTACTGTGTGATTATACTGTGGTTTTCTGAACTTGCAGGTGGCAAGCTACATTTCATTATTGACACTGGCAGACAGCATACATTTTGGTTCTCCAGAGTCTTCTACTAAATCAATATTGGTAAATAAAATTCTCATATTATTATAATTTATTTTTTACCTGGATGTAAATTCAAAATAATCTTTTTTCTATTGAATTTTTAAATTAACATATGAAGTATATCCACAATATTATGTATATATTGGAAATATTTCTACGTGTGTGTAATAAGTGCGTGAGGAATATACATTTTGTTTAGCAAAAAATTCCTCATTGGTGGGGGATTACCCCCCTAACCCCCCCCGATTGGCTACGACACTGATTCCACAATATTGGGTTTATATTGCAAATATTCCTCATATTATACATGCCAATATTTTTAATGTGCCAGCATCTAAATATCATATTAATACTGATGAATTACCACTGTTTATTAATATATACATTATTTTTTCCTTTAAAATCTGAAAGATTGTTTTAGGTTCATTTATATGCAAATTTATGAAAAACATACTTATACAAATACAAATTTATGAAAAACAATCAAATATTACTGAAAAATTTAATGCAATATAATAGGGCGTTGATTCTCACAGGGACAGGGAGGCATATGCCCCAGGCTCCAGATTTTAAGAGTCCTTAAATTTTAGCAGAATGTGAATTTAGTTCATTAAATGTTTCAACACAGGAAACGCGTTTCTTTTTTTTTCCCAAAAAGTTTGATGTCTCAGTGCTAAAATAGATCCCAAATAAATGGATGCGCCGAATTTAATGTGGTTTGTTTTATTTTAAAGATGCTTTAATCAGGAATATTCTTATCTTATAATATTCACATCGTGTGTCCCTCTTATAAAAAAGCTTGCTTTATACTTGTTCAATATTTAGACAATTTAAAGAATTGTTGACATTCAATTAATTTTTTTGATGAATGAGCAGTTGTCGGTAAATAAAAATTTATCATTTTCAGTTATATCATGAAAAAGTTAAGATTTTAGATTTACTTTAAGACTTCATTTTTAGAAAGCTAATTTCATATATTGCATAGAAAATGTTCATGAACATTCACATTTATAAAGCATATTTCATGTTAAATTTATTTAATCATGACATTAATTTGTACAAGAGCACCGTGGAAAATACAGGAAGACAATTGCCAGTGACAGTAAAGAGCCCCTCCCCCCCCCCCCAATTCAGATTTATAACTTCTGACCTGGGTCCCAGTCTGTCATAACTGGTGCCTGGATATGAGGGGTGGGGTGGGGGCTGAAATTGTGCTGCCCCCTCCTTCCCCTTGATCTACCAGCAAATCATTTGCTTTTGCAATGATGCTTGAATGTAAATTTCAACTGAATGCTCTTATATATATATATAACTTGATTGCTTCAGAAAACTAAACTTTTAGAATACTTTTTATTTACTAAATGCTCATATTCTTTAAATATAGGAGACTTAATAACAGCGATGCACTGTGTGATTTTTTAACAACCTTTGATGAAGAAGAATGCTACTTTGGATGATCTAAGGTGTAAGTATTTATTTATTTACTATTTTAGGTTATTTTTTAAATTCAGGAGTTAGTTTTATAATGTCATTTGTTATGCATGTTCAGTATGCAATATGCATGTGTGTGTGTTAATTTATGTAATTCTTTTGGATTTTAAGCATTACAATCCCATTTTAGAAGTATGTAAACCTAAAGCATTGAGTCAGATGGGTAGCATTTCTCACAAGATTATTTTGTTAAGTCTAGTGAGCAATAACAAAATGTTTCTATCAAGGTGCTTTTTACAAGAAATAATGCAACTTTTGAATAAGATTTAAAAGAATTCAGTTGAAATTCAGAATTTCTCTTGACTAGCAGTACTCATGCACTTTCACAAATGGTTAATTTACAAGAATTGTAAAATATTAAGAGAAAAATCCGTAACATACTGTATTTCCCCAAATAGAGGTAGTATTAGCTATCAGATGCTATTTCCATAATTTTAAATTTCCCCTTAAAAGTTGCATAAAGCCTGCAGTTTTGTTGTTCTATAAAAGTGCATCGTGCAATCCACGATAAAGCTTTCTGCATTATATAGAGTTTTTGACATATCTAGCTTGTCTTTAAAGCTTGTAGAGCCAAGTGATGAAGGTGAGTGTTTGCAAGAAAAAATGATTAATTTTGGCTTTTTATCAAGTTATCTTTTTATTTTCTAGTACTCTGAACTGGTCCTGGGAGAAATCTTTTGAATTTTGTTGTCAGTGGCATTCTGTTAAAGAGAAGAAGATTATAGGTTTATATAATTGGTAATCACACACATATTTTTGTGTTTTATTTATTTATTTATTCAATATTCTCTAATACTATTTCAGAGTGTGCATGCTTTTGATCTCTATGTACTGATTTTTTCAAAGCCTGTATCCCATTATTTTGAATAACTTTTTTTGAGATGTTCACTTCTTTTTTTAAATTATTTTTTCTTATTTTCCAAATTGTCATGCATTAGTTATTATTTTTTTTAGTTGTTTACTAAAGTTATGTTATTTTGGGGAAGTTAGTGACTATGTATTAATTTTTAAATATTTCGATTAAATTGAGAAAGTTATAAGGGCTATTCTTAAAAGAAAAACAATGTATATATTTTGGTAAAGTTTCATCAATTTATTAAATCAATGAATATATATGACTTGTTTTATTCCATATTTGGCATCAAGTTAATAAATTACTGGCAAAATCAAGTCATATTTGTAATATTTTATCAAGTAACAATGAAATAAAGTATAAAAATCTATATATAGTGCCTTCAAAAAAAATTTTTTTTTACTCGTTCACCCTCTCTATCTCTTAAAAAGAATGTTTTAAATAAAACCTAAAAACCCCTGTAGCTTTGATTTTTTTTTCACTGTTCAAAGTTGTTGTTCAAAAAGTAAACTGTAAAATGCTACTTTCAGAGATGAGATTTTTCATACCTTTTCAAATGTTTAAAATGAACTGAGTTTTTTCAATTTTTCAAAAATTTTCTGATTTTTCATTAAGTTATATATAAGTAAGATTGATTTAGTATCAGTAATAATTAAAGTATTTATTGAACTTGAAATTCATAAGTATTATTGTTGAAAAGTTGTTTGGACATTCTTTCAGACTTTTTCCTTTTCTTGTTAATCTCATATTCTCATATCTGTACTTTGGTATACACCAAATCAAAAACTGGGACACCAGTTTAGACACCATATCACGTGTCACCCTTTGTGCTAAAATGAGATGAAATATACTATTTTTTTTCAATTTTACTAATACAATATGTAAATGTAAACTTTACTCGCTTAGTAAATTAAGGTAAATTGAGATTCTTTAACCCTGCAGTATTCACAAAGTGTAATAACCTTGTCCATGTGCATATGTTGTCATATGTATATTTGAATATTACTCAAAAATATCTTTAGTCTAGTTTTTAACTGACTTCAAAAATATCTAGGTTATCAATTGGGTTCAGTACTCAGACATGTAGCAAGGATTTTCAGCTCCCGAGAACAAATTTTCACCCCTTTCTGTTTACCAAAATGCACTGAAAAAAGTTGTATATACAAATTGGTGCCTTTTGGCTACTGTGCCCCTCCTTGTCCCCCTCTAGCTACACCTCTGTCAGTACCGAATCCTTGTAAATTACAGGATTGGAAATTAAAAGTATTTTAAAACTTCCGTTTAGTTATTTCTTTCATTTGTTCATCTTCCACATATAGATGTGATCTTTGCTAAGAAAAAGAATGTTGTCATTTGATGTTATTTTACTTCCTGTTAATGAAAAGTTTTTATTGTAAAGTTGTCACTTTATTTTATATTTTACTCTCTTCTTATTTACATGAAATAGTATAGTACAAGTCCTGAATATTTTCTATTTTTTAATGGATTGTAATAATTTGTAAATTTAATTTACCCATATTAAGTAATGTGTTAGTAAAGTAGTTAGTGTGAGTTATATTTATTTTGTCACTATTAGTTTGATGTTAGTTATTAAGAAAAGCTATATAGTGTGTTCCTTTCTTTTAATAAAGTATTTCGTACTCTCAATCACTTCGCATATCAATGTATTCTAATATTAATAGGACATAGAGGACAGATTATTTTATAAAAAAATTACAAGCATTTCATGCCTGTAAAATTAAAGATTTCTTTTCTTTTTCCATGTAAAGAAATAGTAAATACATTTTTTTGTTGTTTTTGTATTTTGAGAGCTGCAATATTAGGTTTTTATTGCAGATTCCATGTAGCTTTTGTGTTCAGACACAAAATTAGAATGCAAAAGGTGGCTTAAATTCTACATCTTTATTTTATTAATTTATTCATTTTTTGCATAATTTGCACAATTTTAACAGTAAGAACCCCCTTTCCCTTCCTTCTCTTACTCAGAAGGTTACAGTATATGTAAATGTTACTTGAGAGTATTTATTATTACCATACATATAAACTTTTTTGATATGCTTTTGTGCTGTTCCAAAATTGTATTTAACCTGCTCCTAAAGGTGTTCTAAAATGTATTTTTGCTATATATTCTAAAATGTAGATTTGCACACTTTTTATAATAAGATTATTCTCTAATTTTAGTGAAATAATAACCAAAATGTTTTGTGACCTTATTAGTGTGGCCTGGGTCAAATGAAGAGTTCTGTTGACTTACTCCTCTGTAAATCCATCCCCTAGTTGGATGTGTTAGGTTGTGCTTTACTTGGAGTTTTAAATTTGACTTTAATCCATGTACTATACTGTTCGAATTAATTGGGACAAACATGTTTTTCTTGTTTGAGTTGGTATGTGATTACCAGTGATGACCCGAACCGCTTCAAATCAGTTATAACTGCCTAGAGGTAGTGTGATGGATCGATCTTGACTATAATTTAGTAATTTGACCGGTTTCAATGGATCAGCAGTTTAGTTGTGAGCCCTCCTGTGTGGCAACTGGTGGTTATAATTTTGCGTTCCTTGTAACACGAGTTTCTTTTGCATTCAAGATGAATATTACTCTAGGACGTGTTCTAAAATAATCGCTCTTAATGAACACACTTTTATGACTGTGAGAGATATAGCTACTTCAGTTAGTGTGGGAAAATAAAGTGTTTCAAGAATTTTAAGAAAATTTCAAGATTCCGGATCATCATCTCCAAAAAGAAAAGGAAAATGTGGGTGCTAACAGAAAACTACTCCAAGAACTGATAAAATTCTAATAAGTAATAGCAACATAAATCCTACAAAGACAAGCACAGGTCTTCGAAGGGATTTATTGGATGATGGTGTTGAAGTGAGTACCTCAACTGTACAGAAAAGGCTTCTGGAAATTGGCCGTAAAGCAACAAGACCGAGGAAAAATCAAGTTCTAACTCAGAAAATGTTGAAAAAACGTTTAGCATGGGCCAAAAAATACCGATCATAAACTGTTAACCACTGGAAGAAGATGATTTTCAGTGATAAAACACATTTATTTGTGCAAGGATACCAATCAAGTGTAGTTAGACAAAGCGAAGGTGAAACTCTGTGACCAGATCATATCCAACAGAATGTGAAACACCCATCTAAACAGATGCTTTGAGGTTTTTTCACAACAAATGGCACTACAAGCTTAGTTCCTCTTAAAGTCATGATAAATTCTGTCAAATATATAGAAATATTATGGAGTAGGATTGTTCCATTCATGGTAACATTTGACGGAACATCTCAACATGACTTGGCCCTTTGTCCCAATTCCAAATTGGTACAGACCTTTATATCCTAAAATAAAATAAAAATGTTTGATTTTCCTGGTAATTCACCAGGCTTAGATCCCATTGAGAAATTAATGACATATTCTTAATAATCGTTTAGCTAAGATGAATTGCATGACAACAAAACAAATGATAAAAAGTGCTATACAAGTGTGGTTTCACGATGATTAAGTCAAGAACATAAGCTTTAAACTAGTGGAGTCCATGCCAAGACATGTTGAAGAGGACATACTTCGTACTAATATAGAGATTTATCAGTCTACTGAAGGTATGTAATGATTAAAAGTAAAAGTTTTAGAAAAAGGCGTTTTTTTCCCGTTTGTCCCAATTAATTCGAACAGTATAGTACACACAAAACTGATTTAACTAATTTTATCTTTTATGTATTTAGCATAATTCTAGTATATGCTCTAGTATATTCTAGCTGCCAACTTTTCCTGATTTTGAACCTTTCTTCAGCCTTATTCACAAATTATGGAAAAAATAAACTTTTTTATTTTTCATTTCTAAGGATAGATTAGCAGTTATGTTTTAACTTTTCTAATTCTGTAATTACTTGTTGAAGTCATAATTTTTATCTTCCAGATGCTGTTAGAAGAAATCCTGAATATGAAATAATATGAAATAATATTGAAACACTGATTTAGAACTCAGACATTGTGAATTATTAATATTTGATTGTGTGTTCACTGCCATTGCTTTTATAACTTATTCAAACCTGTATGAAATGGGCCTCAATAAAACATATCTTCCACTTTTTTCAATTCACGGGCTATTTTTTTTACTTTTGCATTTCTGTAATCGTCTGAATTTTTTTTAAGTTAGGTTATTCATGGTAAACTAAAATTATCTAGTCTGACGACTGCTCTGGACTTGGACATGGAAGTTCCATTAACAAAGTTTTTATTTAAAAATTTGTTCATATTTTTTATTAACCTGAAAATTCAGGGGGAAGGGGGGGGGGATGTGTTCTTTTTTTTCTGCCCTCGGTTTGATTGAATTTTTTTCTAACATATTGAATTTTTCTGGTTTTACCTTAATCTATTGTTCTAAATCTATATTCAATAGTATAATAATTCTTGCATAAAATCTATATTAAAAGAATTTTTTTTTCTTTTCAATTTGAAGTTTGGAAAAGTTTAAGTAATTTGTAGCTATTTTGCTGTAAAAGTGAAATTTAAAATCACACTTAAAAATAAATGAAGAAATGAATATGTATATATATTATAAAAATAAGAAACATCTTCTTATGAGATATGTATAAATTATGTTCAGAACCAGAATTTCGGTTTTTTTAAGAGGTGCAGAAAAATACAAAATTTCTTAGTTTCTGTGAGTCCCACCCCCTCGTCCAGACATTATCTATGGAGGTTATTATGGTTCACCCTCATGCTCTAAACTTCAATTATTTCTTTGTGTTATGGCAAGTCTACAAGAGGGGTGTCTGCTTGGGGTTGGGTGACTTTTTAAGGGATTCTAACCCATATTCTTGCTCATACCTCTAAACTGTGAATTATGATTTTGGAGCAAGACAAAAATGCTGGGGGATTTCAACTAAATGGGCAATGTTGGGGATTTATAAAATAATTTGTTTTGATTTATATTACTTATGTACTGCACCAATGTGTTGGGATAGAAAAGAGTATATTTTATGAAGAAGGGGCCAAAACAAAAATATTTCTTTACCCCTTTTCATGAAAAAAAAAAGAATCAATAAAAAGTTGTTTCCATTTTAAAAATACTCTATTCCTTTTTTTGAGGGGGGGGGGGGGATAAAAAATAAGTATTCTCTTAAATTTCCAAACTTGATATATACATTAACAGAGGTTATCAGCAGATAATTTATATTTTTATTTTAGCCAACAATTAGTTTAATATTTTTTGGTTTTCAATTAAAAGATAGTTATTACTATTTTAACTCTCATATTTGTATGTATAAATGACTGAAATTTACTTTCAAATAATTTCTTTTTGATAACAATTCAATCTTGTCTATTTCTTATTTATTTTAAAAAAAACACTTGTTAATTGTAATAAAGTTGAAAAGAAAGTTTTCTTAAATTATGCTTAAAATAAAAGCTATTTAAAAATCAAAATTATTAGTATTCTTTTGATTTTATATAAATACTAGCTGAAGTACCCGTTCTTCGCACGGGAATGAATGGACTTTTTGATATTACGATTTGTGGTGATTACTATTCATTGTAATAAACAGATATAGCACAGTGGATATCGCGTTATATTGTGTCCAATAATCATGCATACCGAATTGCAAGGCAATCGTTTGTACGGTGCAGAAGGCCATGCGGCGTAGCGCAATCTAGTGGCGAGTTTAAGCAAAACGGATACGGCGAAAATATTTTTCGCATTCAGATATCGATGTATACGAATTTTCATGACTATCGGCTGGACAGTCCTGAAGTTCATGTGTTGACGCGACATCTAGTGGCAAGTTATAGGAAAATGGATAGCGCCAAACTCTTCCCCGTGTTCAAATATCTATGTATACCTATTTTCATAGCGATCATTTGCACAGTCAAGAAGTGATACACTGCAGGGCCATCCAGTGGTTCAATAAAGTAATGATTTGCTACAGCGCCGTCAAGTGGCGAGTTATAGCAAAATGGATAACGCCAAAATATTCTCATTGTTCAAATAGCTATGTATACTGATTTTCATAGCGACCGTGTTCAACTATCTATGTATACCAATTTTCATAACGATCATTTGCACAGTCAAGAAGTGATACACTGCAGGGCCATCTAGTAGTTAATTAAAGTAATGATTTGCTACAGCGCCGTCAAGTGGCGAGTTATAGCAAAATGGATAACGCCAAAATATTCTCATTGTTCAAATAGCTATGTATACTGATTTTCATAGCGACCGTTTGAATGGTCAAGAATTTGGCCTGCTGCAGCGTCATCTAGTGGCGAGTTAAAATAATAATGCATTGCAGTGTCATCTAGTGGTGAGTAACATCAAAAGGAACGCAGTTAGAATATATTCTTCGTGCTCAAATGTGTAAGTATAAAAAATTTTATGCCGATCGGTCGAACGGTATAGAAGTTGATGCTTTTCAGCGCCATTTAGCGGCAAGTTACAGCAAAATGGATAGTGAAAAATATTCTCCGTGTTCTAATATTCGCGTGTACCAAATTTCATCGAAATCGGTTGGACGATATTCGCATAGCAAACGGCTAAACGGAATAGAATTCGACGTTCTGCTGCGCCACCTAGTGGCAAGTTAGAGGAAAACGGATAGCATAAAAAGCTTCTCCATGATAAAAGACTTAGGTGAACCAAATTTCATGGTGCAACGGTGCTCAACGGTGCTGGAGTTTTTCAACCTCATACACTCATACCAACATTCATTTTTATCTATAACCAGTGTCATTATATATCCCAGTCTCAAATAAAATCCAGTTTCAAATCTAAGCCTCGCCAAAGTGCCAACATACGCCATTTTGCAAGCGTTTTTTCAGGAAATCATTCGAAGCATTGACTTAGCAGCAATAATATATGGGAAATGGTTCGACCGCGAAAAAGTAAAGCAAGCCTTTATTTGAAAAGTTGAATCCCTTAATACAGCCGAATTTTTTTAAAATTATCAACTATAACGTGTTTTATTCATCATTACTCCGATGTACTAAATGAGAAGATTTCAATTTTCTGAAATTTGGCGGAATTCCCCCAACTTAAATCAATGTACTCATTTGGCGAGAATTCTGGAGATAGATCAATTGAAATCCCTTAATAACTGCATTATTTCTTCACGGATCATTAAAATTTAACGCTGTATTCTAATAAAACCTTTGCACTTGTTTTCAAAAATCTATTTCCTTAAGCTCTCAATAAATTGCGCCAAGCCGAAATCTGTGCAAACCGCTAGAACTCACTTTCACAAAATCGGCATTTGAGCCATTTTATTTTTTCGCCAAACTAAAATAATTTACCTATTAGCCTCGGAAATCTTCAATTCTTATTGTTTTGCGTGTAAAGCATTACATTCCTGCTCTGATTTCCCATGCACACGATATTATAATTTAAAAAAAAATAACCTTACGAATATAAACTAACAAAAAAAAATCATTATTATTCTTTTATTTTTACTTTGAGAATTTAAAACATTTTATTCGGCAAAATCGCCACACATGGCAACCACGATCCTTATTTCACACTTTTTTCACTACAGGGGTTACAATTACGGAAAGATTTTTGCGTGAATAGCATAAAAAATCTCTTAAATTCCGGGAACGGGTGGACTTTCAAAGTTTTAAAGTGGACTACGATTTATTCTATATTATTTTACATATCTGTGCTAAATTTCAGGCCGATAGGTCCATTTTTGTGGATTTGTATACGAACGACATTTTATTCGGCAAAATCGCCACACATGGCAACTACGATCCTTATTTCACACTTTTTTCACTACAGGGGTTACAATTACGGAAAGATTTTTGCGTGAAGAGCATAAAAAAATCTCTTAAATTCCGGGAACGGGTGGACTTTCAAAGTTTTAAAGTGGACTATGAGTTATTCTATATTATTTTACATATCTGTACTAAATTTCAGGCCGATAGGTCCATTTTTGTGGATTTGTATACGAATCAAATCCACAAACAAACAAACAAACAAACAGAATTTCATTTTTATTTATAAGATTTTATCATAAAGGATTTTTATTGTTTTATTAATATTGTGTGTAAGTGAAAATTGTTCTAAACTGTACTATATAGGTAAAAAATAAGCTGTCAGGGATTACTTTTTATTTCAGCGGGAGAAAAAGAAACATTGAACATATCAAATATTTGTGCACACTGTTGAGTAATGTTGATCATCTCGATATTCTGTATGTGAAGAAACGTCCGAAACTCTTATTTCCATTCTTGTTTGCTTACAGATTAACTCAAATGAAGTTATAGTACTGCAGATAAAGAAAGTTCTTATAAATCTCTTTGCTGATGGATTTTACATAGCTCAATGGCTATACAGATCACCCCCATGCATTTTGAAACTTTCACTTCAATACCTGATAAGTTTTGGCTGAGCAAACAAAACATAAACTGTAAACGAATTCTGCAACTAAATAGATCTAGAGGTTACAGAGGTTTAATTTAGTAGCCATGTGGAATTCTTGTGTCACTCGTGACATCACTCGTCACGAGTGTTATTTAAAATTTGATAATTCACAACATATAAGATACATTGATTCAGTGTCGGATCCATTAGGACTCCAGCTCTTCCGACAGACATTGCTTTGGTTAGGGTTAACATTTTGCTTTACTATACATTTTGTTTTTAAGACTTAAACAAGCCTGCTTCTTTTAATTTTATACCCTTCCGAGAAATTGATCTTTAAATCCGTCTCTATACTTGATCCTAGTATGTTATTTATGCTTATATAGCTGAAATCTTGCATTCGTTTTTTGTTTCTGTATATAATATTTGAGCATGTTTTGATGAGTGTTTGTAAATCGGTGGTGCAGTCAGGATTTTATTTCGGGGGTGGAGAGGGCTCTAACCTGTGTATCAAATTGTAAGCAAGCTGTTTCAACTGTAGCCTCAGTATCAAATTTTAAACTAAGTAAAGGGTCAGATTTTTAGGAAGGATACGCGCCTGTTGCAAATAGTATAAACAAAATTTTAAATCAAAAGCAGAAAATAATGATCAATTATATATTGTATGCAATTTATATTGAAATAAATTATAAACGTGGGAAAAAAATATTTTGTGATTAAATTTCAATATGTCTATGTGCATCATTTTATCTTATTGCACATTCTAGCACAGATTCACGCTTAGAATATACATATATACGTTGTTAGATCAAAATAACCGCTCTGTTGTTGTGGTGTAATATTTCCCTCTCCACTTTTTACACATACACAAACCTCTCTCTCATATGGTAAAGTGGATAATTTACGATCGAACACCCCAGATGGCCTCAGGAAAGTCCACTTTTAAATCAGGGAAACCAGCTGAAAGTAGCAGGTGATTCAGAATGTGTGAGCTTTCATTAGTAGTACGAAAAACACAAGGGATACTTGATGCTGGTAAACTGATTCAACGCGGAAAAAAAGTTATTGTTTTTGGTGTTAAATGCGAGATTTTTGGAATTGAAAAGTTTGTATACTGTTTAAGGATAATTCAATAGTATAGTAACGGATAAGTTTAATATTACTGGTAATAAAGGTAAGTGTTACAATATTAAATTTAGTAATACAGTATTAATTTTAGAGCCTTGCAGATTTTGGTTTGGTAGATTTTATGTCTTCTGTTGTGTATCAATATTGGTAAATAAAATTCTCAAATTGGTAAAACTTACCTTTTAGCCTAGATACCAATTCAAAATAATGCTAATTTTTTTCTATTGAATTTAATTAACATATGAAATATATCCACAATATTGGCTATATACTGGAAATGTTTCTGAAGTAATTCCATTACTGATAAAGTTTTTAATAGTAGCAAGTTAGTAGTTAGCCCAAATATCTTTACAATGTGTTCACAATATTAAGTAAAAATTCGAAATATTTATAATGTATTCTTAATATTGACAAGTAATTTTTAAAAATATTTTTATACCATTTTATTATTTTTCTAATGCTAATATACTCAATCCTTCACATTGTTATTATATTGGAAATAAAAACTAATATTGGTAAAAATTAGCAACATTTATCCATTATATTGTCCATGTTAATGAATTAAATTAAATATATTTAAAATGTATCCACACAGTATTGTGTGTATATTATAAATTTCCCTCATATTGTACTAACAAATATTTTTAATGTGTCAGCATCTTAATATCACAGTAATGGTGAATTAAGACTGTTTATCTACTGTACATTATTTCAAAATTTAAAATCTGATAAATAATTTTAGGTGCATTTATGTACAAATTGCTGAAAAATATATTTTAATAATTAAGTCAAATACTACTGAAAATCCTGTGATGATAAGACCATGATTATCACAGGAGCAAGGAGGGCACATGCCCCAGACACCCCATTTTAAGGGGTCCTTAAATTTTTTCAGAATATGAATTTAGTTTATTAAATCTTCATTCTAAGATACTAAATGCCTGTTTTTTTTTTCTAAAAGTTGGATGTGTGTGTGGCAAAATAGATCCCAAATGGATGAGCCGATTTTAATGTAGTTTGTTTTATTTTAAAGATGGTATAATCAGAACGGTTCTTCATTGTATTTGATAATATTCACTTCATCTATTCCCCTTAAATAAAGCTTACTTTACACTTGTTCAGTCTAAGACAATTCAAATAATATTGTTGACATTCAATTAATTTTGATTGCTGAATTATTTCTGTAATGTTATGGAAAAAGCCATGCTTTGAGTTGCATTTTTTTAAGACTTCATTTTTAATAAAGGTTATTTCACATATTGCATAGGAAATGTTCATAAACTTAAAATTTATCTAGCATATTTCATTTTAAATTCATTTAATCAGAACATATCTTTGCAGATTGAAAAAACATACTTAAGTGGGGGGGGAGGGGTGGAGTGAGTTTGGCTTAGGGACGTATCTAAACCTTAAAAATTTCAAGCTGAACTTTCAAAATTACCCACGAATATGTAATTTTCTCCATTTCTTATGTTTACTTATTTCGAGGGTGGCTGAAGCCCCACCAGTCACCCTCTGGCCAAGGACGTACCCAGGAAGGGGGGTGGGGGTCTGTAACACCTTCGAAATTTCAGTTTTTATTAACAAAGCAATAATGGTGAAGTCTTTTTGTGAAAATTTCTGCCTTTTTCATCGTTTGGACCCCCTCCGAAATTTTTGGACCCTCCCAGAATTTTTTTTGGGGTATGTCCCTGCCCCTGCTCTCCTCTCCTAGGGGGGGAGCAAGTTCCCTACCTTGAGCCCCCCCTTATGGGTGCCCATATCATTAATGTTATATTTTTCAAGTATTTAATATTATTCTGTGGTTTTCTGAACTTGCAGGTAGCAGAACAGATTTCATTATTTATTGACATTGTTGAGAAAGCAGACAGCATGGATTTCAGAGTTTGGGTCTTCTACTGGGTATCATTAAGGGTAAATAAATTTATGATATTGGTAAAATTTACTTAAAAATTCAAAATAATTTTAATCCTTTTTCTACTGAATTTAAATGAAATGTATCTGCAATATTGCCTATATTTTGGAAGTAGTTCTGAAGTAGTTCCATTACCAATAAACTTTCAAATAGCACCTCACTGGATTGTAAAACATTGAAAACCCAAACCAGTATTTTTACATAGCAGCAAGTTAATATTTAGCCCAAATGTATTTAAAATGTATCCACAATATTAGGTAAACATTGGTAATATTTCTAATGTATTCCTAATATTGACAAGTAATTAATTTTATAGTATTTTTATTTTTTCATGTTCATATACTTAATTATTCAATATTATCATTAAATTGGAAATAAATACTAATGTAAATTGTAGCAAATTAATATTTACCCATTATATTGTCAATCTTAATGAATTTAAATTAAATTTATTTAAAATGTATCCACAATATTGGGTGTATATTTCAAATATTCCTCATATATATTGCACAAGTATATATTTTTGATATGTTAGCATCTTAATATATTATTACTTGCGAATTATCACTGTTTATCTGTTACACATTATTTTTGCATTTAAAATCTGAAATAATTTTAAATGCATTCATATACAAATTTCTGAAAAATATATCTTAATAAATAAGTCAAATATTACTGAAAAATATATCTTAATAAATAAGTCAAATATTACTGAAAAATTTAATGTAATATGATTGTTCCCTGATTATCATGGGCAAGCGGGTAAATACTGTGGAAAATACAGAAAGACAATTGTCAGAGTCGGTGAAGAAACAAAATGTAAGGGGGCCCCCATTTAGACCCATACTTCTGACTCAAGCGACTTTATGTCGTAATTGCTGCCTGGATTTGAGATTGGGGGGGGGGGGACTGAAGCCCTATAGCCACTCATCCCATTACCCCTCGATCTACCACCGAATCATTTGTTCTTGTGATAATGTTTAAATGTAAATTTTAACTGAAGACTCCTACCTTGGGTGGTCATTAGTTAAATATATATAAATTGATAATAAATGAATATTCATATAAATTGGTTGCTTTAGAAAACGAAACTTTTAGAATGTTTTTTATGTACTGAATACTCATTTTCTTGAAATATAGGAGAGTTAATAACAGCGATGACTGGGTGATTTTTCAAGAACCTTTGATAAGGGTGAATACTACTTTGGATGTCTTTAGATATAAGTATGTATTTATTTTTAATTATTTACTGTTTCAGTGTATTTTTAAATTTGGGAGTTAATTTTATATTCATATCATATGTTATAAATGTTCCTTATACACATGTCTGTGTGAATTTTATATTATTATTATTATTTGCATTGCAAAGCATCCCATTTTAGAAGAATGTATATCTTAAGCACTGAATCAGATGGGTAGTAGATTTCTCACAAAAATTGTGTTTCATTAAGTGTCTCACTGAGTAGAAACAAAATGTTTCAATCAAGTTATTATTTTTTTTTTTTACAAGAAATAATGCAATTTCTGAACAGGTTTTAAAAGAATTCAACTATGTCAGAAATTTGAAAATTCAGAATTTCTCTTCACAAGCTGTATTTATGGCAATACAAATGGTTAATTTATAGAAGTGAAATACTCAGAGAAAAATTTATAACATATTGTATTGTCCAAAATAGAGGGAGAATTAGCCATCAGATACAGTTTCCACTTTCGTGAATTTCTCCCTAAAAATGGGATAAGACCTGCAGTTTTGTTGTTCTATAAAAGTTCATCATGCTGTCTATGAAGAAGCATTCTGAATTATACCGAGTTTTTGAGAAGCCTGTCTTTAAAGCTTGCAGAGCCAAGTGATGAATAAAATATGTTACAAGAAAAACTGATTGATTTTGGCTGTTTATCACTTTATTATCTTTTTATTTTCTAGTACTCTGAACTGGTCCTGTGGAAAACCATTGAATTTTTGTCAGTGGCATGCTGTAAAAGAGAAGAAACTATTGGCATTATAAGTGGTATTCATATTTTTGTTTTATTTGTTTATTTATTCTTTAAATGTTCTTAATTACTAGTTCAAAGTCTGCATACTTTTGATCTCTGCGGTCTAATTTTTTCAAAGCTTGTATCGCATAATTTCATAATTGTCAATAACTTTTTTTTTTTTTTTTTTTTTGAGATGTTTACTTTTTTGTTTAGTTTATTTTTTTCTTATTTTCCAAATTGATTTATATGTTTTTTTTTTTAGTTTTTTTTCCCTAAAGTGATGTTACTTTGGGGCAGTTAGTGACTATGTATTAAATTTTATAAATTTCATGTAAATTGAGAAAGTTATTAGGGCTGTTCTTAAAAGAAAAAAAGTATAACTTTTGGTAAAGTTACATCAATGAGTAAAACAATAAATATTTATACAGTAAAATTCAATGTGGTATTCTTTATTAAAGCATTTGACCCAGGCAACTCTTTAGTATATCATTTTATGTTATGCTATATTCTGTCATTTATTTAATCTCTATTATATGTAAATTTTTTATGTCAAGTTGCATATTTGACACCAAGTTAATAAATTGCTTGCAAAATCAAGTCTTATTTGCAACATTTTATGAAGTAACAATGAAATAAAGTATAAAAATCAATTTTTAGTCCCTTCAGATTAATTTTTTTACTCTGCACCCTCACTACCTCTTAAAAATATGTTGTAAGTAAAACCTTGAAACTCCTGTAACTTTTATTATTATTATTATTATTATTATTATTATTATTATTATTAATGTTGTCACTGCTGTTGTTGTTTAAAATGTAAACTGTAAAATGCTACTTTCAGAGATGAGATTTAAGAATTTAGTTTAATATTCAGACCTTTTTCAATGTTTATAAAGAATTCAGTTTTTTCATTTTTTTTCAAAAATTTTCTGATTTTTCAGTAAGGCAAAATTGTATATAAGTAAGATAGATTTAGTATCAATAAAAATTAAAATATTTATTGCTCTTGAAATTCATAAGTATAATTGCTCAAAAGTTGTTTGGACATTCTTTGAGACTTTTTTTCCTTTTTTGTTAATCTCATATCTGTACTTTGGTACAAACCAAATCGAAAACTAGCCTACCAGTTTTGACACCATATTACATGTACCACCATTAGTGGTAAAAACAGATGAAATATATTATTTTTTAATTTTACTAATACAATATGTAAATGTAAACTTTACTTCCTTAGTAAATTCAGATTTTTTAAGCCTGCAGTATTAACAAAGTGCAATAACCTTGTCAGTGTTCACATGTTGTCATATGTATATTTGAATATTACTCAAAAATATCTTTAGTCTAGTTTTCAACTGACTTCAAGAAGATCTAGGTTATTAATTGGGGTCAGTACGCAGAGGTGTAGCAAGAATTTTCAGTGCCCGAGAACAAATTTGCATCACTTCCTGTTTACCAAAATGCGCTGGAAAAAGTTTTATATACAAATTGGTGCCTTTTGGATCCTATGCCCTGGGACAAATGTCCCCCTCTAGCTACACTTCTGAGCATTGAATCCTTGTAATTTACCAGACTGGATATGAAAAGTATTTTCAAACTTCCGTTTAATTATTTATTTCTTTTGTTTATCTTCCACATATAGATGTGATCTTTGCTAAGAATGTTGTTATTTGATGATATTTTACTTGCTGTGCATGAAAAGTTTTTATTGCAAAGTTATCACTTTATTTTTTACTCAATTTTTGATGTACCTAAAATATATTACAAGTCCTGAATATTTTCTATTTTTTAATTGATTGTAATAATTTGCAAATTTAACTCACCGATAGTAAGTAATGTGTTTAATATTTATTTTGTCACTATTAGTTTGATGTTTGTTATTACGCACAGGTTACTGTGATTCAGGGATAATTTTATTCCAAATTGCTTTGATATGGGATTTTCGCTTCAATACTGTCCCCAATTATTCTTTTTTGTGTTACCTCAGAGGATTTACCTCAAAATAAAATTTTGTGAAGTAAATCCTACAATGTGTTCCTTACTTTTAATAAAGTATTTTGTGCTCTCAATCACTTTGCATATCAGTATATTCTAATATTAATAGAACATAGAGAACAGATTATTTTATAAAACAGTACAAGCATTTCTTATCTGTAAAATTAAGTTTTTTTTCTTTTATTTTTTGCAGGTAAAAAAATAGATTTTTTTTTTTTTGAGCTGCTATATTTAGGTTTTATTGCAGTTTTTTTCCATTTGCTTTTATGTTCAGTGGCAAAATTAAAATGTAAAAGGCAGCTTAAATTCTACATCTTTATTTTATTCATTTATTCACAATTTGTACAATTTTAACAGTAGGAACCCTGTTTCCCTTCCCTCTCTTACTCAGAAGGTTACAGTATATGTAAATGTTACTTGAAAGTATTTATTATTACCATACATAAATATGGTAATATGAAAAATGGTAATAAGAAAGTATTTATTATTACCATTTTTCGGTATGCTTTTGTGCTGTTCCAAAATTGTATTTAACCTGCTCCTAAAGGTGTTCCAAAATGTATGTAGATTTGCAGACTTTTTATTATAAAGTTATCCTCCGATTTTAGTGAAACTATAAACAAAATGTTTTCTGAATCAAATGAAGAGATCTGCTGACTTATTCCTCTGTAAATTCATCACCTAGTTGAAAGTGTTAAGCTGTGCTTTAGTTGGAGATTTAAATTTGACACTAATCCATGTACACACAAAACTAATTTTAACTAATTTTATTTTGTATGTATTTAACATAGATCTAGTTTATGCTCTAGTATATTCTAGCTGCCAACTCTTTCTGATTTTGAGCCTTTCTTCAGTCTTATTCAAATTATGGGGAGGGGGAAGGTTCCCTTTTTTTATTAGGATAGAATAGCAGTTATGTTTTAACTTTTAATTCTGTAATTACTTGTTGAAGTCATAATTTTTATCTTCCAGATGCTGTTAGAAGAATCTCTGAATGTGAAATAGTATTGAAGTACTCATATTGAATCCAGTGATTGTATTTTATATAAATGTAACAATGTAATACAATTAAACCAAATTTGTAATAATTTGTTGTGTGTTCACTGCCATTGCTTTTATAATTCATTCAAACCTGCATGAGTCTCAATAAGAGATATCTTCCACTTTTTTTCAATTCGTAGGCTATTTTTTACTTCTGCAGTTCTGTAATAGTTTAAATTTTTTTTTTAAATTTAGAACGCATCGTAAACTAAAATTTGCTAGGCTGAAGACTACTCTGGACTTGGAAGATCCATTACTCATGTTTTTATTAAGACTTTGCTTATATATTTTTATTAAGTTTTTTCTTTCTTTTTTTTGGCCCTCGTATTAATTGAACTTTGTTCTAACATACTAATGAGTTTTTCTGGCTTTACTTTCATTTATTGTTCTAAATCTGTTTTCAATAGTATAATAATTCTTGCATAAAATCTATATTAAAAGAATTTTTTTTTCAATTTGAAGTTTTTAAAAGATTAAGTAATTTGTAGCTATTTTGCTGTAAAAGTGAAATTGAAATAAATAAAATCACATTTAAAAATAAATAAAGAAAGGAATGTGTATATATATTAAAAAATTAAGAAATGGCTTTTATTTTGAAGTATGTATAAATTATGTTCAGAAGAGGAATTTGGTTTTTTAAGAGGTGAAAAAAAAAATCTTTTTCTTTGAATCACCACCCTCCCCCCTCACCCAGACATTATCTATGGAGGTTAATATGGTTCACCCTCATGCTCTAAACTTCAATTATTTCTTTGCGTTATGGCAAGTCTACAAGAGGGGTGTCTTCTTGGGGGGGCTGACTTGGGTGGTGAACTTTTTAAGGATTCTAACCTGTATTCTTGCTCATGCCTCTAAACCTTAAATAATGGTTTTTGGACAAGACAAAAATGTTGGGTGTATTCAACAAAATGGGCATTGTTGGGGATTTATGAAATAATTGGTTTTGATTTATATTATTTATGTATTGGCCTGCACAAAAATATTTCTTTACCCCTTTTCACAAAAAAAGAAATCAATCAATATAAAGTAGTTTCCATTTTAGAAATATTTTATTCCTTTTTCTGGGGGGAGGGGAAAGAATAAAAAAATAGGTATACTCTTAAATTTCCAAACATGATATGTACATTAACAGAGGTTATCAGCAGATATATTTATATTTTTGATTTACCCAACAATTAGTTTATTTATTTAATTTTTTTTTTTTTTTTTGGTTTTCAATTAAAGGATAGCTATTGCTCTTTTAACTTATTTTCGTGTTTCATAAATCTTGTATTTGTTCGTATAAATGACTGAAATTTAATTTCAAATAATTTCTTTTCGATAACAATTCAATCCTGTTCATTTCTTATTTATTTAAAATTTTAAAAAAAAGACTTGTTAATTGTAATAAAGTTGAAAAGAAAGTTTGAATAAATTATGCTTAAAATAAAACCTATTTAAAAATCAAAATTATTAGTATTCTTTTGATTTTATATAAATATCTTATCATGAACTATTTTTATTGTTTTGTTAATACTGTTGTAAGTGAAAGTTGTTCTGAAATGTACCATAGGTAAAAAATAAGCTTTCAGGGATTTTTTATTTCAGCAGGAGAAAAGGTAACATTGAACATATCAAATATTTCTGCACACTGTTGAGTAATGTGGATGTCCGAAACTCTTATTTCTATTCTTGTTTGATCACAGATTACCTCAAATGAAGTTATAGTACTGCAGACAAAGAAAATTCTTATAAATCTCCTGCTGATGGATTTTACATAGCTCAATGGCTATACAGATCACCTCCAAGCATTTTGAAACTTTCACTTCAATTCCTGTTACATTTTGACTAACCAAACAAAACATAAACTGTTAACGAATTCTGTAACTAAATAGATCTAGAGGTTATGGAGGTTTGTTTTAGTAACCATGTGGAACTCTTGGGGGTACCTTTTAGTGATGCCATCATCTGATTATTAAAATGAAACTCTGTACTCCTTCTTAATCTGTTTAATTTCAGAATAGGCTGTTATTTTAAATACTGTATGTTTTGTGTCAACAGTCCACATTTCACTCACTGGAATGAAAGCAAGAATCTAAAAATGCATGGGGTCAGATATTACTTGTACCATTGAGCTACGTAAAATTTATTTTCCAGCTGTTATGGATCATTCTGAACATGACAATAATCCAAGATAGCCCAGAAATAGATATCTAAGAAGTTCTGGATATGAAATAAGTATCAATTTCTGATCTTTGGATATTTTGAATATGAAATAGATAGCCATTTTTGGGATATTCTGGATCTTTAAGATCTTCTGGAAGTTTAATTATTATAACTATGCTACATATATACAGATACCTGTATATTATAGATGTTATTTACTCATTAGAGAGATCACACCTCAAATTTCTAATAGAGAAATCTATTTTATGTTGGACTTCTCATAGATATACCCAATATCCAGCTATGATGTATTAAAGATTGCCTATGGACAAACTTGGGGGGGGGGGGGTAAATGCGGCAAAAATATTTACTTGTACGATATGAAGAATATTTTCAAGGCGCTCGATATTGCAGATACATTTTAAATATATTTAATTTAAATTCAATAGCAGCAAAGTTTTATAATTTTTACAATATAAAGGTTAAATATCAACTTTCTACTTTTTACCAATACTAGCTTTATTCCCAGTGTAATATTGAGTAAATATTAACCAAAAAAATTAAAAATGGTATAAAGTTATGTTAAAGTAATTACTTATCCATATTGAATATATTTCCAATGTATATCAAATACTATAAATGCATTTTAAATATATCTGAGGCAAATATTAACTTTGCTACTTTGTACGAAGTTACATTTGATACATTTGACGAAGTTACAGTTGATCTTTGTTTTAAATTTTTTTTTAAACAATATTGAGTTAACATTAAAAAATTTATCAATTGAGGACTACTTCAAAAATATTTCCAATACAACCCTATATTAAGAATATATTTTTTTGTATGTTAAATTCAGTGGAAAAGGTATATTAGTATAGTCATACTGAAAGTATAATGTTATTTTGAGAATTTATCAGACCTAAATGCTAATTTTTACCAATATTGGAAACTGTTTATTCTCAATGTGTTCACTTACTACTTTGTAATATTATTGGTTTTTGATATCAATGTTTTCACAATATTGAGTTAATATTTAAAAGTTCATTGGTAGTGAGACTGCTTCAGAAATATTCTCAATATATAATTAATATATCAATACACACTTCATATGTTAATTAAAATTTTACAAATAATAATAACATTTTGAGCATATATCAGGGCTAAACTCTAGTTTTTACCAATACTGGAAGTGGTCTTTACTCTCAAAGTATTCACATATATGTAAATTTTAATAATTAAATGTAATTAGTACTTAATAATATTGGAAATATTTCTAATATACACTCAATATTATTGATAAATTTCAAATAATTTAAGATTCAATAGTATTAAAATTTGACTTCAAATGGGCAAAATATTAAATTTATAATATTGGATTTTATTTTCAATGTATTCACAAGATTGGATAAATATTGATGCTATATAGAAAATATCTTTTAATGTTTGCCAAATATTTAAAAAATAATAATAATCAATGCTGTTACCAGATACATTCATATATATATATATATATATATATTATATATATATATATATATATATATATATATATATATATATATATATATATATATATAAGGAATTATTTTAATTTTCCCAAAATAGTGATAGCCAGAAGCAAGGCATATGCAAGGAATAAATCCAGGGCCGTACCCAGACAAAAATTTCAGGCAGGGTCCAAACCGTGGAAAAGGCAGAATTTTTAACAAAAAGACGTCATTATTATTATTTTATTAACAAAAATCAATTTTTTTGGGAGGGGGGAGGGTCCGGACCCCTGGATACGGTCTCGAAAAATCACCCTATAAAAAGTGGCAGTCACTCTTAAAAAGGGTCATAGCTCACTCTTGATCAGAGCGCTTCACTCTTTAAGGGATGGCGTGCTGTCACCCTTTCCTTAGAGTGAGGCACTCTTTCCCGGAGTGGGTTTTTGAATTCTCACTCCTAGTCCAGAGTCAGAAATGTCACTCTTCAGAATAGTGATTTCTCACTCTATGGAGGTTGGCTGATTTTTGTCACGAAGGTAGGGTGATATATCACTCCTCAGCACTGGTTTTTCACTCTTGATTATTAAGAGAGGACATTTGAGTGACTTTCTACCCCCAAAAATTGCGAAAAATCGTTAAAAATTAGGGAACAGGTGGATTTCCAGAATTTTAAAGTTGACTACGGACTGACTATTCTATGTCGTTTTACATATTTGTGCGAAATTTCAAGCCGATCGGTCGGACGGTGCGGGAAGAGCTCTCGGACAAACAAACAGACAAACTTTCACCTTTATATAACAGATTAAATACAATTTTTCGCAGGGTAAAATCTAAATTTTAGCTTTCCTTAGCACATTTCCGGTCTTCTGGTAAACATGATAGCAAAAAATGAGTTTACAAATATATGCACATACAGGGTCACGATTATTCCATGCATTATTGCATCACGATTATTCAAATGAGGGGAAAACTCATTTGAAAAATGAGTTTTCAAATATATGCATAAGCTGAAACGGGTGAACGGATTGTAACCAAATTTGATACATAGACTGTGTGTGAAATGAGCTCAGGAATTAAAAAAAAATAATTAAAAAATTATCGGATAGGTGGTGTTTTATATGACAACTAAATTAAAAATAGAAATGGCGAATTCGAAATGCACAAATAATTCCGGCATTTATTCAATAGTTTTTTAGCATTTCTTAGCTGAATTTTACAAGCAAAATGCCACCTAGTAGACAGTTTTCTGACCTAAACTTTTGAATAAGCTTCTCTGTGCTGTCCATACGCCAAATTTTGTGGCTATCAACTCACCCGTTTCAGCCTGTATATATACATGAAACTGTATCATTTTACAAAAATACAGAATATGTACTCAACCTACAATTTCTTTGCACAAACTTTTAACATTTTAACCCTTTCCTTTCCCAATGCTGAAAAAAAGGGCAGCCGTTGCCGTCGCTCGACTTAACTACCAGCTAGATGGCGGACGATCGAAACGTTCATCGCGTGCCACTGATCAGCTGGCTGTGCGCGCACAGCCAGCTGCGTCAAAAAAAGGGTCTCTAGATCTGTGGCACGCGATGAACGTTTCGATCGTCCGCCATCTTACTGGTAGTTAAGTCGAGCGATGGCAACGGCTGTCTTTTTTTCGGAATTGGGCAATCCATCCAGCTGTTCTCGCATTCTTCCATTTTCAGCAGATGTCAGTGCATATGTCAGTTAAAAATAATCGTGACAATTTTTTGACGGGAAATGACGTGCTAAAAAGTAAAGGATTCTCGTGGACCTATGTCACCCGCAACTATTTTTATAGAAATCAAATCTATTCTTCGTGACTGGCAACAGTCAAAACGTCAGAGTTTGGTGTTCCCAGAGTGGGAACACTGTGCATTAAAGGGTTAAAGCATTTGAATTTTTCTCGGAAATCATTTTTTTTTAAATATTGATGAATATTTTGGGTTGACTAACATGAAGTATGCTTATATACTAAGGATAGTCGTGCAAAAATAATTTTTTTAAATGATTTTAAGATAGATCTTTTTCATGGTTCTTTTTCTTTCCATCATACCATACACAGATGTTCCATTTGGAGTTTCTAGATAGTTATCTTTTCATTTGATTATATATATATATCTTGCTAAAAATCGAAATGAAATAGTATCAATCAATTATAAAAAGAGAACTTTATTTTCACATGTTTCTTACAAGACAGTAACGTTTTGTTACATCAATTGTTTTTTCTAGCTGACAGCAATTTCGTATCCAGAAAAAAGATACATATGTTCTTTTTTATTCCTAGAGTGGAAAGAGAAGGCAATAAATTTTCATTAGTTTCTAAAGAAGTTTTCTTTAATATCATTTAAAGCTTTTCAGTGGTTTTTTAATACCATAACCGATCGTACAGTATGTAAGGTATTGATTCCAAATAACTCTGAAAATGGAAATTACTTTATTCTTATATTATACAGGCACATATGCTGCTTGGAAAGTGAAAATACTTTCCGATATGTTTTTTAGAAGCTTTTGTGACAGTATGCTACAGAAAGCTCATACAAAGCGTCACTGATAAAGGCAGAGATCTCGAAATTTGAATTTACTTTAGGAATATTGTAAACACAGTATACTCTGGAATTTCGTGCTCGGATTATCCGGTTTTGTAGATTATGCAAGCTCATTTCGAACTCGCAAATTTGCTTGGACAAGACAAATATAATTTCACTCTTATCATGCACATAAAATTGATGTTGCTGTGAATTAGAATCTTCTCAGTTTTAGTTGATGGTATTAAGAACTGCTTTTTCAGGTATTAAAAAAGATAATTACAACAGCATTCTTGAACAAGCAAAAGGATTCCAGTATTTGACAGGTGAAGGCATCGTTTCTAACGGTATTGCTAAATCTAATAGTGATGACAGTACTGATGCAGAAGACACTAAAAAAGGTAAATAATTATTTTCATTATGTTTCTCTCTACAATCTATGGGAACTTTGTTGGATTACCAGGGACAAAGTGCATTTCATTACGGCGAAATTACTACAGTTCGTCAAATATGAGTCGTTGCACGGCGACAGACATACAAGCAAAATAGTAGATTGTTTCAGCAGTGAATGTTTTAAAAGGAAAATTGCTAGTTTGATCTAATACATCATGCAAATGTAAATAGTTTCTATATTCCTGTACGGAGGATTTTTTTCCTTAAATAAAAAGAAGTTTTAGGATTGTCCGTGTTTTTCTACTGACCGTGTAGCTTTTTTCGGTGATTAACCCATATAATGATCTTTATTGACAAGCACATTAGAGCTGAAACGAAAGCTTTCAAATATCATCAAAATTTGCAGCTGCAAACCAGTTACAAAATTTAATCCAGCGTTTCCCATCCACAGGTACACGGACCGGTAATTTGATAATACGTGCTGACACTGTACTTCAGGACAACGTTTATTAACAATTAATCAGTAAGTTTATTAACAATTAATCAGTAGCAAACGTCATTCTCGCTAAAATTTTTACTTACATAACGTTTGATTTGAAAAATAAAATACATGTTTACACAATACATATTATTTCTGGCTAGCGTTAGTTCGCGAAATACTCTTCCTGTTTTTGAAGGCCTGGGAATGCAAAAGAGTTGGGAAACACTGCTTTAATGAATAAAAATTCTATTCTGGTATCCCTTTTATTTTGCAAGCGTTTAAACTGACTGGCTCTCCTCGATTTGTTAAGTTTAAATGGTTATTATTAAATTTTATTGAAGCTGCCTATTTCGTTTTTGATTTGCAATAAAAAATAGAAGAAGGATATTTGCAAAATTTAATTTACTTTCCCTAGAAAAGAAAATACTGCTAATAATAAAATGAAATAAGATTTTATAAAAGCGTAGCGCACACACACAGAACTTCCTCTAACCATTCTTTCAAAAGTCTAAATAGACCTGACGCGTGCGTAAATGTGTGTAAGGTTTTCGTAACATAAGCGGAAATAAAAGTCTTTATTTAAATATTTTTATTTATTTGCAGTTTTCTTTTTTGAAAGATTTTCCTAGATGGAAGATCCATTGCTTCACATGGTAGTTTAAAAACTGATGAATATTGTGGCAAGCAGACAGCCCCTGCAATATTTCAATAAGATAAGGAATAAAATATATGCATTCGGGAAAAAATTTCCCCTCTCAAAAATTATTCTTGCTAAGGAGATTCAGTTAGCACATATTTCAGTTTTATAATTTTTTAAAATCCTTAAAAGATGAAGCACATTTCATTTATGAATTACGTAAGACAGAAATTCGTTTCAGAAGAAAATGTGATTTCTCCATTTCAGTTTCTACATAATTTTGAAACCGGCCCAAAAGCAACTTTAGGAAAATTCCCGATTACCTTCTAAAAGTAACAATGTTTAATATGTACAGATGCATCCGACATTACCAAATATCTTTATAATGTAAAAATACATTTATAATTTTATCATGAATTGTCATTTGTCAAGTAGCAGAAAAAAATGGGTAACGTCTATTTTTATCATCATACTTTTAAATTTGCTAGAAATCATTAATTAAAAGTAAAAATATAAACAATAAATTTGAAACTTCGTGTCAAAATTTGAACTGGTGATATTTATTATATTCTTTGCAAAGTATGTAATAAATAGACTTTTCAAGCAAAACAATGTATTATAGCAAAATATATACATTGTTTTGCTTGATATTTATTATAATAAGATTTAAAGTAATAAAAATGTGAGTTAACAGAAATAAAATCGTGTTCAAGAAGGGGGTCATCCGAATACAAAAGTTTAAGATCCCCTGTACAGTAGAAGGATCAATGAGTAATGATTTCCCAATATTTTAATCTACAAAATCTTAAGAACACAAAGTATGAATGTGCTAGAAATAATAAAAAAGTGAGGATTTTTAATCTTGTTAAATTTAAGTTTTTATTGTTATTATTATTTTAAATATACTAAAGTGTATTTCCTTTTTGTATATAATGTTTCTTTTTTCTGTGTTTATGGATTTTATTATGTATGTATATTGAATACAATTTTTCTGTAATATTTATTTTTACTATTTTCTATTTACTGATGTTCTGATCTCACATTTTACATACATCTGCCATTGCACCTTCAGATTATATTTTTGATTCATGCAAATCCTCTTAATTTATAATACTTTTAGTGATATAAAATAATAAAAATATGCTTACGAGAGAATTTGAAAAAAAGAAAAACACACTAAAAAGAAATTTTCTGAAACTATAGCTATGAAACTGGAAAAAATTCCCACTTACATAAATGACATACTTTGAATAAAAGTTTGGTTTGGTTTGTGGAATTACGGCCGATTAGCTACGCGGGGCCTCTAGGCCGATGGGTGGGGTGCCCTCCGTGGGGGTCTTTCGAAGGGGTCCTAACCCGTATTTATGCTAAATTTCGGAGAAAACCACGGAAAACTCCGAACGATTAGGTCGACGGGCGCTCGATGGGACCCGAACTCGGGCCCTTCACACATCGCCCGTCTACCATTTCCAGTGGCATAACCACTGAGCCATGGTGAGTCCACTTTGAATAAAAGGATCAATAAGTTATAAAGCTAATTCTATAAAATAAAATTGTTGTTTTTCATTTTTTCAGTTTAAAAAACTGGAGTGATTTTTTTGACTATTCAATATTTTCAGAAGCAACTGTTACAGAAATTTATCATTCATTAAAAATCCAGTAGTATATTGAAAAGTATCTCACTTCGCAATTAAAAGTCTTTCAGATTTTTTTTTTTTGAAATACTTTTGTAATATATTTTAATGTAATGTGATAAATTTAAATATTTTTTGCAGAACGGTTTCTTTAGTTATTCCTTAAATGCATTTCGGAACGCTACGAAGTCTTTCAATTTTCTAAACACATTTTCCAACAAGCGCGTTTTACAAATAGTTTAAATAGGCATTATATGTGCACTTTTCAAATGCACTGATCCATTCTCACCACTGATGCTGATTAAAGCTGAAATTAACGTAGCTCCATCTCTCTCGGCTGTCAAATTTATCTTAAGGTTATCCAAATGACACATGAAATTATCGAATGAAGTGGGTCTGTGGTCTAAGCCAAACGTCATTTGAAACAGTGTCCAGATAAAAGACGTGAATTCCAGCAGATAAATTAGAAGAGTTTCTGCTCCTGTCAAAAGCCGCATTAATTTATCGTTTGAAAATAATGAGGTAAATGGCAAATGTGTTCCGAGCATGATTCTATCAAAGGTATTCCTAATTAGAAGAAACGATTTCTATATGCAATTCTGTCAAGATTGCCAAACGTAAAATGATTAACAGGCGTATAATAATTACAATAGATTAACGGAGATTTTCTGACAATAATTATAACGAGGTATGTTTCAGTCAGAATAGAGATAAAATATGTTACTAGGCACAAATCTATTAATATTTGCTAAGAAAGTAAAGTATAGTTGAAAGGGTGAAAAATCTAATATGTTATTAAAATGAATATGAAGAAATCAATCTAACGTTTTCACTCAACCAAAATATTTACACCATATTTAAAAAAAAAAAAATTGAAATTGGAGAATTATGAGTTTGGTAGTTTATCATAAGTATGAATTGTTTTTAATACAAGAGCTGTTAATGCCATTTTTAATAGGGTACATGGTATAGTCTACAGTTATAACACATCATTTCTCAGTAGTGCTGCTACTTAAAAGCGAAAAAATCATATAAAATGCCTTACGACAGCCTTATTATAATGAATCTGGAAGCTTAGTAAAGGAAGCGGGAAAGGGATGAAAACATTCATCCCTTTTCCCATGGCACAGCGTTGCAAAAGCTTAAGCAAAAGCCCTGAACAAGATTATGTGAAAGGATTTTTGATTCCCTTTTTACAGTAAATATGGAGGCTTATTATCGAATTCTTATACGAAAAAATGCTTCTCGTCTGGGACGCTTTTAAGTCTAAATACTGAAATAGCCTATTATCACTTGAAAACAATTTAGTTGCGTTTGTCCATGAAGATCCTCGCATAGAAAAACTTCCGGATGAAGAATAAAGCTATTACCGTTACATCAATAATGAGTGATTCATTATTTCAAACTAGTAGTAGCTGCTTTATTTTATAAGGTTTGAATTACTTAGTAATATTAAATTCTTTAACAATTCATTATAATTAAATGTATTTTATTTGAGAAACGATGGAATAACCTAGATTAATTTCGTAGCGATCGTAACATATTCAAGGCAGTTAGATCAAGGACAGATAGAAGTTCGGTAAGACAGACTTACAGACAAAGCGAAATCACAAACGCTTTTCAACCATGGTTGAATAGTGTTAAACATTGTCCATTCTTTATTTCTCAGATAATTTAGTTATTATCGACCGAGTTTTTTAATAGAGTTGATCATATTTACGCTACTTAGTCTGAAATAAACCTTCAGTTATTTTCGTCAAGGCTGCATATGCATGTACCACCTTTAATTTATTAAATCTTTGACAACCTCAGTATCTCCTACGGTAAAACAATAAAATCGTCTAGGCGTCAGCTTGTGCGGAAACAGCTTATGAAATTATGAATGCAAAATCAAATTTGCATTGCGCCAGCTACTGTGATTTACGATGTTGTTAATCTTACGTCATTAATTTCCTTTATAAAAGTCTACATGTTCAATGCATTATGATTTCCTTGTGGCCACTTCAATTAATCACCTGAGTCGATTAGCTTCCGAGTAATCAAAAACCGCAATTGCGGGCGGTGCACAAGGCAATTTTTAAATGTTACATTAACGATTAAAAACTTTTTCTCGAAGCTACATTAGACATATAATAGATTTTCCTTCAGCATAGTAGATCTATACTAGTAAATCTATTAGTGTATGGTCTAGTTTTTGAAGAAATACTCTGAATTGATCAAGTTTTTTATCGTGTTAAGATCAGTGAGACGAGAGTAATTTTTAATTTTCACTTTCAAGAAGGATTTTATCGGACTTGAACTCTAAAACAATCTGAAATAACTGAATAACATTTGAAGTGTTATTTCATTATTGTTTGATATGTTTCTCTGATTTTGTTGTTTGTTTGTTGCTTTTCTCAACTCATTATTTTTTTGGTATATGTTTCCATTTCTTTTAATGACTTTTTGATAAAATTCCAATAGAAACTTTCTATTTCCTCGTGTTTTATTAAGTCTAAAGAAGTTGGTAATCAATTCTCGTTGAAAATATAAATTTGAGCTGAGGTGAATATTTCTATGTAAGTTGTTTAAAAGTCTGTACTACATTGTTTAAACATTTTTATGAATGGATTACTACGGACGTTTTTAACTTTTAATTCCAATGTTATTGTGGTAGGATACAGTGGAATTCTTTTGTTATCCGTAAATCGGCTCAACCAAACAGTCTTTTCTTTTAATTTTGAAAATATTGAAAAATATCCATTCCTGAGTGATAAAATATATAATTCTGATTGACGCATACTTGAAACATATTAATGTGTGACAGAATTGCGAATTTAATGACAAATATGTGATGTATACATTAAATATCAAACCTGCTTATTTTTAACCATTGTGTATATATAAGCATTAATTATTTGTTACAAAATGCGTAGGTTATTTCTTTGTGAAATAGGTAGTGATTTTTTATTCTCAGAGTGGGTGTCATTTAAAGCAGCCTTGTCACTTCCTCTGTTAAACAAGAGCACACCTGAAAGATGTCATCATCTTGTGCTTCAATTTATCGAAATGCTGCTTCCAGGGTTTCTTTAACTTCAGTATGTGAAATGCTGGAACTCCCAGTTTATTCGAGCTCGTCTTCAACGACAGTACCTTATTCATTTACTACCGCAACGATTTCTTCGTGGGTTAAGTCCTGCTCTTCGGTGTTTGGAGTTATCTATGTCTCGACTTCGACGTCAAATATCCCTGGAAGGCAATTTGAACACATGTCTCAGAACACTAAGATCAGAATCGCCGTCCACAGTTTCAACCAAATTAGATGTTCCAAAAACTAGAAACTATACAGTCGGCCACAAACTTCCCAAGAACTCACTAATGGCTGCTTTTTAATATAAAAAAATCAATCTGGTGATTGAAGAGGGAGAACAAACAAACCTTTCCGGTTATCTGAAAATTCCTATGGAATCTCGAATAACCGAAAATGCTTCGGCCCCGTACATTTAGGATAACCGGGATTCCACTGTAGCCATAATCGCCTGATACTTTGTATCTGAAACCGTTTGTAATGAACTCTTAATACTAATTATTTCTTTGCAAGATATTCTTTATTCATGCAGGTAATGGTTCATCGTATAGTCGGATACTGTCAAAAACCACGCCTAAGCTCCTACTTTTTTCAATTGTAGGCATTTATTAAGACATCAGTTTTTTTTTTTTTCTGAAATAGATATATTGAATTGAAGTCAGCATACAAGAGAAAAAAATCTGTTTGTGTCCACATGTATATTAGAAATAAAACAATAATAAAGATAATTTTTTTAAATACAAACAATAAATTAATTAATACATCTCTAAAAAATTGCGGTCTTGCCGTAATTTTCTTCTTCAGTATATTTGTGATCCCCTTGGTCAATAAATTTCATTGAAAAATATGAGTTCTGGTATAATCCTTACAGACGAAAATATTTTATGAATTAACAATTTTTTTTAAATGAAATTGAAAGCGCCAAGTTACTTTCAATTGCATAGTATATCAAAATATAAAATTTTACTTAATGAAGTGACTTTAATATAACACGCTGCGTTTGTTTTGTTATGTAGTTATAAAAATAATATGTAAACATTAAAATTTTACAGATTTCCTCAACAAAACACATGTTATTCGTATATAATCATAAAGTGCATCATTTTTATTTATATTAATGTTATTGTATGTTTTATGCATACTTTAAGAGCTGAAATGTCCGAGATAGTTAAACTGATTGTTTACTATATTGCTTATCAATATCCTTAATTCATAATCTTTTTAAACAGTGAAATACATTAATTATTAATTAAAAATAATGCTACAATTCAGTTTCAATAAAAAAGCATTAATTCTCAAAAGTAAACTAAAATGCATTCGACAAACATCATGTGATTTTGCACTGCAAATATGCATATTAAGATAGACAAATTTTCTCTAAGAGTGAGGAATCTGGGGGATCGCTAAGATTACAGGTTAAATCAGCAAAGTAATAAAATAAAATAAAAAATCCTGAGTATATTTGTATCATGAATCATGTCTCAGAGATTAACTTAGTGAACGTAGGAGATGAGTAGACGTCGGGCCTGCTTGGCGCTGTAGGACGCTTCAAGTAAGAAATTTTTAGCCTCAGCAGAAATCATTAATCATTGTCACTCACTGTCGCGATGATGTAATTGTCTTAAGCCAAGCCGCGCGAAAACGCCCCAAACTGTAACGAACTAAATGACATTTACGAAGAATTGATTCGAACAGGAAAATTCCTAGATTTAAAAGAGCTGTGAGATAAAGATATCAATACGAAAGTTCTCTTCTGTTAAATATCAAGTCAAAAAAATTCATCCAATTTTATAAAAATAAAAAGGTAACTCACAAATATATTTTACTTATTAGTTATGTCTAAACAAAATAACAACTACTATAAGTTATTAATGAAAAAGACGGGAATGATATACAAGAAAGTTTTTTCTTTTTTCTTTTCTTAAAAAAGAGCATATAGAAAGTTTATAATTCTGATCAGATGAATAGTCAAACAAAAATTAGCAAAATGATAAAATTTTCGAGCAGAAAGAAAACGACGCTAAACTTATCACAAAAGTTGTATTTCGCTATAAACTGTGAAAAGAAATGGTGAAGGAAATTTTAATACTTTTAAAAGAGAAAGAGAAAGCTAATGCTGCTACTCTTAACATACGGTTTATAATACTGACAAAATATACAGAGTGTTTATAATTAAACTTTCCCTATGAACAGGATTTTACAGCTAAAATGGATGAATGAATAGTAACCAAATTTGGTATGTAGATTACATATTAATTGCGCTCAAGTTACTTTGAAACAAAAAATAGTTCAAAAAATGCCGAGCAGGTGGTGCTTTGTGGTAAAACAACAAATTTGAAAATGGAAATGACTATCTCGAATTGTATAAACAATTTTATTATTTATTCAATACTTTTTGATCATTTGTTAACTAATTTGAATCAAACTTTTTAAAATACTCTATTAAGAGCAATACACGCACGGTCCATTTGTCAAAGATTGTGGCAATCTGTTCATCCGTTTCAGCTACAGAATACTGTTTATATCGAAAGTTTAGTTATAACCACCTTCGTAAATGTACTGTTGATTAGAAGCAGCTTAAAAAAAGTAAATAAATTTAATCTACTTCATTGTAGTGAAAAAAACTAAATATGTTATCCCCTTGAGGCGCAATCCTTTCCCAATACTGAAAAAAGGGCAACCATTGCCATCGCTCGACTTTATTACCAGCAAGATGGCGTATGATCGAAACGTTCATCGCGTGCCACAGATCTAGAGACCCTTTTTGACGCAGCTTGCTGTGCCCGGCATAGCCAGCTGCGTCAAAAAGGGTCTCTAGATCTGTGGCACGCGATGAACGTTTCGATCGTCTGCCATCTAGCTGGTAGTTAAGTCGAGCGATTGCAACGGCTGCCCTTTTTTCAGCATTGGGCAATCTATCCAGCTGTTTCTCGCATTCTTCAATTTTTCAGCAGATGTCAGTGCTTTTAAAAATAATCCTGACAGTTTTTTTTTTTTTTTTTTTTTTTTTTTTTTTTTTTTTTTACGGGAAATGATGTGCTAAATGATTCTCGTGGAGCCATGTCACCCGCAACTATTTTTATAGAAATCCAATCTATTCTTCGTGACTGGCAACAGTCAAAACGTCAGAGTTTGGTGTTCCCAGAGCGGGAACACTGCGCTTTAAAGGGTTAAAAAGGGTCATATTACAAACGTCAGGGGGGCTTAGAACCAGTCCCCAGAGAATGACAAAAATTTGAAAATCGTATGGAAAGGCAAGCACAAGGAAAAAGAGAATGGCATAAAAAAATGTTCCACATTTTAGCAAAAGAGGGCGCTTTAAGCTTTCATAATATACAAAATAAAAGACGTGTCATGCGTTCGATACATTGCATTTATTAAAAAATGCAGGGTAGAAGGCGTTTTCGATAAATTGCTTCTCAGAAGCTTGCCATGACTCTTTCGATAAAAGATTGTGCTCTGCTTGTGAAACTCTTTTTACAAGAATGATAACAGTGTGCCAGGAATTCGGAAGATGTTCGGGACTCTAAATAGGTTGCACTCCGATGCTTTACAGTCCGGAGAAAATTATTAAGAAAATTCGCAAAAGGGAGAAAACAATTTCTTCGACGGCAGTAAAAGATGCGGTCAAAGAATTGCAGGAAAGAGACGAGCGGCGGAGTACAAACGTTTAGTGCACGAAGAATTGGAACACTGAACATGACTGTGTTGGAACATTTAAATGGTTTGCAAAAACCTGATATTGTTATGCATATAAAACTACCCATGTGCAGAAGTTCCTTTGTGCTGACCTACTTGCAAAATGGACTTTTGCTCTAGAATTTCTTTCTATATCATGAAAGGGGACAATGAATGACCAAGGAAGACTTCTTGGAGGGACGAAGTCCATTTCTGAATCCAAACCATGTCAATATTCATAATCTTAGAACAGAATCATAAGCTTGCTACAAAAAATCCGTTTGCACTTCAAGCTGTACCTCTTCCTTCTCCAATGTCAACCGTGCAGTATGGGTTGACGATATTTTTTATGGTACGTCCATTTGTTTAGGAGATGAGGTATGCAGGCATTGTTACCTGAACTTGCACTATCAATGGTAAACGCTATGAATCTCTTGTGCAACCACGTCATTCTGACTCTTCAACATCGTCCATGTGTGGATAGAATTATTTATATGCAAGATAGCACACCAGACAGCATATTGCAAAGCTAGTTATGCAGCTGTACAAAAGCTTATTAAAGCTATCATCTGTCATTTTACAACAGCCTGGCAGTCCAGATTACCTCGTTTAATCCTTGTAACTTCCGGATGTGTAGTTATCTGTGAATTTTTGTATTTAGTGGCTCGATTGGACAATTAGATGAACTGAAGCTTGAAACCGACAGAAAATATTTTTTTAATCCTCACATTCGACAGAAAATATTTTCTCATCCGAACTGATACACGTTAGAATACCTTAAAAAGTCCTCCAGCCAAGACAGCCCGCTTCTAGAAAGATACCCCTCGTGTAATACTGTAGCCAGGAAAAGCTTTCGGGGGGAGGGGGCTTCAAGTTTTATGTTTCAATGAGGCAAGTTTTTAGTACCCTTTTACAAAAAGTGACATCAAGGGCGTAGACAGAAATTTTTCATGGGGGTGGGGTTACGACTATTGCAACTCACATATATGCATACATGTGTGTGATAAGGGAGTGAAGAATATACATTTGGAATGGCAAAAAATTCCTCATGGGGGGGGTTATGACCCCCGTAACCACCCCTTGGCTACGCCCCTGTGACATAGTGTTTTCTTGAAAGTTTCCGAGAGAGGGGGGGTTGAATCCTCAAACCCATTTTGACTACAAACTTGCTCTCGTGTAGGTTTACCTTAACACAATACACAATACCTATGTGATACGACCTTGTTATGATGGATAGCCTTTCTACTAACAGCGACACAAACTTTTCACACATATTTTTAGTAAAAACCCAAAACCGTGAAATTCACTTCATATCTATTGCATTACGACGCAAAATAAAGCCAAATCCATTTATGTTGTGATATTTAAAGCGTCTTCTTTTGCAAAAATTTGGAACCAATTTTTTATACAATACCATTTTTCTTTTCTTCGAGTGTATTCAGCTAAAATTACAGGTCATTTTGGTTTCTATAAATGCAAAATACAGACATTTAATTTTAAAAATATTTAGCGTTTTATCTTCCGAACGAAAATCTCTTTTGCATTCGCATTGCAATTGCAATAGACCTTTAAATGCTGCGTAAATAACAATATTTTTGTACGAAACAACAAACACTCTAATCCCGGAGTTTGAAAAGTATATTCTGCGAAGCACTAAGTGTTCCTCGCGAAGTTAGCTAGTGTTTCGCGAACAAATATCTTGTTGCTTTAGCCTGAAATTAACTAGTGCCAAATATACACAAGGTGCCCCGTGAAGTTTCTCTAAGTCTTCATCCAAGAAACAATTTTGAGAAAAATTACAGTTTATTCGTTAAGGAAAAATTAAAAAATTTCTTTAAACAAATCACTTTTAGAAAATGCATTAATACATACACACAGACAGAGGAAAACACTACTTACTTCATTTCAATCTCCATTTCTTGGTGAGATATTTCTTATGTATTAAAGTTAATTAATATGTAATAATTTCTAAGCTCTATTTTTCAAGCTCTAAAATTGTTTTGACTAACTCTCAAAATTTTTACCGGAATTATTTCTGTATGAATACATAATCTGTTCATGAAATTTCATAATAAAACGAAGCAACTGAAATAAAAGATCTGATTTAAACAGATGAGAAGAATTTTCAACATTTGCTAAAATCAATAAAAATTGAGTATAACTTCGGGCTGTAATAAAAACTTTATTTTATCCCGTTCATATTTTATCAGATATGAAAAAATAAGAAAATTTGATCAAACATTCTGAAAGAAGTTTTAAATATTACAGCATTTTGAAAATTGAATTGCTTAGTCTGTGTTATTTGTTCCATTTGTTTTTTAACAAAAACAAATCTTTTTATTTACAGTTGTTTATTCTTATTTTTTCCAAAACTTATAGGAGAAAAGTTTTCACATCTTATTATTTTGGTATCGTTTGACAGAAAAAAAAGAGTCAAAGTGTATTATAAATTTATAAAAATTTTACCATTGATTTATAAGAAAAAGCAGGACGTTTGAGATATCATTGAATGAGGACTTGAAAACGTATAGTAGTATACAAAGAACGTTAATATATGTATGAGAAGATGCAATTTTAAACTTTTTCAACAAAAAGTATTTAATTCGTGTAAATTTTGAAGGAAATTATTTTAAAAAGTTAATTTTAATTTTTTCTATATAAACGATATTAAATTTTTCTTTTGAATTTATTACCGGTTCTGGCTAACCTATTTTCATATGAATGATTGAAAGCAAATGATTTTTCTATTGAAAACAAAGATTGTTCCCAAAGAGCGAGGATCCAAAGATAATAATTTTTGATTACTATACTATTGTATAAAATTTTTCTGCAGTTTTACCACTGTTATACCAGCAAAATCTCTGGGCCAACCTTCAGTTCCTTTCTGAATTTTCGAAGTTCCGTCTTTGTTCAAGATTTTTTAAAACCTTACGTGAGAAAAAAAAGTTTTCTTTTTCTCATCGACTGTTGGTTTTGTTAAACAAAACCTGAAACTTGTGATGAAAGTTTCCAGAATGACAATGAATTGTACGATTAAACTTATTCCTCCCAAATGTATTCCCATTGCTCAACTTTGTGACGTTTAGTTTTTATAGACCGATAAAAGATATAATTAAGCGTTTGCGCAATTTAATCGAACAGAATCGAAAAATAAATTCACGAAAAGTCTGTATTAAATTCGATCAATTGTTAATCATCAATCGTCATTGCAAATTAATGATAAAATAATACGATATGATTGGTGTATTGCTACATTTTATGAGAAATCTTCTTGGATGTAAATGCTGTTTGTTTTCCGAACTTCTTAAAGAACATTGTTTTCGCAATTGTTTCTCTTTTATTAGCTGTGCTAGATGTAAAAAATAATTATCATTCTTTCAAAAGTTTTTCTGACAATTCTCATACAGGTTCTTGCTTGTAATCAAAAATTTATGTAAAATGAAATTGAATAACAAAACAATTTAAAGTTTTAACCTATTACAACAATTTTGAATATTACTATCATAACTATTAGTTATTCCTTATTTAAAAAAAATAGTTATTATATGTAGTGATAAAATATCATTTAATAAGCCTTTTTTCTAAGCAAAATAAAATGATTGTAAATAATGTATAAAGTTTGTAAATAGTGTATTTCTTTAATTGTGAAAATTAATTAAACGAATTTAAAAAAAAAATAGAAAAGGCGAGTGCGTAACTTGAATCTTCGAAAAGTCCAGGCTGTAAGGGGACGCTTTACCGACTGAGCTATCCGACCATGGACGACTGCGTGAACTTATTAGTGCGGGAAGGATGAGCAAAATGGGGTACTTAAGGATATTCTGTACAATGTGACAAATGGAAATAAATAACCATAAATATTATTTATTTCAGTATTACAACCTTAGTTGTCATTATGCAGTATCCAAACTTAAAAGACGCTGCATATTTTGGGATTTGCATCCCAATATATTCAAAGTTGAAAACTACTCCATTTTGCCCTATGGGATAGGGCAAAATGGGGTACAAACACAATTTGCATAGTACACAGTTTACATACTGCAAAGTTCACATCTAAACTTATCATCATCCTCGTCAACACCAGACAAAAGTCATGAGCCTATTTGTTACATGCATTGCACTTCATAACCCTTCTCTTTGTGTTGACCTTGAATATATATCGCTCTAATACAAGCATGCAACATCCATATGATCTGGATCTCTGCCTGATGATGTGTTGTCTACTGGTGGTGCAGCAACGCGACGTCTTTTAGCTTGTGGACTGTCCTACCTCCGACGTTTTTGCGTTGTGACGTTTTGCGACCTATTTTTCTTCACCTGGATGTAACCCGTTTTGCCTTTCAAGCAGCCATTCAAAAGAACTAATCCTAACTAATAAATTGCTTTGAATGTAATTTAACTTTTTCATTCAATTTATTTAAAAAACACCACTTTTCAAAAGTGTAAACTGTCAAGTTAATATCTGCATGCTAACCTGACAAAAATAAATAAATAAATAAATAAATAAATAAATAAATAAAAAGCATCCTAACACTCAACGTACCTTAGATGGATAATGGAAAAAAGTAATAAATCTCAAGAGCGTATCCGTCTGTGACTATGCAAGAAGTATCTGACGTCAAAATGAAAAATAGACACGTTATGCACAACCTATAGCAATGGCATTGAAATAACAGTACTAAACGGAAAAATAAAAATCCCCGTTTTGTCTTACCACCCTTCACATATATAAGTTGAGTATGAATTTTCAAAGGCTTTTTTCTCGGAATTGACATCCCATTGGACGTTAATACGTTAAAGGGTGAGCATCCTTAAAGCGTACTATTATTAAACGGAGTTTCGTCCCAAAATGGATTTCTGAGGTCGTGCTCTCCGCTTGTCAATCGCAACTACAGCTCAAGGCTTCCGTTGCAAATTTTCCATTCCCTTCCTTTCTCTAGTATGTTTTGTAAAAAAAGTAGACAAAATAATAATCTGGTGATTTCAACTAAACACCCATAAAGTATTAAAAAAGAAAAATTGAAAAGCTGTCCCACTAAATTCTCAATATTCTTTCGCTCTCGAGAGTTATTAACAAAACACAGGAGCAGTTTTATTAGGCTTTAATGGCTTTTTATAGGGCAGTAGTAGGGGAACAATATAGATAAATGTTTTCAGACTAAGGAAATGGGTCTAAGAGAAAAGGAGATTTGGTATTAAGTGCTACTCGAAAAGGCAATTTGATAGAAAGGAAATGTTTTGCATTTTTATTACTTTATACATACTTTATACATTTCTTTATACATTTTTATTACTTATATATATATATATATAATTAGATAGATAGATAGATATCGGCTAGGAAAATTCTAACGGGTTTCAATTTTTACTTGCTTTAACCTGTTTGCTTCCATTCGTTGCAAAGGCCTTGACGAAGATGTGATGGTTGGGATTCCGTTTCTTTACCTATTCACGTTTTCTGGAATAGTTTATGTGCGTATGTATTTCGGTGTGGCCCAGCATTGGGCTTGGTGTTCCACTAAAGAAAACAAGAAAACATTCGTACAACGTGGTATTAGTTAAGGGAAAATTAAAAGCTTTTGCTGCCTGCTGGTGGAATGTGAATGCATTGTATGTATTGTTTACAATCCATTATTTTTAATTATATCGAATAAGATAGTAATACCATCTATCTGAACGAGCATCGGAAACATTTAATGAACATTTTCTCCATGTGAGAAAAATCTCAATTTTTTAATTTTAATTTTTTTAATACTTTATTCACGGATTATACTTATTGTTCACTAAAATGCTTTTATAATAGCTACCAAAAAGTATCACAAATTTTATATTACATGGTAATAATCTATAAAATTAAAACTAGAATAATAACTATATATCTTTTCATTAACGTTTACCCTCATAAATAATCCCCGGTGAAGATATACTTCTTGAGCTATACACACCACTGTCTTTTTTTAAAAACTTTTTCGTAACCCTTCCTTCGATCTTCTACGTCTTTTTACTAAGATATTAAAACAAACAATATTTCATATGCAATAGAAATGGTTTAAAGCTCTTTGTTTGAGAATATCTTAGGAGATATTTCCATGCGTTCATCGATAATAGCGAATGATCCTCGTAAGTCCAAACCTTTTTAGATTTATCCGTAAGGGGGAAATATACCGTTCCCCTGCTCCAGTTTCCCGGAGAAATAAATAACTATCCAGTTCCTCAGAGAAACACGTATCCGTTCCAGATCCCAGCACACCACTGAAGACACACACTTTTGTCTCTTCCTAAAGTTCTTGAAAGAGTTTGACATTTATGTAACGTTTATCTTTCAATGTTCTACAACAGTCTTCTGTAACTCCCGCATTAAATTAACCCTTTGAGGCGCAACCCTTTCCCAATGTTGAAAAAAGGGCAGCCGTTGCCATCGCTCGACTTAACTACCAGCAAGATGGCGGACGATCGAAACGTTCATCGCTTGCCACAGATCTAGAAACCCTTTTTTCAGCTGGCTGTGCGCCAGCTGTCGTCAAAAAACTGTCTCTAGATCTGTGACACGCGATGAACGTTTCAATCGTCCGCCATCTTGCTGGTAGTTAAGTCGAGCGGTGGCAACGGTTGCCCTTTTTTCAGTATTGGACAATCTATCCAGATGTTCTCGCATTTTTCCATTTTTCAGCAGATGTCAGTTGCTGTCAAAAAGAATCGTGACAATTTTTTTTTACGGGAAATGACGTGCTAAAAAGTAAAGGATTCTCGTGGAGCTATGTCACCCGCATCTTTTTTTATAGAAATCAAAGCTATTCTTCGTGACTGGCAACAGTCAAAACGTCAGAGTTTCGTGCTCCCAGAGCGGGAATACTGCGCGTTAAAGGGTTAAAAACCTGCATTAAAATACTACATTTTAAAACTTTGTAGGGTTTATAGAGCCGTTACGTGAAAATATGTTTTATGGAATTCGTGATCAAATGGATCTGACCATGTATGTGACCAAATCCATTCAATTCTTTTTCAGAAAGGAATGAGGTTGTTAAGTATTTATATTTTTTACTTCATTCAATCCTCATACATTAATAATAATGCTTTACTGCTAATCAACTTTTTAAATTAATGTTTTAAAAAGTTTTTGAAGTTTATTATGAGCTGTAACAACTTTGAAGGATAAAAATTTTCTGCTCTGAAAACATTTTGTTGATGCTAGTGTTTCTTTTGCATTTGCTTATCTTGCTGTTTTGGACTCTTCGACAAAATCGCGGGAACCTCAAAGCAGATCAACAAACAAGAAATACAAAATTTTGTAGAAAGAGCTGAGGACTTTAAGCTATTCGACAAACTGCAATAAATAAAATAAAGTAAAATGCAGGTGGTTTTACTCTAAAGGTTTTGGCGCTATACGTTTCGCTTCAAAGCTATTATTGGTTTTTCAATCCACTTAACATTTTGTGACGAAAAAAATCAACTTTACCGATCGAAAAATTAGGAAGAGTTTTCTGAATCCAAAACTGTGTGAGTTCTGGTATTATTGCGAGCGAATAACTAAACTAACCTATTGAACATTTACTGCATTCATGCTTCATTTTTATCAGCTATACAGATCGACCGACTGCTCTGTAAAAACGAGGTACTTAGAAATAAGAAGAAAAAAAATCGTTTCTTAGTACTTTGTCATCTTGTAACAGCGCCGAGTGCTTTACTCTTAAATTTAAGCAACACATGTAATCATTTTTCAATTCGTAATTTATATTTAAGCACTTGTTACTCGTAATGTACTTGTTTTTGACGTAAATGTTCTTAAAAAATACAAGTACATTAAAGTACTAATTTTAAATAGATTTTTTAACAGTGTGGTATTCTTTAATCGCTTTTTTTAGTTTTATTAACATCCTTTGCGAGTACTGCGTCTACCCACTACGCTGCTAATGAAAGCGCTTTAAAACTTTCATACAGATATTTTTTTCTTTGTACAAACCTTAAGTTCGCACATGCAACTTTCCCTGGTTACGCGTACGTCAAATTCGAATAACCAAAGGCAATTTCTTCATACTCTTCGAATAAAAACATTCTTTGTGATTTATTATTTATACACAATTTCTGACGAGATATATCTTTCTGAAATGTAATAATGTTTCGATACACGAGAATAGAAACAGCGATAAATCCAGGCGCTTGCATGTATTCCCTTCTCTAACGAAATGCGTGTTGTTATTTACATATACCAACATCCAAACACTCTGGATTTTTCCAAAAGAAAAACACTTCTCAGAAGGTGTAGCGAAAAACGTTCACAGCGCAACATCCTCTGATAGGCACATCGCCAGCCGAATTCATCTTACGTAAATATGCGTTCCCTTAGTGAATTCTCATGAATGGCAAATAGAAAGGTTCTGCATTCATAAGCCCTTTCGTGCTTATAAAATGCTGAAGTGAAGCAACAGTTTATTAACAGAACTTTCTGCACCGAAATGAAGAAAAAGTTGTTTACATTTTCCATTCTATCGCAACTTTTGGGCGAGTGTTCAGAACGTTTCACGGCCAGTTCTCGCTTCACTTTTTGTAATGAGCCGTCATGAAAACGTCTTCACTGTAAATATGCGATGGGGAAGAGTTTCACTTGGAAATTTCTCTTCAAATGCAACGGTGGCGTATTCTTTGTTTTATTTTTATTGTGAAATATCGAAGTTATCAAGTCGGAGAATCCGTTAAGTCAGAATTCAACTGTATTTAATGTGAATGATACAGTACACAATGTCATTTTGAATGAATATTACATTAAAATAACCATTATTAAAAGCATCTGAAAACAACATTTGATTTCTATTTATACCCAGACATGAATACAGTAATTATTATGAAAATTTGATATCTCCTGGAACCACTTCTGTCTTTTCTATTCACAGACTATTATTTGTACAAGTAATAATAATAATAATAATAATAATAATAATAATAATAAACGAAAAAATAGTTTTTGTATCTTTTTCAATAAAAATCACAGCTCTTGAGTTCAAATTGGAAGAAAATACTTGGTAAGACGCTTATAAGACTGTGTTGATTATGAAAATTCATTTTCACTTATAATGCAATTTCTGTAATTCATACAAAAACTTTTTAAATATTTCTGTCATTCATACAAAAACTTTTTAAACGGTTTCCGAATTTATTCTCTGACTTCCAAACGGATCTGCGATTATAATGCTAAGGGGACGGAATCAAACTTAAATAGAATTCAAACAAAAACACTATATTTCTATTTATCTTTACTTAACCAAGTTTCATATGACAACATAAAAACATGTATCCAGCATGCGATAAAATCAAATCCATTAAAATAGTATAAATTTTATTCATGATGTACAATTTTGTTTTTACACTTACAGATATTTTGGTCTTTTTTTACAAAATATTTTTTTATTTGCCCTTTTTTAAATACCCAGTAATTAAGTACTGCATTTTATATAGTATATATTGTTTAACATGATACTGTCTATGAGTCCAAAAATATTCTCCAATTCTGCTTTATATACACATAGCTTTCTTTTATTTAGTTTCAACTCATCTGTTTACCCGCGAGCTTGACAAGAATACGACACAGTGAATACCATTAAAACAAAAAATGTAGTAAAGAGTTCTTTATTATAATTATAAACTTTTCTTATACAATTTTAGATTCGTTGCTCCATTGCTATGTCAGAGTCCAGTAAACTTCTCCGCGTTCTGGGCAAACTTAATTTGAATGGCAAAGCTAAATTTTCAACATCGTGAAATATCTTGAAAACTATTGATTTTTCAGAAAATTGGGTTTAACTCAAATATATATAACCTAAAAAAGAATCCCCGCTTTTAATTTCAAAACTTTTAATTGATTTTTTTTATGATTTTAGGTTTGTTGTTTGATTGCTACGCAGCAGCCTGTATGTAAATCTGAAAAGCTTGTCCCGAATTTACACGCCGACTCCAAAGACAGAGCAATAATGAGAAAAGCATATGAAAAAATTTTGTTAAAAATATTTAAGTGTTTTTTTGTTTTAACTACCTCCATTGTTTTTTATTCATAAACTGAAGGTAAGAATATCGCAGAACTGCAACAAGTTCAGGACCGTGGGTCGAATCACAGCACGACAGGTAGCGCTCTGCCCATGGGCGTCGGCAGTTTAAGGCAAGGTGGACACTTGCCCCTTCCTGGATATTTGTACACATTTTTTTTCAGAAAAGAAATGTTTGAAAAAAAAATTCATCCCAAACACTTGTGTGAAAAGAATAGATGAAGCAGATGTTTGCGATCCTTAGTTGAAGACTTCAAGGCAAAATGATTCACTTAAGCTATCTAGAATTTTGTCTGAGTATTTATTAATAGCCCCGGTATAATTAAAATTACTATTAGATAGGGGCATCACAATTAGATAAAATTATTACACCTCACCGTACCATGTTATACATATGATGATTTCCTAAGAAAAGATATATTCAAAACAATCAAATGAAAATTCGTAAAGTAAATAAAGCTCTTAATCAATTCATCGTTTATGACTGTCCCAAAATCGCTCTGAGTACTGTATTTTAATTGATTTCACACTAACCTTTTAAAATTTTAACCTCGAATGCCTTTTCTAAAAATGCTTTAATCCGTGTTCCCATCTTTTCTGCTTGCTGAACAACCAAATTTAATTAATTTTCGCTTTGAATTTACATTTGAATACATTCATATACTGCTTAGGCAAAATTAATGCAGGTTGAAAATCAATTATGATCTTTTTCATTTTGAGGTTTTTAAGACCCCTATCACGTCATCTTTATTAGGAGAGCATTAGAATCTGATCTGAATACAAAATAAGAAACGTGCAACCATACAAAGAGATTTATTGGCTGAATTTAAATCTCTGTCGATAGCGATCTCTGGAGATCTTTCGAGAGAAATCATTCAGAAATTATTTAGATTGAGATGCACTGGATTCGAGCATGGATGCAAAATAAAAAAAAACATTTCGGTCTTGAGAGAAATTTCTTAAAGAACGCGTAATTTATAATGCTGCCAGAGTTTCAGCAGTTTTGGAGTGTTTCGCCGCTTTGTATAATGAAGTTAAATTAACGTTTCTCAGTGGAATGATTTGCTTGTTTCTGTTGAAATCAGAATTCTTTGGGGATTAACAATGTTTATTTGAAAAGGCTTGCTCTCACAGTTTTGGAGAAATCAGCGTAAATGAACTGGGTATGCAACTATTGTTTATTTTAGACAATTTTGTCACATTATTACATGAATTATAGTAAGCAAAAAATAACTAGCTGAATTCCCCAAAGTAATTAGGATACTTAACATTCAATAAATAATACTTAACGGCAAAGCCAAAATGTTAATATTATGTAAATCTGAGAAACTGGCCTTCCACGATGTGAAACAGTACGCTACAGAATTTGATAAAATGCATTTTTATATTGGAATTTTTTGGAGAATTTGACTACGCATGAATAGTAAAAGTAATGGTCTTATTTACCCAAGGCTTAACACGCGGACTAATTCTAAAACGCTTGTTAAAGTCATCGGTAAGATAGCTCTCTAAGGAGTTTAACACTCGAGTTTAGATTAATTCGCATGCCAAGTGTTTGGTGAATAAGTACATGAAATAGATTTAAAGATAATGAAATAGATTTAAAAATAAGGAAATAGACTTAAAGATAAATTTCTGAATTTATAAGTAAGACATATTTATATTTATAAGTGTTTATTCAAATGTCCTTCCATGAATTATCCCTATCTTTTTCCGTGGAGTAATTTTTTTTCCAATGACAAACATATACAGTAACTTCCACACTTCCTTTTCGAAGTTAAAGTTAACTTCCAACCAATTGCTTTATTTTAGAAACAGATAAAGTTTCAATAAATATTTAACCCTTTGAGGCGCAACCCTTTCCCAGCACAGCCAGCTGTCGTCAAAAAAGGGTCTCTAGATCTGTGGCACGCGATGAACGTTTCGATCGTCCGCCATCTTGCTGGTAGTTAAGTCGAGCGATGGCAACGGCTGCCCTTTTTTCAGCATTGGGCAAATCTATCCAGTTGTTCTCTTCTTCCATTTTTCAGCAGATGTCAGTGCTGTCAAAAATAATCGTGACTTTTTTACGGGAAATGACGTACTAAAAAGTAAAGGATTCTCCTGGAGCTATTCCACCCGCAACTATTTTTATAGAAATCAAATCTATTCTCCGTGACTGGCAACATTCAAAACGTCAGAGTTTGGTGTTCCCAGAGTGGGATCACTGCCCGTTAAAGGTTTAAATGAATAAGAAATTTTCAGAAAAGTAAAAGTTTCTGTAAAGTTTTATTAAATAGGAATTTTTTTTTTTGGCAAGTGCAACAGGTAATCCAGGAATAGTTAAGTATTTTAAGATCAATATTAAAGAAAAATACACTCTTCACAAATTTTACAATGCTAATTTATGCTATTTAAGGGTCAAAATGTTTTTTTTTTTTTTTCAATTACAGTGTATCAAATTCTAAGAACTATGAGATAAGTATTTGGCGAGTGATATAGAAAAGGCTAATGTTAATTTATTTGCAGTTTGCGGAATAGCAGGTGGAATGGCTTTTTAAGATAATTTAAGTTTGCGTAAATGGATCTCTCATCTACTCATTATGTTATTTAAAAGGGTTAATTAGCAGGTAAAACCTGTTTTGGAGGCAATTACTACTGGTAAAATAATTAAAACTTTGTAAAATAACACATACAAAAAGTACTAATCATACTGTACATGTATTTCCATTGAAAAAACTTCGATCTTCTTTAGTAGTATCTGAAGTCCATACACAGACTGGGACAATCACAGTCTGTGTATGGACGTCTTTCGATTGAAACTCGTTTACAGCTTGAGGATTCTAGATGCTCTATATGTTATTTTACTTAAGTTTTAATTACTTTACCTTTTAAATACTAGTTTCTTTGAAGTGCTTTCTTTAATGAATTACATCTGTTTACACTGTTTACCCTTTTAACGCGCAGTGTTCCCGCTCTGGAAACACCAAACTCTGAGGTTTTGAATGTTGCAAGTCACGGAGAATAGATTTGATTTCTATAAAAATAGTTGCGGGTGACATAGCTCCACGAGAATCCTTTACTTTTTAGCACGTCATCTTCCGTAAAAAAAATTGTCACGATTCTTTTTAACAGCACTGACATCTGCTGAAAGATGGAAGAATGCGAGAAAAGCTTGATAGATTTGCCCAATGCTGAAAAAAGGGCAGCCGTTGCCATCGCTCGACTTATCTACCAGCAAGATGGCGGACGATTGAAACGTTTATCGCGTGCCACAGATCTAGAGACCCTTTTTTGACGCAGATGCGTCAAAAAAGGGTCTCTAGATTGGTGTCCCAAGAGTGGTAACACTAGGGTTAAGGCAAAGCTACTCGAGGGCTTTCTGCCTGAGGAGGGATGCCTTAGGCGGTGGACTTTTCACAGAATAGTTAAATCGAGTGATGGCAACGGCTGCCCTTTATCCAGCATTGGGAAAGGGTTGCTCCTCAAAGGGTTAATACTGAACTTGTTTCTTTTCGTGTATCACGTGAAAACGAATGAAGCGAATGAAATGAAATTTGGTGATGTGATAGTTGGTCACTCAACTTCAAGTGTAGGCGTCGATTTTTTTTTTAAATTTTGAATAGATTTTGTGATTTTTCAAAAATTGTTTCAGACTACGTACATTTATGTTCGCGCATCACGTAATAACAACGAAAACGAATGAAATGTTTAGACAGACTACCGACAGGGTTATCATTTAAACTCAAAATCATTTAAACTTTCAAAAACCGTCGAATTTTGACGAAATATTGATATATTAATCTTTAAAAGTAAGTTTTCAAAACTGGAGCTCTTGGAGGTCTCTCCTACAACTCAAAATCACTAAACCTTAATGTTACTGAAGTATCGCAATCCACTTACAAATGAAATAAGTTTAAATAGAGTGTAACAAAAATGTGTATATAATTTAATCGACGTTCGAGAAATGTAATATGGTGCATTCGATTTTTATCTTTTATTGCTATTCTCATACACTGGAATTAAAATAACCATTTATGGGCATGAAGTTAAATAATGTTTCAGCTATAAAAACCTCCACAAAACTTTGAAAAAGTTATAGCCGTACATAAATTAGTTAAAAAATAATTTATCTATGAGAGAAAGCGTTCAAATTTAAATTTTTAAAACTTTTATACGCCATGAGGTTCTGTTTTAATGTTCCATTTAGCCAATGTCGTAAAGAACTTAAATCAGAATACTGAATAACAACTCTAGCTGTATTCAAGAGTTGAAGACATCGGTAAAAGAAGCCTCATAAAATATTTTTATGGTGCCAATGAATGGTAAAATGCTTTGGAAATGGAACCCTGCTTATTGCATATTTTAATAACGAGCAGATATTACCACGCTATTAGAAAAGTTATTACAAAACTTACGATGTACTAACCTTTTGAGCTTTTTACTGTTGAGAAAGAGAACGCAAATTTATGACCAGAAGGAAATTGAGATATGGTAGGTACTAGAACAGAATATTCACCGAAAAAAATTGTGAACTCATTATTTAATTGCGTTCATTAAATTCCTCTTTAGTTTAATCAATAATTTGTTATCCTGATTGGATTCATGATGCAACTAAAAATTTTTATTTTTCTGGTTTATGTAACATTTTTTTAATTGGAAAAAAAATTATTCTCAGTCATTTTAAAACTGGAAAATTTATTGTTTTGAATTTTAAAAATAACTACCCAGCATTTTCCTTCGTTACAGTAACATATCATTTATCAAATTTGAAAAATGTTTTACATTTTTCCTTCATAACTGCTTGATAAAGATATACAAATGCTGAATATAAAAATGCGTGGATTTTACAATAGATCTCTCCCTAAAGCTTAAGAGCATTTTCTATTAGCATGGTGGAAGACTTTGTTCTGCTTTTATTAGGGCATGATAAAATATGACAGTTTGAATTGGCAATACCACGAAAAAAGGCTTTACTTTATTTATGAATAGAAATGTTTTTGTATGTAGAACGTGAAAAATGAATTGGAATTCCAAATTTTCAACAACATATGGCTTTTTAAATTATTGAGGAAATAAATTAATTTATCAAATCCTCATTTGATTTTTAAAAAATATTTTTATCTGTATTTAAAAAATAACGGGTTGTACTGTTGATTTATTTCACGATTCCCTTTAAAAATGTTTAATTTTACTAAAAATATTTACATTCAAATGTATACTTTGGTTATGCGCTCGTAAATTTGTTTTCAGAGATGATTGGTAAGGCTTAAAAATATTTTTGAAAAGATAGTACCAAAACATCAGTCTTTTTGAATCAGAAAACAACATTTTATTTCTTATGCAGGCTAGTCTCTCACATTCAACCAAAAGAGAAAAATACTGTCATTTCTGTTTCATTTCTTAAAGTAAACATTCTCGATAAAATGTCTGACATGTTTATATCGACCAATTCATTGTATTCCTGGACATGTATACCTTTTACAACTTGCAGTGTATTTGGGCCTTTCATACACTGATGCTTTATGTCATAAATTTACTCTATCTGACGTATTTGAAAATAGCTTTTACGGTTTTTCAGCGAAATGCAAAGTATGGAATTCTTTATTTGAGCAGTTCTTAGTCTGATGACGTAAGTACAATAAGTACTGAACACTTTTATAAGTATGATGCATTGAGCACATATGATGTATTGGACTGAAATATTCCTTTTTTCATCATGACTGGAAAATCAACGCTTTTAAAATGCACTTCCGTACTTTATTAGGCTATACATTTTGCTTATCTTTCTAGAATGCAATATCTTTATCACGATATTAGCCATTAAAATACCGCTCTACCATTCAGATTGCAAAAATAAGCCTCTTTTCGCTCTATGAATGGGATGGCTGATTAGCAGACTAGGCTAGCAGTTATCAAGAAAGTTTTTTCGTTTATGCCTTAACACCGAATTTATTATACAACCGAACGATGCAAGGCTACGCAGCTACTTTTAAATAAAACTTTAAAAAAGAAAAAATTTCAGGTTTTATTGTTTAATTTTATTATTATCATAAGCAACAATGGTGGTTGTAGTATTATTATAAACAACAACGACAACAACAATAATAACAAAAAAATTTAAAAACATTAAGAAAAACACCAAAACTTCAGATGTTAATATCAAATTGAAAATAAATGTATAGAATGCACATAGATAAAATTTTGTGCAATACGCTTGTTTCGAGTGGACGAAAGGCCCATCCTTCTTCAATTGCAGAACAGTCTTAACCTTCACATAGGCTGGAGAGTGATAATGTACCCCCCAAAGCGTACGTACGGCGCTATTTTTATGTACTCATTTTCCGTACAAAGCTCTTTATTTTTATTTTTATTAATCGAAATCTCTTAACCAATTAAAAGGTACTCAAATTAAATGCACAAATATTATGAACTAACAACAACAAAAAATGATTCTGATAATACTATTTTGGTTTAAATAAATTTTAATTCAAAGCACGCTCCGACCACCATTCCGCATTTTTGAAACATTCATGCTGAGTTAGGAGTGAAAGGAAATTTTGTCATCCAGGCAAGAGCGCATTAACCCTTTAACGCGCAGTGTTCCCGCTCTGGGAACACCCAACTCTGACGTTTTGACTGTTGCTCGTCACGAAGAATAGATTTGATTTCTATAAAAATAGTTGCGGGAGACATAGCTCCACGACAATCCTTTACTTTTTAGCACGTCATTTCCCGTAAAAAAATGGTCTCGATTCTTTTTAACAGCACTGACATCTGCGGAAAAATGGAAGAATGCGAATAGCAGCTGGATAGATTGCCCAATGCTGAAAAAAGGGCAGCCATTGCCATCGCTCGACTTAACTACCAGCAAGATGGCGGACGATCGAAACGTTCATCGCGTGCTACAGATCTAGAGACCCCTTTTTTGACGCAGCTGGCTGTGCCCCGCACAGCCAGCTGTCGTCCCTATGGACCCTACCATTTCTGAAACTCCCCAAAAGAAATCTCTCGAAGGAGAAAGATATCCCCCCCCAAATCTTTTGAGCTACATAAGAAATGCAAAACAAATTATTTCATGTTATATGTATTTGCATAGATATACATAAATTAACAAAAGTCGAACTTTAGTTTTGAATATTAAATATCTATTTTCCGAAAAGATATCCTCCCCATTTTATGATATATCCCCTCATTATGTTAAGTCGAGCGATGGCAACGGCTGCCCTTCTTACAACCTAACCGCCTATTACAACCTAACCGCCCTCCCCCCCGACAAACTTGCAGTAATCCGTCCAGGCCTTTCTTAAAATGTTCTTTTTGGCTCAGATGGAAAAAAGAAGTGACAGCGAAACGAAAGAAAAATCTTTATTTTATTTTTATCATTATTTTTTTCTTAAAAACAGTAAGGTAACTGATTCGTCGAATTGCGACAGCTGAAGTTTAGCTTAATTTACTGGGCACAAGTTAAATTCTCGCTTCAGGCCTCAGTTTGTGCACCTCTGCATTAGGCTAAGTAGGCTGTAGTTTATGGGACCCTACTATTTCTGAAAACCCCCAAAAGAAATCTCTCGAAGGAGAAAGATATCCCCCCCCCAAATCTTTTGAGCTACATAAGAAATGCAAAGCAAATTACTTGATGTTATATGTATTTGTATAGATATACATAAATTAACAAAAGTCGAACTTTAGTTTTGAATGTTAAATATCTATTTTCCGAAAAGATATCCTCCCCCATTTTATGATATATCCCCCCGAAAGATATCCCCCTCATTATGTTAAGTCGAGCGATGGCAACGGCTGCCCTTTTTTCAGCATTGGGAAAGGGTTGCGCCTCAAAGGGTTAAAGGGGCGCTCCGAGAAACAAGAAATCGATGTAAAAGATCCAATTTTACTTCCATAAAATGGATGTATATGTGAATCTTCTAACTAACTGCCTCCATCTACAACCTAACCGCCCTCCCCCCCCCCTCCCGACAAACTTGTAGTAATCCGTCCAGGCCTTTCTTAAAATGTTCTTTTTGGCTCAGATGGGAAAAAGAAGTGACAGCGAAACGAAAGAAAAATCTTTATTTTATTTTTATCATTATTTTTTTCTTAAAAACAGTAAGGTAACTGATTCGTCGAATTGTGACAGCTAAAGTTTAGCTTAATTTGCTGGGCACAAGTTAAATTCTCGCTTCAGGCCTCAGTTTGTGCACCTCTACATTAGGCTAAGTAGGCTGTAGTTTATGGGACCCTACCATTTCTGAAACTCCCCAAAAGAAATCTCTCGAAGGAGAAAATAACATGACAACTCGTAAACTTCCATAGCGTTATTTTGAGTATAAAAAAATAACATAGGAAAATAGAAATGATATACACACATAAAAAGTACAGCAGAAATTCTAACTACATGGTCCATTTATATTTTTAAATTCTTCATCAAAGTGTTTTTTACCAGAATTGAAAAAGATTTTTGTTTCACTTCAAAACATGCATTATACTCTCTCTCTCTTGCAGGCTTAGTATTATATCAGTATCAAGTCCACGCAAATTTTGTAGAAGCTGCCTTACGACTTTCGTAGCCTGTGGCTCTCTAGTATGGCTTAAGAAGGCTCCTGCACGTCCCAACGTGTTTTAATGCTGGAAATAATGTTTTTGACAACACCTGGAACTGAACACCTATTATATATCAATACATAGATGCTTTTTGTGGACTTCACCAGCTAACAAAAGCAAAATCAAAATTACTAAATAATAGTGCGTGCTCATTCGGCTGTGATTTTGCCGCATATAGTAGAAGTTATTCATGAAACTTGCAGTAGGTAATCTAAAAACAAATTTAAATAGTTATTTGTCAAATATTTTAAATTTTTAATGTTATCTCAATCATTTATATAATTGTGTTAAATTATTTAAATTAAATTAAATAAATTTTGCAACTATTTATATTTATTTATGCATGCATAAATTTTTTACATTACAAATATTTTGGTGCTGGGAATTTACGATTATGCATTTACCAGGACCACAAAACTTTCTTTTTTCCTACACGCATTTTCATGTTTTCTTCGAAAGTATCTTTCAGACTTCCATTCGGAAAACAAGCTGAAATGGGAGTCGTAAAAGTGTTGTTTTCTCAGTGGCAGTCTTTCCAGAGAAAGTCGTAAAGTCGTTGTATGAAACACATTTGCGTAATACTTCAAAACTTCATTTTTCTTTTCTTAAAAAGATGAACGAACTACATGGAACATTTATAAAATATTTTGTGGCACCGGTTGAGTTGCAGCGAAACCAACATGGGGGGTCTTTTGGTATTTGTAAAATAAAATATAGTGTGTGTGTATTTTTTTTTAACTGCCGTATTTCAAAAAACTTACCTAACTCAGATAGAAGAATACACGAGAGCATACCTTATACTATAAAATAACGTCTATAAGGGCTCTCCTACGTAATATAAGAATTATCTGGCATCTGTGAAGCTGGATCACCCGACATAAAACAGTTTATGATGATTTTTCCTGCGTTGGGTAATATTGGAAATCTTCATCGATTATTCTACTACTTTTAGTGAGGGTTTATGGAATTTAAAGTGGATATCTTTTTTTTTAAATTGGGGAGTTTTTGACTCCACAAACTTCGAAAAATGAACCTTTTCTTGAAAAAATTCATACTTTAACTTTCAATTAACCATTAAATGTTCTATAAATTTAAACATTAGAGAATTAAAATAACTTCTCCCATTAAGATATCCCCCCATTTCTTAATTAAAAAAATGTATATGTATAAAATATTGTTAGTTTTTAAATTTATTTTTTCTTACAGAAGAAAATTTCTAGACTGCAAGAAAATTTCTTTGGCGTTTAAACTTTTCATTTTTGAACAGCAATTCTCTGATGATAAATATTATTCTTTGAGAGCTTTTCCATTTTTTTAAATTTTGAACTTAATTTTTAGAAATGAAAAGAGTAAAATTTACTTATTTTTATCAAATATTAGAATTTTGATGATTGTTTGACAACTGGAGAAAGAATTAAAATTTTAATAAACTCAGAGAAAAAGCGAGGAGGTAACATTAGCGAAAATAATTAAAAGCAACAAAAATAATCTTACAGACAGCTAAGGTGAATATATTCTGTGAGTCCTAACTTGACGTAACGAATAAAAAAAATAAATTATTCTCCTTTCCCCTTTGAACATTTTATTGAACATAGTGTTTTAAAGCAGTGGCAGATATTCTTACATTTTAGATAGATTATTATTTTGCTAACAGTGATTTTTAGCTTACAATCCCGTCTCTAAGGAAACTTAGTAAAAATTTAAAAAGTTTAAAAAATATAATTGCGCGGATATCTCTTATGCGATGTCTATCATCATCCTAAATAACTTTGGTTACATAAATTTATTTAATTCAGTGTCATCAAAACTTAAAACGTGCATTACGAGACATTTTAGTTAAACTATGGGGAAGAAACTTTCTTTAAGGAACGAAAACGTATTTATTTAAAATGTTGAAAGGCTTCTTTAAGATTTAAAAGATTCAGAGCAACACTTTTGTCCGGAAATTACTTTTGACTGAAGACATCTCTCCGTTGTCTGACAAGGAAAATTTCAGGCTATAAAACAACATTACCGACTCGACGTTTTCAAGATAGCACATCATGTAAAGGAGATCGCATGTTTGTTGTCATATCATCCTTTCAATTTCCTCCGGAATTTTTCCGCAATGAAAATGAAACATCTAATTTTGAAGATGCATCGATGATCGGGAAAAGTGCTGTGATGTCCTCAGAAAATTAATTGAGTTTTGTGTGTCCAGAAATTGTTGAAGGCGATCATTTTTGTTACAGTATTTTATATAAAGTTTGAATAGATTTTAATCATCTTGCTCTTGCAATAATTGTAATTTTGAATTTTTGAATCGCGGTTTTAAGGTGTGAAATTTCGATCTGGACACTACAAAGAGTGTGCACAATGATTGGTTAGGGGCATTTTTTAACATGGATAGCTGAAGTTTTTGGACCGCCATTACTATAGTGAGAGGAGGAGGACGATTTAGAGTACAATCAAAGATGAGAGGGCGATTCGCTAAATTTATTTAAATATTCATTGTAGGGGGTCATGATTGGTGAAGACGATGTATAGATTATGATGAGTAAGACAGATTTCTCTTGAAACTTTCTGAAAGTATCTGTATGTGAGCCTGCCTTTAAGGCTAACTTTACATTCCGGATGTCAATCACGAAGAAAAGGCTGTATTGCGTCAAATTTAATTTTGCATATTAGAAATGGACAAATAATTTTAATTAATGGATTACTTGACAGAGGGGGCGGTTTGACACAACCTTCCACCCCTTGAGGGAGTCGAGAAAATGAGGATTAAACTTCCTTAGCAACGGACTATAAACATGGGGGATTTCGCATCAGTCTGATCATCTGCCAGCAGCATATACGCCTGCGCTTTAGAACCCATGCTCCTGAATGCGTGTATGAATAGCATGTTGCACCACTGTTTAATTAGTTTAGTTTTATCCACTCTGTTGAGAGTCTGCTGCTTCCAACATAAATTCTTCCAGAACTATATGCACAATATGTTTATTAAAAAGAGTGAGGTACCAAAATCACAGTGATATGCTTCAGTCGAGATATTCTGCAACATTCTTGAATGAAGTAAGTCACAGAGGTGAAAGAGACGGTTGCAACGAACTTTGGCATGTATTCAGAGTCACTTTCATGGGACTGTTACGTGTATTGACATTTTCACGCAGTGCGATTTTTTCATTAAAAAATATGACTAATCATTACGGATCCCGTTCAAATTTTGCGACAACTCCCTTGGTAGAATAATTCTTGGTTGTGTCTTGTGGCTTGTTACAGTGGCTGTTATTTGTTTATTTTCAATACCACACGGAACGTCAGTCGAACAGAACAGCATATTCCTGTAGAGCTTCATGGAGCAACTATCTACTGCTGGAGAATGAATACGGTGAATCCTGGTGAATGAAATATCTTCTCTGACACTGTACAACTTCTAGGTACATAAATGCTCTAGGGGCTGAAGCTTGGATAGCATTACTTAATTAGACAAATTTAGACGTCGTAGCTGCTTTTAAGTGAGATAACAGTCGATTGAGTAATTAGTTTCGTCTACCTTCTCAAACTATATGCAGAAAGGTCACTGAAAATCCACGGTAAAGTAAACTAATTTCGGCAAAGTAATGACATTTGGACATTATAGAGGTTTATATCATCAGTAATGGTTGAATGAATCCTTGTAAAACAGTAGGATGTGGTTTTTAAAAGCTAATACTCGCAGCCTATGGTGGATCCTTAATGTGATTTGCGTGTTTAATGTATCTAACAAATTGCAGTATCCACGCCATTGGTTGGAGCCTTTTTATATCTGAGTTCTTTTACCATGGCAAACAGAGCTTTGATTGTCGATTAAACGTTCATGTACAAAAAGAACTGAATTAATGGTGCTTAATCTGATAATGATGGCATTAGGATATGCAATTCCGATCCCGCGGGAACGGGATCCTGCGGGATCCCGCATAAATGTTTGCGGGACTAGTCCCGCGGGATTGAAACTGATTACACTTATTACAATTTCACGCCACCTTCCCGACCATCAATTGACCAAAAATTGTTGCATATGTATGTATCTTATTTCACAATACATGAATGAATAAAATTTTAACGTTTTAATTTTTCTAATTATCCTCCAATGGGAGTCTGGATCAAATATTGTAATCTAACTTCTTCAAACTTCCCAATCTCCAAATGAACAGAAATATTTCATATGCTAATTTATCTCTTAGCGAACATTCAAGTATCAATTATAAAAAGGTTTCCTTTTAATTTTTTTAAGTCACGCTTTTAACTGTTTTACTATAATTAGTCTAAAGGCTAGGAAAACGAGTGAATCTTTACATTGACTCTTTTACATTCTTTTTTAGCAGCTAAGAATTAAATATATTATTTTGAATATCATAACTATAATTTTCATATTTCTCTAAGTTATTGTATTAATTATCAAAAATCATTCATTATTACTATCACACTTCATAGCGCGTATAATCTTACTTTTTTCCTATTTTTCTCTGTTGAAATGAATTCTTAGCTGAATGAAATACCAATCGCGCGGGATTGCGGGATACCGCGGATCAGTAAGTCTCAACCCCGAAATCCCGCGAAACGAAAAACAGAGCGGGATTGCATTCCCTAGATGGCATGCTATTCGCAACAAATAAAAGAATCCTGTAATGACGGATGGATTAGCATAAATGATTTTATATATATTTCATTTTAGGTTCTCTAACTGTAGCTTTTGAGAACAGAACTTTTTTTGTTGTTATTATATAAGTATGCTATATGTCTCCGTGTTCTATTTCGTTTAAAACACAGTATCTTTTTTTTTTTTTAAAGAAATTTTCCCGTAACAGATATATTTCATTCAGTATGAACAAATCTGTTGTCTATTTAAACACGCGAAAACGGGTACCTAATAATTCCGTTTTCGTGCTTCGTGTGCAACCCAAACTAATTTTCTTATTCAAATGCATTCATTCATTCAAGGTAATACTCTGGCGATGCATGTGTTCACAGCATTCCATTAGCTCAAAATCCATTTACCGAACACCGAAAAGAATGGAACAGACAGACTGGCTTGGCCATTTGCTGTCTTCACATATCACTAATTACATTTCCAACGTGTCAGCCTCGAAAGAGATTAAAAGGATTTTCAGGTTTCTCAAATAAGATCGAATGCTAAAACCGGAATTACGAAACTCCTTTGTTCTTAGAACTATTTCCTTTAGTATTTGAGAAATGAATTGCTGTTATATTATATAACCATACATGTGTCCTAATATTGTCAAAATTTTTGATTTACTGGTCTAGGTTTGAATGTTCGTTTTGGGATTACGTTATCAAACTCCACACCCTTTATTTCTCTTGGTAGATGTATGATAGTCCTAAAACATGAATATTTGCTCATTTAAAATATTGTTCGATTGAAAGTAGAACTCTAACAATACAAGATAGATAAGAATTTATTCTGTCGGTCTATATAACAATGTCATTCATTGTTTAAACAGTAAATACATTTGCATGTTGTTGTTGCCTTTTTTAAAATTCTTTTATTTCAAGCTACATTCTGCTTAAAAATATGACTTTGCACATTTGTTTTCACAGATAACAGTTGAATCAATCTGAAAAAGACGAAGCTGGGAATATTTCTTCTCATAAATATCAATCAAATTTGATCAGAATGTGTCTTTAATTTTAGTTTTTCAAGTTGAAAAAATAAAATAAATATTTGAATTCCTTGGAAGCGAACATTTTACTTTCACGGGCTTTCGAATATTAAATGTAAAACAACCATGTAGCGTAGTATTCAAATTTATTTCCAAAATGAACAGCAAACAATTTTAATCGACGTAAAAATATTGCAGAACAAACTGAAGACATCAGATTTCGCTTGTGAATATTTGCATAAATCATATGCATTTGAATATCCCAACAATATTTTTACGAATGTATGCCCTCAGAATATTTTTGCAGGATCAAATTTGCGGTGAGTCTCAAATGAATATAACGGAAGTTCGTGATCAGAATGGAGTCCAAGAATTTTTCCCACTTGATTTGGTGTTACATCCACTGAAACGGATTTCTAAAGTTTTCTACATTTTTATATATTTATTTTAGTACCAAGTGAGCTTTTTCTAAAATTAGTTCAGACATGTGATTGTAGAACGTAACGATGGTGATAGAACGGGAAGAAGCTTGACACGTACAATTTTTTAAAAAGTAAAACGAAGAGAAAATAAAATTTTATCATTTTATACAAACTAGTGAAATATAAATAACTTTGTAGCGATACATAATGAAAAGATGTTTCTTATTTCTGCATTTTGTGTGTGTTTAAATGCGTTTATTTATTTTTTTATTTATTCTTAATAGAAGCCCTTTTTTATGTCTCTGAAATTAGCATTATATAATTTTGTTACCCAATGAAACTGAGAAATTATTTTTGTTTACTCAAGTGAAGAAGAAATGTGTCTACTTTAAATAATGCAGCGTTAAGATTTTGTTGATGTCTTTTTAAGGTCTTTTATAATTATTTGTTATAACTGGCCTTATTTAAAAGAGTTATTTAAAAGTCGCCTCTATTCCAATTTCTGATAAAGGGTGAATGCTTAAAGATGACACAATTGACTAAGATTATTATGCACAATCTGAATAGATTAAATACGACACACAAAAAATCAAATAAATAAATCACCAAGAAACTTATTTTGCAGGTAACCACTTTGAGGTTTGGGCAGTATCCCATCTCCTGTTATAATTACTCTGTTTAAAATGTTAGACTAAATGAAGAAATGTGTTGTTTTTCACGTGTTGGAATTAGTACAAGAATTTTGAACCCTAAATAAAGTGTGAAAAATGAAATATTACACCACAAATTTAAGCGATATATTAAAAACTTTCCAAACTTAAATTGTATCGATTATGGATATTATCTCCATTGTATTTGCCATATTGTTACAAAATTGTAATGTTGTTTTCCCGCGTTAATGCGTGTTGCGGGAAATTCTTTCAAGTGAAATGAGTATGTGACCCCTTAATCTTGGCGAACGATTTGGCGGCTTTGACGACCCAAAAAATGTCCTCGAAAGTAGTGGAATTTTGGCTGTATCTCAATTAGGAAAGAAGTTACGAGAAAAATCCAGAAAATGATGTGACGTCGTATATGACGTCACATCTTGATTGGAAATCAATAAATAGAGAGTCTCTTTCGCTGTAGAGTTCAGTACGATAGACTGCGGATATAGAGAGCAGAGCAATACATTTGACATTGAGATTTGAATAGTGCTTTTGCTGTGCTAGTTAATGATTTGCCGTTGCCTGTGTTACTAAATTCTTTATTATTGTGAGATATTAGTGCTTCGATTTGTCGAACAAAGCTTTACATTCACTTTTCGAGCTTGTTGGAGTATTTTAATCTATCCCCACTGTGACTATTTTGTAACAATATCGGACTCGAAAATTATTTAATTAAATATTTTAAACTAAGCATTTTTTTAAAATTTACTAGATTTTAAGATATTTAAACAGTGTAAAAAATAGACGATTCCTCTTCATTTCAGCAATAGAGTAACTTTAGCAGTACTCCCTGTTGGCAAAATTCCAAGTGTACTTATTCTCTATGCAATGTTTCCGGTGCTGCTTAAAATGCATTTAAAATCAAAATCCTCAAGTAAAATTCATTTGAATTCCAAACAAGGCATCAGATGTTTCCATGTAATATGCATCCCAAAACAGTGTTTTTATTGAGGGAGTATTATTTTTTTAGACAATCGAATCGTAAAAAACCCTGCTGAATAAGTAGTTAGGTTTTTATTGTTTTCAGCTTTTTCAGATTCGTGTTATTTATTTATAAGAAATAGTTACAATGTTAGAACGGCTGATGTATAACAGTGTCACATCCACTTTCGAATGATAAGAATTTGTAAAATGTTAGTTTAAATCTGGAATCCCACTATTACAATAACAATAAATTATCTATAACAAAATAAGTAGTATAAATGGTAAGTCACATTACTTTTTACATGAATATGCAATATAGTTAATGTAAACATCTATGTATGAATAAAAATTAACTTTGTTTATACCCTTTTGGTTTTTCCGCACAAATTTATAGGATGTTTGAGGTCTTGTACTCTAAAATGTAAGATCAAAACACACTTGTAATCCTGGAACACAATAATATTTACTTAACATTTACTTAACATTCATAAAAAAAATATTTAAGTATATAAGAGACTATCAGTTCTTTTTTTTATTAAATTCTGAGTGCAATTTTCTACTGAATATCCGAAATCGAAAGCAACGCATCAGATCTAAATTTCAGCCGAGAACAAATCATGAACGGCATTTCGGATTTTCAAAAGTAAGTATCTTGATTGCCCTGATAAGTCACATCGGTACTTTAAAATACATACAGCTACCTCCATTTTCAATCATCAACATTCAATGAAACCCTATCATACAGAATTTATTGCGGGGACTCGAAATTCTCCCTTGATTTCTCCTAGATCGTATGACGTCAAACCTAATCCAATTCAATCTTCGCAGATATAACAGCCTCGACAGATTTCGATTAGATTTCGCGAATGGCTTTGGTTTTCAGTATTTCTGATTCTAGAGCAGCTATATTACATCATCCATATTTCATAAGAGGGTATTAAATATTGCCGAGAATGCTCTCGTAAATGTACAAAAAAATACAACTGGAATCAGTTATTTTTTTAACGAATAATTTTCACAAGAATATTAAAATGTTGATCTCGTAGCAGGTAGAAAGTAAAGTATATCATTTTTGAACGAAAGAGTTAGGTAAATGCGACTGAATCTCTGCATTTAAATAGGTGCACTTCAATACCATTTCTACATTGTAATGAGGGATAGTAATCATTCATAGCCGTTTCCAAAAAATAACAGTAGTCACTATACAATTACTTCATTTGATATTTTTTAAAGATATCATTCTAACAAGTGGAGTCTCAGACGTAGCTATCATCGATTTTGATAAAATATTGATGGGTTATAGGGGACCCACAGTAAAGAAAAATGCTAAAGAATTAGACATCAGATACAAACTACTTTATACAGTCATTTACGTGTTTATATGAAGGGAACTTACATCTAACCTTGACAACATGATTACTAATCCCAGATATTATCTTGCATCTGCAAGATATTCTCTTAAACTCCAGCAATATTTTCACATTCACACAGACATCAAACACATAGGTATTTTAACACACAGTCTGTATGGGTCTTCTTTGTCTGTCAGAAACTTACATCATTGTATACCGAGATTCACAAAACCTCTTTAACTGATTATGTCCTTCTTCGTGAAGCGCATCGTCTAGGGTGCTGGTCGGTGATGAAAAATCAAACTGCTGTACTTGACGATGGTTTACTTTTTTTTTTCTTTCCAGTGGCCGTGTCAGCTGTCGACTGCAAGCTTTACCGATAAGTGAGCCGTATATGTTGGCCATTTCATTATAGAGACGCCTAGAGTAAGCAAACCAATGAAACTGCCGATGAATGGAATCCTAATTTTGAACTAATTCCAGATGAAAGACATAACCTTCGATGGAATCCTAGAGGTATCATTTGAACATGGAGAACCTTAGAGTCGTGACAGATTTTACTTGCACTAGCTCCCTTCAGCGTGCGTGGTCTCAAAGCAGTTCCTGCAAGAGAGGCTGTCATCCTCCCTTCAATTTCGACGAACCGAGTTTAACTGACTGGTCCACTGACGGACTGTTGGTTTACTTGAAAAGCAATGTTTTCCCACTTTCAACAAAATTCGTATGGCTTAAATTTATTTCCCGGTTTGTATGCTCTCTAATAACTTCAACTCGTGGACATAAATTTTTAACCTCTCCATTTCCGGAATATCATAATCCTGAATAAAAATCTTAGAGAGGTTTACTTTTCTTATTCTCCGATACAGTACTCCCTTAAACCATGAAATTTTACACATAAAATATTTTTCACCTTCTTCCAGCACACCTTATAAATCCCACCTCTAGGCTACCACAAGAGATATAAGCTTTCACACAAAAAATCTTTGCTGTATTTTCCCCTTTCTTGCATAGTTCAGTTTATGTTTTCTTCTTTTTCCAGGCTCGAATATATTGTAAAAATGGAAGAAGAAAGAGTAAAAAAAGAATTTAATGACATGAAAGTTTTAAAGTGTGCGATGTATTAAGTTAAATGTTTAAGTTCCTTAAAGAGAATTCACTCAGATTTTTGTTTAAACAGCAGCACTTTAAAAGGCGAGCTTCAAATTAAAGACGTCGAATGACGCGACAGGGTCTGCTCAAGTAGAGCAATATTCGAAAAGATTAAGCCTCAGTTTTCACACTTTAATCTCACATTTAACAGATAAGTCACGTTCTGGATGCATCAACATGTTGGAGCTACGGATTTCAGTAATTAAATCGTGATTATTCCTAAAACACTCACAAAGTGAATTATAATTTTATGGATTAGTTATTCATCTAAATAAATTGTATTTTCTTTTAAAGCTGAACAAATGATTTAAAAAAAGATCGCAGAAAATAAACAGTTGCGTTTTCATCATTAAATGTATTAAATAAAATGTATATAAGGAGCTCTTAAATTAAAAATAAATCGTATTTAACAATAAAAAATTCTGAGCAAAATGTTGGGAAAATGTTGGAATTGTTGGAAAAAAGATGGAATAGCAATATGGATACTTAATTTCAAGACACAAGCATTTGCTTTTAAAATCAAGACGTAAAACATTATAAGACCTTTTTACTGTTCAGTTGCCTTAAAAACTAAATGTAAAAAAAAATATTTTAGGGTGGTCACTTCCACAATCAGAGGATACTTCCATGCAAAAATTCAGAGCACTCTAAATGTTCGTCCATAAAATAAAATTGAATTGATTGAGGGCATAGTATTTCAAAAAGTGCATTTATGAAATCGCCTTATTTCACCATTTCTACTTAAAATTCCGTTAAAGAAAGGTCGCCTATCAAACATATCAAAAATATACTTTAATAAAGGATGATTCACGTGTGGTTACTTTTCGAATGTATGTTAGAAACGATTTGCTTTTTATCGTAAAAATGAAGGCATACTAAATCTTACTAGAAAGAAATCTCATGGGATTTAGTTTTCTCCAATCATCGAGCAAGGAAAATAAAGAAATATTAATGATAGTTCAAAAGTAACTTCAGAAGTTTTCTTGATACATATGTAGCTCTTTATACGAATAAATTTTACAAGCTATATCAAAAAATAAAAATACTGTACTGTGAAATATTTTTCTTCGATATAATAGAAAGGTTTGAACGCATTTCTATGCATGGCTTAGCCACTATAATGCACAGTTAACAGTCCAAATCTTTTGCAGCTATATCACTGAGCAAGTGGCCACAAAATTTAATAACTTAATACGTCTCTCAACTTTAATTAGGCACCTACATATAAAACTCATTCATTATTAAAAATCTAGAAGTGATTTATTAGATGTATTTTTTTTAAGAAATATTTTCTCAAAGTGACTACGTATTAATTCTACTGAGAGAACTAAGTGTATTCCTCATCCAACTAGCATATTCACTGTAATTCAATAATCTTTATCAAGCTGCATCGTCATTATCATATCACTACTTTACAATCGTCGTACCCATTAGTCGACATCATTATCACACATCATTGTTATATTTAGACGATCCAAAATACCTGTGATTTATATTATTCTTCATTTATGAATAGGTATTAAGGATTGCTAATGTAAATAAAGCTTCCGTTATGCAGACTGAATCTTGAAGTATGCTACACAAAGAATCCAAACAATAGCTTATGTTTTACAAGTTTTGAAACACTATTTTCAAAATATCAATAAACTCAATCATCCGCTGCCATAAATAATGCAGTTTCCAGTTTAAAAGTCGCATGGATAAGATTTTGAGTTTCACTTTAAAAGTGTAGCATTCTAAACTCTTTTGTAAAAAATGGTCCTCATATTAGTTTTACAAATCTTGCTAACGTCACTAACTTGATAAAATATTTTGGGGAAGATGGCCAAAAATGATCTTAGCGGGCAAAACCATCCACATATTTTTTCTTCCTGACAGGCATCGTTATCAACTAGGTAACACATAAACTAGTTGTGCCGAGTCAAGAAGAAGCAATGGCGATATTTAAGTGGTCAGTGTATTTCGAATGAGTATAATTCTTCAAAAAACTGGGTTTTATCATATCTCTTATAAAGTAAGCACTAACTTTCCAATTTATTTAGAACTACAGTCTTTAATGTACAGATATATGACTTGGTTTACTGAAAATAGTATGTTTAGGTGTGAATTACACTGGTTTAATTTGCTATGTTTCTCGGCGTGCTCTAGTGATATGACCTAAAGTGGGCAGCCATACTGCCGGGTAAAATGATCCGTCGAATGAAGAAACTCTAGTACCGGGTCCCAGTCATCATGGTAGTCCTTCAGACGTTCTCAAAATGCGTGACTCCACATTGCATAACTTATTTCTTCGTTATCGTAGGCCATAATTCTTTTATTTATAATTTTGAAATATACCATTTTATTGTTTGGGATTCGTTTTTATTTTAAATTTTTCATAAAATAAGTTATGCATACTCTATGATTGTATAACTTATTTTATTTCATTATGTATAGTCATAATTATGTATAGTCATTTTACATCTTTCATTTTGCTGATGAAAAACAATTTACAATTATCTTCAAATGAAGAATCATTTTGCCCTTGTGTGAGGGTAAAATTATCCTTTGGACTCTTTTCAAAATTATATTTTTTTCATCAATTCTTCATTTTTTATCAATTTCGTGATTCAATTTGGATTTAAAATATTATTAAAATATGTTTATGATGCAAAACATAGTGTAAAATATTGTGGCAAAGAGTCAAAGTTTTATTTAACATTTATATTATTTTGTGCAAGTTTTCCCCGTAAGGGAATCATTTTGGGCCATCTTCCCCTATTTCAATGATTTCAATTTCATTTATCCAACGACCATATGTAGTTCTTCAACCATTTTAAGACCATACGATTCGATACTCCCACAGTATCGATCGATGATGTCATCTGTTAGGTAGGTATTAAGGTAAATTAGAAATATTTTAAACTAATGATAAAATGATATAACGATCTGATGAATGTTTACTTCAAATAACATATCTCATAATGGTTACAATGTGTTGTGAAAAGCAGGAGTTTTACCAAAGTTACTAAAAGCACATATAACAAGTTTTTCATTTGTTCTACGTTAACAAATAACATTTCCTCACACGTTGTGATAATGAACTATTTTAGAAAGAAAAAAATAATATTTTTTGTTTTAAAATTTGAGAACAAAATACCGACATGATAAACAAAACACACAAAAAAAAAAAAAATCATTTTTCTAAATTTTCGTGCAATGTTATTATTTATATTTTGTTAATATTATTTTTGATATTATCATGCAATGTTATTATAAGAGAACAATGTCATTTTACTGTCCAAACCATATTCCTTTTCCCATGTTTTTCTCTATTTATTGTTATTATTAGGGTAGGTTTTGCTAAACAAAAATAATGGCGGACAATTTGTTTTGGGGACTTCACATTTGCATTCTGAATGTCTAACGTATATGTATCTATAAAAAAGTCATCAGATTAATTAAGGGAAAGAAATGCCTAGAAATGTATTTGTAGGAAATTACCTCTTTCGTCACTGCTGCCGCTCTTTGGGGGCGGCCACGGAACGCGCTCTGTGATCTAATGCCGGCCAATGGCGGCATGTACGAAACGTTCTCTGAGTACTACCGCCACTCCACTAAAATCTGCATTCAGGGAAAGTTATGTGGGTATGATTACCATAACTACTACCAATTCCAGAATGTAATTAAACACTTTTTGTCAACAGTAATTTTTGTGATAGAATGTAATTTTTGATGTTTCGATGGATGCCGCAAAGCACGTTTTAGGGGCTTACGCTTCCGTACAGTTCAACCACTTTTGTGAAAAACTTCCCCTTACCTCGAGTACATAACTGCAGCCATCTACCGAAAGGGTTAAGAGTTATGCTTACTTAAATTATGGACGAGTGTTTTCACGCGAGCTTAAAACTTAAGCCTCGGTAAAAATTAAGAGTGATTTCATAAAAACATATTTCAAAAACAAATTTACAAAAGAAATCCAAAATTATATAATTACAATGCTCTAATGAGTATCACTCATGAGTATCCATGTAAATGAGTTCTACAGAAATTGATAATCACACTAAATTTTAATGAAACAAAATTCTAGAACACTTTTACATTAATACGAACGATTGAAAAGCATGATTCATACATTTAAAATCAGCACAATCAGAAATTTATTTTTATTAGTATCCTCAGAGTTCAAAACCCCAGAAGAAGTATTTGAGTTACATTCTGATAAGTAGTTTTAAAACTCTCACGTAATTTGTTAAAGTTCGAGCCTTAAGGGGACATAGTACCTTTCGAACCCATAAAATGTTCATAATAACATGGTTTTTACAATCGCTCAAAAATCAATAAGTTTTCTTATTTTTAATGTGATTTTTTAATAGTTTTTGAAACAGAATACTAGCTTTAAGAAATTAATTTAGTTTTTTAAATTTAATTAATATATTTTTCAAAATTAAGAAAAATATGCGAGCAAATATTAAAAAAATTAATTCACTTACCTCCTCGTTCCCGCAAGATAACTTTTGAATGATACACTGTAGAATCTTCATTTTTGTCTCAAATTAAAGCTAAATAATGTCTTTATTCTGTAAACCTCAAAATTTAGACTTGTCAAGTATTTTATGATTTTTAAAATTAAAATATTAATTAAAATTTGAAATTAGTAAATTTTTTTAGGATTATTTTGCTATAAATAAAAATATATTGGTTTTATTATCATAACTGAGGTTCACAGAATGCAGAATCACGAGGGGAACATTCCTGTAAAATTTTATAACTGTATAATTAAAACTTTTTTTTTAATATTGCGGGAAAGTGTGAAAATTTGAAACTGAGAAAATGAAGCGTAAAGATTAAATTTGCTATAAATGGAAAAATATTGGTTCTATTATCACAACTGAGGTTCAAATAATACAAAATCATGAGGGTAACATTCACATGAAGTATCATAAATGTAAAATCAAAACTTTTTTTGAAATATTGCGGGAAAATGAGAAAAATTGAAATCGACAAAATGGAGCGTAAAGACAAAATTTGCTATAAATGGAAAAATATTGGTTCTATTATCACAACTGAGGTTCAAATAATACAAAATCATGAGGATAACATTCACATGAAATATCAAAAATGTAAAATCAAAACTTTTTTTGAAATATTGCGGGAAAATGAGAAAAATTGAAATTGACAAAATGGAGCGTAAAGACAAAATTTGCTATAAATGTAAACATATTGGCTCTATTATCACAACTGAGGTTCAAATAATGCAAAATCACAAGGGAAACATTCCTGTAAAATTTTATAACTGTATAATTAAAACTTTTTTTTAATATTGCGGGAAAGTGTGAAAATTTCAAACTGAGAAAATGAAGCGGAAAGATTAAATTTGCTATAAATGGAAAAATATTGGTTCTATTATCACAACTGAGGTTCAAATAATGCAAAATCATGAGGGTAACATTCACATGAAGTATCATAAATGTAAAATCAAAACTTTTTTTGAAATATTGCGGGAAAATGAGAAAAATTGAAATTGGCAAAATTGAGCGAAGAAATGTCTTGGTTTATGAAATCCTCAACATTAAGACAAAATTTGCTGTAAATGAAAAAATATTGGCTCTATTATCACAACTGAGGTGCAAATAATACAAAATCATGAGGGTAAGATTCATATGAAATATCATAAATGTAAAATCAAAACTTTTTTTGAAAAATTGCGGGAAAATGAGAAAAATTGAAATTGACAAAATGGAGCGTAAAGACAAATTTTGCTGTAAATGAAAAATATTGGTTCTATTATCACAACTGAGGTACAAATAATACAAAACCATGATGGGAACATTCACATAAAATATTATAACTGTAAAGTAAAAACATTTTTTTTAATATTGCGGAAAAGTGTGAAAAATGGAAACGTAGAAAATGAATCGCAGAGATAAAAAAATCGAATCATTACCACATTACAAAATATTTGCATTTTAAAATGCTCCTGCTTCATATGTAGTGCCTTCTTGCTCTATAAAACGTTCATGTAAGGCTTTTCTCCTCATTCGATTAGCCCTACGGGTCTCCAATGTTGAGGATTTCATTTTTACTTCTGCTCCTCTTACACGGACATAATCAGCTTGAAAAGCAGAAGTAACTGAAAAATGACCTAGTTTAAAACCAAGACATTTCATAACACTTACTCGACCTGCCATACCTTCATTAAAAAGAATTACAGCTTCATTAACCGCTATGTCAACTATAGTTTTTGATGACCCTGATGTTTTGGGGCAAAAATTCCAAACAGTAGAGTTAAATGACTCATTTGCATTTTGCGTTTTACCACCGAGGCATTTTTTCAACAATTTCGGTGCAGAAAGTTCTGCAAATATAGGTTTAATTTCATTAATCACTACAGCTGGCACAGTACATTTATGCACATATGAAGAAACACTGTTGTTTGAAACAGCTTTCTGGTAGTCACACCATGATGTTTCACCGACGGGGCAGAAGTGATGCATTACATTTTTATCGCTCGAACTGTAATGACAATAAATTGCCCAAATGGCTTTGCGCATGCCTTCGAGAGAATTTTTGTTTTCTCGAATTGCGTTACCATAATACACTGTCAGTTTATCAATCAATTTATCAGTAAGTCGGTTTTTCCCGCCAAGACTCTTGCCATCAGACAATTTTTTCCCACGGTTCATCTGTTTTAATTTCCGCAATCTGGAACCCATTCGCTTCTGCACATGTCCAACGCATTCCACTTTTTCCACCGGATATGAAACACTCTTTTGGAGTACGGGAAAAGTTTTAGTGTCGCCATCACCAATGTATTTTACGTACTTGGCATTTCTTGTAGACTCTGATCTTTCAAAAATACGTCGCATTCCATCTACTTCCATCTTACAAGAAGAGCCAGAATGATTTTTTTTGCAGTGTGGCTGATGCTTAAATTTCCAGTTCTCATACTCTTTACCGGATTTTGGTCCTTTCCACACATCACAGCCCTTGCAATAGGAAGACAGAACTTCAACATCGATAACCTTTCCCGTCACATCTCCGATGACACTGCACACTCCAATGCGAGAAGTGTGGCCCCGAGTCTTCCATGTGCCATCACCACTGACACAGATTTCTGCACTTTCAGTAGAGGAAATTTCTTCCACCGCTGCATTCTTCATGGACTTCTCAGCTACTTCCCCAGTGGCCAATTTTATTTTTTCCAAGATTCTTTCATAGGCCTTTTGAGAAGGAGGTGGAGGCAAATCCATTACTGTGCAAAAATTCTTCAGTCCACCTAATCCTAATCCAACTGTACGCATGGCATAAATTAATCTGCAGTTAACTTCATACTCATGGTGGCTTGATTCAGTCTTTGGTGAGCTTTTGAAGCTGTATTGTGTGCTACAAGTACAGCACTCAACATACAATTCAGAAGTCAATCCATAGATCACTTTCTCTTTTAAAACTGCTTTAGAGCTGCAGTAGTTGCATACTAAAAACTGTGACAGTTCTGCCAGCAAAATATCAATATTAATAAGTCGATATCCACTGCTAGGCTTTGGTATATTTACTTTTATACGATCCTCTAAGCAAAGTTTTTTAGCAGATGCAGACGTAAATCTGCAGGAATCATCCGAATTATTCAATGCATTCGCACTATATTGATTCCCACGAAAAGATCTTTTTTTTCGACGAAAATCAGTAGATCTACGCTGTGCTTTACTCGACATTTTACAAAATGAATAAAAAATATTAAATCACAGAGAAAACGAGCGTGACACAAGTTAGCACAATGAAAAGAAGCGTTCAAATAGTAAGATACTAGCAAAACAACACATGGATATGCATAAACAAAACGTGGTGTGGAGTAGAGTTGTATGTCGCCTTCACAGCGATAAGAAAATAAATATTGAGCCTAAAAGTAACTGGAGTGCGGGAAAATATAAGAATGTAGCGTCCAAAAGCAGCCGACAACCTCTACTCCGAAACCGAAACTAGTCGAAAAAGGGTTTGTTTACATTTGGTTTGAAGGGCAGCTGGCTGTCGTCACTTACGTTTTTTATTGCTGCAGGCGTAATTTTTGCCCGATTTTGATGCGGTTTGTTGTACAATGTTCAGAACATTCTATACAATTTTTTAAAATTATTTTTGAAAAATCGATTTTTTGAACGTTTAAAGGTACTAAGTCCCCTTAAGGGATCATTTATTAGATCTTTTTGACTTTCTCATTATCACGGCTAACTATTAACTACACTATATAAATATCTCGCATTGTCAACTTACTACATTTTTATAATAGAGCTTGGAATATTTACATTTAGGGCAAACAAGGCTCGAGTTATTTATTCAGAAAATAAAAAGTTATTATTTGTTTTGAAGAACTCTTCCTTAATTAAAGTTCACAACAAATCTAATGTGTAGATGACTTTTTTCGTCTTCAAAATTAGATTTTGTACTTGTTCGATCATTAAAAGCCAAGATATCACTGAGAAACTTTCGAAAAGTTACTTTAGAATGTTTCCTTATTCTTTGAGTATAAAATTCAGTGGTGAACTTAGACCAGTAAAGAGAGGCAAATTGTATTACAAATGACGATTGAACAAGTACTGCTATATAAACTTTAAGTGACATTTAAGTGGAAATTGAGTCAATTGCCCTCTAGATAGAAGGTATTTAACGAAGAAAGCCTAACTTTCAAAATGAATTACCCAAAAATGGTTATAGATATTAAATAAGCGAGGAGGTAAAAGAGGTATCACTTACCTCCTTCAAAGGCGTAAGTCCGTTGAACTCCTCCGTCATCCCGCTAAATTAGCTGGAACGAAAACTGGAATACACGACATTATTAATTGTATATATTTTAGTTTCGTGCTCTTGAATGAGTACAATATATTTATTTTCCGTCTAGGTTATACAATATACATTTAAGAGGAATATCATGTTTACAAAGATTGAATTTTGGCTGGTCGGGATGTCGACCGCTTAGCAGCAGCGCATGGAAGAGAGTGACTTGAAAGTACAGCATGCATGCGTTCTTGCCCCCACGGTTGCCAGGGGCCCCATAGCACGTGTTAAGTAAGGGGCCCTCGTTTGGGTAATTATCACATGCAGATCCATACATCTACATGTGCGGACATCGACGCGTGCAGGAGAAACTGGGTCAGGGAAAGAGTTCGAAAGTTTCATAGTTTTATATTTCCCAACACTCCTGCCTAAAACTTGAAACGTTCAATAATCGTTCAAAATGACAGTTCTATGTCCTATAAAGCTCCTTCGTGGAAGAGCTTTTGTCAGGATGTCTGCAGTCATTGAGTCAGTGGGGACGTATTGAAAAGTTATCACCTTGTCTTCTACCAAATGCTTGAGAAGATGGTATCTCAGGTCTATATGTTTTGTTTTGTGATGATGTCTGTCTGATTTGGCCAATTTAATGCACGATTGGTTGTCTTCAAACACGGTCACTGGATAGTCTTGCGGCATGTCCAGTTCCTTTAGTAGATTTATTAGCCACGCAATTTCTTGTGCAGCACTGGCAGCAGAGACGTATTCCGCCTCAGCTGATGACAATGTCACGCACAGCTGTTTCTTGGAAACCCAGTAAATAGGATTATTTCCTAGCATAAATAGATTTCCAGAGATGGATTTTCGATCTGCTGGATCGTTGGCCCAATCTGCATCTGCGTAAACTTTTAGGACAGGTTCCTCAAAATTTGTAAAAGTCAGTTTAAGGTCAATTGTTGTCTTGAGGTATCTGATGGTTCTTTTGACGGCTTCCCAATCTTTCGCTCTGGGATTTTGATTTCTTCGGCTTAAGATGTTCACAGCGGCACTTATATCTGGTCTAGATATGGTGGAAATATATAGTAGTGCACCTACAGCCTGTCTGTATTTAGTGTTGTTTGGCAAGAGATTTTCGTCATCTAGTGTTTTAATGTAGCCTGGCTCCATGGGTGTTTCTGTTGGTTTTGAGTTTTCTAAACTGAATTTAGTTATTAGTTCTTGAATTTTGTTAGTTTGATCAAGTGTCATTGTGTTTTTATTTGGTCGATTTATGTTTATGCCTAAGTAGTATTTGGCTTCGCCTAAATCAGTTACAGGGTATTCGCTCTTTAATTTATTTATGAGTTTGTCAATGTTTTGATCTTCTCCTGCGATTAGTAGATCATCTACATAAACAATAACATATGTCGTTTTGTTATTTACTGTTTGTTTATACATGCATTTGTCAACCGAGCTCTGTTGAAAGCCGAATTTGGTTAGAGATTGGTGGATTTTTAAGTTCCAAGCTCTAGCAGCTTGTTTCAGCCCATATATTGCCTTTTTAAGTTTACAAACTTTGTGTTCCTCTCCGGGGATTACATGCCCTTCGGGCTGATGCATATACACTTCTTCCTCTAATTCTCCGTGTAAAAATGCAGTTTTTATATCGATATGTCTAAGACTTAAATTTTTATATACAGCCATTGCCAAAAAACTCCTTATCGTTGTATGAGACGCAACAGGTGCAAAGGTCTCGTCATAGTCTACTCCGTATTTTTGGGAGAAACCTTTGGCAACAAGCCTTGCTTTGTATTTTTCTACTGAGCCTTGACTATTATATTTTAATTTAAAAGCCCATTTGCATCCAATAACTTTTGTTCCAGGGGGGGCTACAACTAAATCCCATGTGTTATTATCATGAAGTGAATTTATTTCGTCTAGTGTTGCGTTTACCCATTTTTCCTTCTCCACGGGGTTTTCCATTTTTTGAATTTCATCCCAACTTTTAGGTTCTACTATCCTGGTATTATTTGTTACATATGCAAATCTATCAGGAGGAACGCCTTTATTACTCCTCTCTGATCTGCGAGGATAATTTTGTGTACCATTTGAGTTAGCAGGAATATTATTTGGATTTTGTACATTGTCGCCGGCGCTATCTAATTCAACACCGATCAATTGCTGTATAGGTTGAGGATTACCGCTGTTTGATTTTCCTTCCCCGTTATGTGATTCATCATTTTTAATTATTTCCTGATTTCTGTCTTCTAGGAATTTGACTGTTCTACTTATAATTACATTTCTACCGTTGGTACAAATTCTATATCCCTTACTCCTATTATCATAACCTACGAATATCCCTTCTGTAGCGGTGTTGTCAAGTTTTCCTCTATGTAATTTTTGAATATATGCAAATGCGCGACAACCGAACGTTTTAATATTTGATAGATCTGGTTTACGACCAGTCCATTTCTCATAGGGAGTGGAATCACAGGATTGTGTAGGGAGCCTATTTTGCAAATACGTCGCAGTGTTAATGGCTTCCCCCCAAAAGGAGTTAGGTAAATCACCCTCCTTAAGGAGACACCGACACATCTCCATCAAGGTGCGATTTTTGCGTTCCGCAACCCCGTTCTGAGGTGCAGAGTACGGAACTGTCAGTTGGTGATCTATTCCCTCTCTCTTCATATATTCATCAAATTCTTTCCCTATGTACTCCCCTCCGTTATCGGAACGGATTGCCTGCACTTTTCTTCCAAACTTATTTGCGGTCATTGCCACATACTCCTTAAATTTAGAGAAAACTTCATGTTTATTTTTTAATAGATATATTACAGTAAACCGGCTAAAGTCATCTATGAAGGTCAAAAAATAGTATTTCCCACCAATTGTTGGGGTTTGCATTGGTCCACAGAGGTCAGTGTGTACCAATTCTATCGCCTTTGTGGCTCTGAAACTCGCAATTTTTGGATATGGACTATCAGAAAGTTTCGACATAATACAGGTTTCACATACATTATCATGTTTACATTCATCTATTTCAATCCCTATAGCCAAATCTTTATTCACTAATTCTTTTATATGATTGACATTTCTATGACCCAATCTTTTATGCCATTTATATATACAATTTTTATTTTCACATACGTTAACTAAGTTTGCGGTGTGGTATGCGGCATTGTTTATATTACACTCATACAAATTATTATTTACATAACCTTCAATATAAGTTTTATCCCCATGTATAATTTCACACTTGTTTTTGTCAAATACCACCGTACAACCGTTCTCAGTTGCCCTTTTTACAGACAGTAAATTTGCTTCGATTTCGGGTACAAATAGAACATTACGCAGTGTAATTTTATTAATCTCTCCTCCCGATGTTTTTGCCTTGAATTCTATGTCTCCTGACCCGTAGGAGGTCAACGATTTTCCGTTAGCAATTACAACATCGCTTATATTGGTGTCATTTATTCTAGTGAATAAATTTTTATTATTTGAAATGTGTGATGAACTGCCAGAGTCTATTATCCACTTTTTACCTGGACTTCCAGCTAATAGTGCTAAATTTTTAAATTTAGATGCGGTGTCACTAGCTCTATCTGTATAATTTCGGTTCGACTCTTCCTCAAATCTGTGTCTATCGTTTGATTCAAAGCATAGTGATGAATTAGCTTGTTTGGATGTGAAATTTTGATTTTTGTATCTTGTGTTATTGTTCTGTAATTTCTTAAGGTGCCAGCATTCTAATTTTGTGTGATTTTTCATTTTACAGTGTGAACAATATTTAGTTTCTCGTCTATAATTGTTGTTGTGTTTTTTGTTTGTTTGAAATGCTTTAGTAAAATTTTCAGACGGTCGGCTATTCTCAATACGTCTGTTGTATTCATCTATTAGCTTGCTTCTAATAAACTCCGGATTTAATTCCTCTTCAGGTCTCGCTTCTAGTGCCGTTATCAGCGTGTCATAGCTCTCCGGCAGGGAACATAAAAACAACGCCGATATGTGAGAGTCACTGATCTTTTCCCCTATGGCCTTTAACCTCTCAACCAGTTCGAGTATTTTAGTCGTATGCTCTAGCATATTTCCTCTCTCGTCAAGTTTTGTGCTATATAATTTTCTCAATAGATACAGCTTGCTAGAGAGGTTACACCTTTCGTGTATGGTCCTCAGAGCTTCCCATGTAGCCTTTGCGGTTGTGAGATTTTTCACATGTACTATTTGGGAATCTTCAATGAATAAATTGATTAAGGCTCTAGCCTTGTTATCTTTCTTTCGCCATGTATCGGTTATTGGCGTTGGCGGATCATCTGTTAAGAGATCATTAAGATCTTCTTTTATCAACAGCATCTCCAATTTGAATTTCCAGTTTGAATAATTATGTTGGTTTAATTTCTCAACCACTTGGCTTTCTTTAAATGAAGCCATATTAATTTTTTTTTGTTTCACAATGTCCTCAGAAATTTTAATATTCTTTCAAGGCACTGAGACTATTCAGTCTCATAATCTATTAAATAAGCGAGGAGGTAAAAGAGGTATCACTTACCTCCTTCAAAGGCGTAAGTCCGTTTAACTCCTCCGTCATCCCGCTAAATTAGCTGGAACGAAAACTGGAATACACGACATTATTAATTGTATATATTTTAGTTTCGTGCTCTTGAATGAGTACAATATATTTATTTTCCGTCTAGGTTATACAATATACATTTAAGAGGAATATCATGTTTACAAAGATTGAATTTTGGCTGGTCGGGATGTCGACCGCTTAGCAGCAGCGCATGGAAGAGAGTGACTTGAAAGTACAGCATGCATGCGTTCTTGCCTCCACGGTTGCCAGGGGCCCCATAGCACGTGTTAAGTAAGGGGCCCTCGTTTGGGTAATTATCACATGCAGATCCATACATTTACATGTGCGGAACTCGACGCGTGCAGGAGAAACTGGGTCAGGGAAAGAGTTCGAAAGTTTCATAGTTTTATATTTCCCAACAATAGATAGTAGCATGAAACAAGTAGTATGTTCATTAGAAAAAAGTAAGAAATTTTTACTGAAGCCAAAAAATTTTAGTTTACAAATTGCACCGAAAGATGGCGCTATAAGGGACAATACAGTTGCCAGAAAGAGAGCTCAGACATCGAGAACAATTACATCAAAATCTACATAATATGCGCATCTTCCACGCTGCACGACAAGTCGTAGCAAAGGAATCTTTCGGGGGGTTGGAAAAGGGGATGGGTTCGAGAGAGTACCGAAGTCAATTCATGCCTTTTCCCATAATTGTCGAACAGGACAATGCAATAACGCTGTCGTTGAATTATTCGTCCAGAAAGTTCTAGGCGAGATCCATCTTACATAAACCATGCCGTAACCGGTCGATCATCCAACGGCTGTTGAGTGGCGCCAAATTTTTCTAAAGTGCAATAAACCAACAGTCATCACCTTTTCTCGAAATGAAATGTGATGACTAATGGTTTATGTCCATCGTCTTTGCAAGAAATTGCAGACAAAATGGTAAGCTTTGGGCAATGAAGCGGCTATGCGTGCAACAACTGAGATCTGTTTTACTACTGCTTGCAGCGTAATCTATGGGCGCAATTTGTAACTAAAATTTTGTGACTTCTGTAACAAATTCTTCAGTTTTTTTTTTTTATTAACATACCACTGGTTTCATGCTTCCATCAATCCCCGTTTTTGAGTTATTTATTTTCAAAATTAGGGCTCCTGCGTGAAACACCCTGTACATTCAATTAAATTAATGCGATGTTTCATAATAAATACCTTAAATATTACTTGCGCCATCAATCTCCTTTTCCGAGAAAGCTTATTTATTAAAGCGGGCACACATTGTATTGATTAAATATTCACAGGTGTTCAAAACAAAAACTGAGATTAAATCCCTTCTAATTAAACCTCTTGCGCACATATTTTAAGCTTTTGAACTAAAAAATAAATAAACGTTTAAAGTGCCAATTAAGGCATTTCAAAAATAATGTGCATTTCAAAGATTCAGTAATTAAAAAGTTTTTGAATAAATGCTTTATGGAAGCGGATTACATTTATTTCTGTTCTGCCTCATTAATCATAAAAGAGAGCATTTTTTGCATCCATGGATCTTACGTTGCTTGCAGATATCTTAAAATTGTATTATTCACTGTCAAAGGGTGCAAGTGAGTGTCAGATTGTATCCGCTGAAATTTTTTTATAAATACCTTTTAAAAGCAACTTGTTTTTAAAAGGAAATACCTTTTAAAAACAAATATAGATTTATAGTTACAAACAAACGTGGAAGATGACAATTGTATATATTTCTCAGTCTTCAGGAATTTGGAACAAAAGAAATAAGGAGGAAGACACATTATAAATTATTCCTTATTCAGCGAGTCAAATTTTCAGTTTGATTTTCGTCTTCAGATCATGTTTGAATTGTATCATTCCAAACTAAAAAATATTTTTATAAAATTATAAAAATCTTTTTAGTGTTTCAATGAGGATTTCACCAAGTTGGTCATTAGGGTGAATTGTAACATCGAAATTGGATTTTTTTTTTTTTTTAATCTGGGCGCGGCGTGCAAGAGTTGTATTTTAAGCATACTAACGTACATAAAAAAAATTTCAACATAAATTACTATCACCTGGTACCAGGGGCGTAGCCAGGGGGGGGGATATCGGGATATATCCCCCTCCCCTTCGAAATTTTTGGATTAGCGATCACAAGATTAATGCCGTTCAGAAATTCCGTCTATTTATACACAGATAAGTTCATTACCCCCCCCCCCGAAAACTTTTCCTGGCTACGCGCCTGCCTTGTGCCTTAAAAAACCTAAATATTCGAAAAAAAATCGAGTTTTTATGTATATTTCAAATAAGAAATTGTAACTATAAAAATGAATTAAAGAATGCCGTTTTTAGTGGTGAAAAGTACATGTGGAGAATGAAAAAAAAATTGTTTTATTTCACTTAATTTATAATAAATTCCATTTTATTTACATAGCATTATTCATGATATTCTGCTAGGACTCAACACTTTTTTTTTTTCCTTCTCATTCATATTTTACAATGTAAGACAATTTTACTTGTTTTTCAAAGTCAAACACAGATGTTATGGCTATCTAGAATTTCTCTAAGCAAAACGCATAGTTACAGGGTAAACTAGAACTACATTTTTCCTCCTCTCGGGTAATGCAGTGACTAAAGAACCATTGTATCACACTTTGGGTCCGGTTCCGAATCCCGGCTTGGGTTTGGATGTTAACTCGTCCGTCCCTTCATAGGGGATAAAGATTGGCCTCCTACTTGCTGCTCCGATAATAAAAAGACACACACTTTGGCTCTTAGTCGCGGCGAATGCCTAATCAGAAAGTGCCCCGCCCTTGTAAAAATAAAAGTACCCCTCCCCCTCCCCTCTCTACCTAAGTATTTCTATGAATTAGAATCGTTTTCTATAAGTGAAGGATTTTGGTTGTCACTTCGAAAGCACGTTGAACATCTGTCTGCTCGAGTTGTCTTTGTGTGAATACCTTGTTTTTGTTATAATAGTTACTCTTGCACATTTAGTAAAATATAAAAGTTATTTAGGAACATCATGAATGCAACGTAAAATAAACAGGCTATAAAATATCTCACGACAAAGAAATAATGAAAAATTCTAGGCAAAGATTAGTGTATAAATCTTTGAACTGCTTAAAGAATTTGATGAACGAGTATTACCAGTAGTATCTGATGGTCTAAATTATTATTGAGTTATAAAGTCAAAATGAAAATGAAAGTTTCTGTAAGTCAGCCGACAGTAGCTGAAATTGCTGGAAAAGTTTTATAAAGAATTGAATCAATATGGGTTAGTGCTTCTATTCCCTAAATATCTCCTAAGAGTTTTATAGCAGAAAAAATCATGATGAATACTGAAATCTTTTAAAAGCCTAAAAAGTCTAAAAAGGGCGAAAGGGACGAAAGAGATAATAAAAAATGGCAGAGAACATTAGAAAAACATCTTAAATGATACAGATTCTTGTTTGTTTGATATTCCATTTTGTAAGCAAATGATTTTTTGCACATGTAAATGCTAAACAAAACATGAAAAAATCGACTAGCTGTTCTACAGTTTATAACATTTTTTTAACTAGAAAATAAAATGGCAGAATGAGTGGGCATAGTTGCGACCGAACAAAAATAGAAATTACGAAAAAGAAAACACTTTAAAAACGAAACAATAAAAAGTCAAATGTTTTAAAATGCAGATCATGCTCATTAACTGGAGTGCTGCATCAGGATTCAAAAATTGGCAAGCATGAAAATATTGAACTTATTAAACTTCCGTATACGCCTTTGTCCTTGTAAACAGATATCGATGTATAAAAGCGTTACTGTATCAATGACAAAATCCTATGAAATTTTGCCAATCGCAGCAAGGGAATGTGGCAGATGGAATTTCAGATAGATCCAGCTGCTCCAATTTCCCGTGATATTTTACTTGAGATTATTTACACGAAGGACAGAGTTCGCATGTGGTAGATCGAAACAAAATAAGTGCACGAAAAGTGATTACCAAGTCAAGCAATTTTACCATTTATCAGTCCATTCTAATCAAATTATATTTTGATGGAAGAAAAGACAGATAAAAAATGAATGTTATGAAGTGTACATAAAACTACTCAAAGACAACAAACGAAGAAATTATATACTCTGGCAACGGAACTTAACGCTATAGCTATATTGGACACGCTACATGATGCAATATGAGAAACCCAAGACATAAGCAATTGAAAAGAATCAATATTGAATTTTTAGTATCAAATATACTACAAGCCCATTTAATAATTATTATTAAATGGGTTTACAGCAATTGGTTGATAAGGAGCAAGTGTTAATACTAAGCACAAGGGAAAGGTTATAAGCTTGATAGAAATGGGATTGATACAAGGGTGTTTGTTTCATTCAAATATTTTTCCTCTGGACAATAATCTCCGAGACATTTCACCGACTAAATTCTTTAGATGGTGCAACAGATAGTTCTGATTATTTCCAATGCATACCATCGCACTTTGGCGTCTTCGGAAATGAGATTGCAGATACATAGAAATGGCTGTGATCTTTCAATCACCAACTCTTCTGAGCTATCTCCTTTGAAACTCCGGACCGTTACATCCACAGCCAGGCGCTTGGCCTGAGAGCGTGACCTTCACGCTTCAGTCGTCTACCATGTTCAATGTCTTATCCACTCGGCCATGGTGGAGCCTAAACGCTTCCTTGATACTGATACTTCAGATATAGTATTCCATTTTAATGCATACATTTAAAGAAATTTCAATAATTACAAAAATACGTTAATAAAATCGGCAAACGTATTATATATTGTCATTGCGATTGTCAACTGTAGCAGCTACCAATCGTTTGCTAGTCTGCATTGCTAAGATTTCCAGAGTCATTTTGCTGCACTCTACTGTCCTAGAATGAAATTCATGTAGAGTGTATTACTGTAAATTATTGCATGACTGCAGTATTTCAATTCTAAAGCCATTGAAATCTATTTCCAAACCTTAATCAATTATGATACACAATAATTTTATGAAGCTTCCTTGTAAACATTTGACCACAATTTAAAAGTAATATAAGCTTCTTTACTGTATTGAGGCATGCCATTTTGTCTAACTACGTTAGAAATTTCTCGAACAATTCCCCCGTTTCCTTGAAGTTAAATGAAGTTTATGACAGTGATGTATTGCTCCTTAATTTTATCTAAACACGATAAAGTTAACTTCGTGCAAGGCTCCGAATTCAATTGAATTTTATGATAACAGACTTCATTTCAACAATCCGCATACAAAATTGGTTTCTTGCGATTGTGGGAAGAGTGCATAGTTAGAAATTAAATTTTAAGGAATGTCCAAAGATATAACTATTATTTTGAAATTATTAAACCAATTAATCATCTCGGAAGTGTCATGATGCAGTTCATTTCTTTTTTATATTTTTTTAATCTTCAACTCTAATTCACTCAGTTTGTTTTGTGAGTATAAGCAGAAACCGATTAGCAGATTTAGAGGCTCAGGGCAAGAGCTTCATCCCCCCCCCTCTTAAGAGAACGTATCTATACGTTGCAAAGCAGCTTTCATATCACACCATACAAAGAATTGTGTTATTACAGAATGGAAATGATTATTGAATGAAGATGTAAAGTGGGATGAAATAGTTCTATAATAATAGAATTATGTAGGGCAATAATATTTCAGTCATATCCTTTAATTTTCAATCGTTTATTTCATTCCGTATTTTTGAAGTAAAATGTTCCAGAGTATTTCTGTATTAATTTTCCTAATTCTGTAACAGAGCAGTTATTTACAGTAGCGTAGATCTTTACTTCACTTCACTTAGGAAGCTATTTCCTTTCATCTGTTCCAACTGGAAATCAGCTCTATGGTTTTCCTCACGATTAGCATGCATCACGACGTAGGTCATGCCTAAATCATAAGTTTGTGCTAAAAGAAAAGGTGTGTATATAATGCCAAAGCCATGAAATAGTAACTATCCATACTATTATTTTTCATAAAATTAGTTTCTCTGTCAATTATTCTAAATTAAAATTGAAGTTTTCAATTTTTTTAACTTAAAGAATAATTTGGGGGCTCACTTTTTGTTGGTTGCCCGGGCGCCTGCCCTGAATACCCTGCCGGAAATCAGACCCGGAAGAAAATCTAAACTAAATATTAGCGCAGCAGCTCAAGCGGGGCCAAATCCTCCATTGCCCAACCACGCTTTCGCGACCATGGACTCTGGAGTGTGGAAACACATGCCACGACCAGGTGGTCAGCCTGACGGGGTCCCGAATTTTCACACCCCAAGTAAAGTTCAAACTCATTCCACCCATCCACTTAAAGGTTCAAAGGCTGAGTCAACCTTTCCCACCCGGACATGTGACATGGCAGTAAAAGGCACTAATCGTAGCATCACTGTGACTCAAGTAAAAGCTCATATTATAAAAATACACCAAATTTAAATACCAGTTTGAATTAGATAAATAGAGTGTAAAAGTAAACTGTAATTAAATATAAACAAAATCCAGCTCAATATTTCATTTGAATCCGAGAAACAAATCCGATTATGCAAGCGAATTTTACATCAATTATCCAAACACAGCTTGTTGATCTGTCATTTTGAACTAAATTACATTATTTAATTCTAACAATTCAGGTACTCTGTTGTCTTTCAAACTGTGTAGTGCTGGACAAAAAAAAAAAAAAAAAAAAAAAAAGAGCGAAAGAAAGAAAGAAACACCTTTGTTGGAGGATTTTTAAGTAGTTCTAACGTGTATTCACGTTGCATCTGGTGAAAACCGACCAAAACTTCAAACCATTAGATGGACAGCAGCGGGGTAGACCCGAACACAGGACCTTCACACGTCTGCCATGTTCTCGACCATGATGGGGCCGATCTTCATCAGAAAGGGCGTATTTCTGTATAGTGCCACCCCTCGGAAACTGCTAGGATCTTCCGAGAAGACTTTTGGAACCATGGATTTAACGTGCACCGCATGTACACAGTCTTCAGTAGCAAGTCGGAATCGAACCCGTAACCTTCCGGTAGAAAGTTCAACGTCTTAACCACTGGGTTACTACGGTCCTAGCATACCTTTGTGGCATAGGTATGCCGGCATAAGTTTGTGTGTTCGATTGTCCGTCCCTTCATAGGAAGGCAACTCTGTCCGCCTATTAGTTCCCCTCACGATAAAGTGACAAATACTGAGACCAATACCACATGGTGGCTCGTACCTATAAACAGCAAGTGCCCGCAAACAGGGGAAAAAATACAAGTTCTTTTTTTTAAAGTATTTAAATTTTCTGAATTCAGATATTTGGTATACCTATGAAATCAATAAATAATATTGTTAGTAAATTTCTTTTAGTAGACTGTAAACATATCGTTTTGCTTTTGTAAGATATTGATTTAAAACTAAAAGGAAAGCATAATTCTCTTATAATGCATCTCGTAAAAATTCTGAATCATAAAGTTAAAATTTCCTTTTCCTTCAATAAGTAAGTACATATGCATATTTGGGTTTCGCGAAACCTATTAGCATAATCAAAAGTAAAATGTGTTTACTATACAAAATTTCAAAATCGATAAAAATCAAAATACGAAGTTTGAAAGAAAACTTTTTCCATAAAATTAATCTACGCTTATATTGGGGGACTGGTTTTAAAAGCGTTCTAAAGGAAAGATTTCACGAAAAGAATTTTTTCCTAGAATTAACCTTGTGCGAATATTGATCATTTCAACAGACTTGTTAACCGGGTAAAAATTAATTATTATTTAAATGACTGTTGACTCGTATCCATTATAAAGTTAAATGAAATATTCGAGCTGATTCTGTGGATAAACTGGACGTTTGAGCTTGAAAAGAAATAGTAATTTTACAACAGAACAAATAAAACCCCAGCAATTTCAAATGACTTCAAAAAATAAAAGCTTGAGCAACGTTATTTTTTGAATTCAAAAACGTTGCATATTATTTATTCAAAATTCATCACCAAGCGTCTTACCAATTTCATATACAACAATATAACAACATTCTATGGTGTAGTTTTTCATCATGACAAAAAAGTAACATGCTCGCTAGTACGGAAAGCAGAAATTAAGAATGCTTTTAGCAATAGGATCTGTTATTCTGCTTGGAAGACAAAAAAAAAAAGAAAAAAAAAAAAAGAAAAAAAAAAAAAAAGAAAAAAGAAATCGCTATTGATATCTCTAAACTGCCGCAGAAGGTAAATAATTCGAACTCTTTTGAGAGATCCTGTAAAATCACTTTAAATGGTACATAAATTACTTTAACTAAATAGTATCATTTTGTAAACCTTAATAGTGTATATTACAGTTTTGTTTTGTTTGAAATACACGAATGTCTCTAAAATAGTCTTTAACTGGCTTTAATGTTCAATTTATTGGAATTTATTTGGTTGATCCTGTACATCGTCTTCAATAGGGTATATGTTAATGGCAATAACATCGTAATAATCAATACAATTACGACAGGTAGAACATCGACCGTCAAACAGACAGGCAAAAGCGAAAGTATAAATATTTTCTAACTTTGTTGGAAAGTATTAAAATTCAAAACATTAAAAACCAAATACAAAAAATAAAACCATTTATCTTGCATTTCTTATTCTAATTTTGCGATAAACACATTTTTTTTTTTTCTTTTTGGAACTCATTATGATTTATTGCATCTTTCTGTTATTATATTCTGGGAGTTGTTTAGTAAGGAAATATTTGAATGCACGCTAACTGCAGATTACGGTGCGAAGAATATTTAGTTGATTATTTACTACTCATAGATTATTTACTACTTTATCCAATTACTTGTTTCTTAGACCTTTAATTACTAGATAGAAAAATTGTATGTATAGCAATAAATAGGTTTTAACGCAGTTAAAGCTTCGGTAGTACCAATAAGAAATGAATTAATGAAATAAAATAATACTTACCGCTAGAATAATAATTCATTTAATTAAGAAAACATGCGTTGCTATCACAAGCAGTTTGTAAGAATATTGTTGCATGGATTTGAATACACTGAAATAAATACCTCCGAACGGGATTAATTTGTCCTTTTTTATTTCAGATAGTGAAATCGAAAATATTTCGCATTTTGATATAAATCATATAATTTAATTATTAATTCTAAGAGACTGAGAGTATATTTTTAATTATGTGGTTCAAATTATCATTTCCGAATCATTAATAACAGAGAATTTTTTGGAATGAAGTCTGATTAAATTAATTACATAAGTCAATTTTAACATATAATTGAAACTCAACGCCAGTTGATAAAGTTTAAAACCTTAAAAATAGCTGAAAGAAAACTGTAAAATACTATCTGCCCAATCAACAGCTTTATTTAAAAGTTTGTAGTTGACTGCGAAATTTGAAAAAACAGGTTTTTTTTTCTCATGTTTGATATTTGCTTCACAATCCGTACTCAACAAATTATGGCCTTGATTCTTTTTTATTGGCAGACTCACAGATTAATATGACAGTGTACTCAAGTTATTCTCAGCATTTCATTTGGATTACTCAAACTAGGGACTAATAAATATATTTTTTTTAATTCTTTCGAGAAAAATTCTACTCGTTTTGTTTTGTGCTAGTATATAAACATTTGTTTAGCCTCATGAAAAGTTTCTACTTAACTGTTGTTGCGAATACTGTAACAACTGTTACGGTAGGAATACCCGCACTTCTGGGGATTCGACTAGTCTAAAATTCATATTCTACGCGTCAAATAATTACTTGAAGCAAATAATAACTTATTTTGTTGCATGAAAATTAGTTATCTATAACGCGAGGGGAGTTTTGGATGTACCCATTGTTTAAAGTAGGGTTTTCGTGGATTCTCGGGAAATACTGGTGCAATCGCTCAGCTGACTTCAGGGGGGGGACTTATTTTTGGTGCAAGGTTAGCGATATTGTAAGCGATTTCATAAATGGGTAGAGTAATATTTGCTTTCCTGCATTAGCATTACGCAATAGGTTACTATTACTCTATTTCTTTTCTATTACGCAATCAAGGTTCGCGAATGATTGGGATTTTTACAGGAATGGAATCTCTGGAATGTTCAAGCAACGACTTCATCAGCTATAAAAGAGCAAGGCCGTTCCAGAGAAGTTCAGTTGAGTGAATGCTCGTTGTCAGTTCACTGGAGAGCATAAAGCTCTGCATTGTGTGCTTTTGGAAGCGACCTATCACTTTTTTGAGAAGCTCATTTCTGAAAGCTTGTGTGAATTCTTCATTGTTGAACCTCGAGGAACTGCTGACAATTTTCCTCGAGAATTTCTGCTGAATTTCAGCCTGTGGAAGAATTTTATTGTGTGTGAGATACAGCTTTAGAGAAAGATTCTGTGTTTAGCTGACTGTTACAAATCGTGTTACTGCTAATTAATTTCTGTTAACCCTTTGAGGCGCAACCCTTTCCGAACGCTGAAAAAAGGGCAGCCGTTGCCATCGCGCGACTTAATTATCAGCTAGATGGCTAAAAAAGGGTCTCTAGATCTGTGGCACGCGATGAACTTTTCGATCGTCCGCCATCTTGCCGGTAGTTAAGTCGAGCGTTAAATCACTTACGGTGGTTAAATCACGCCGGTAGTTAAGTTTTTCAGCATTGGGCAATCTTTCCAACTGTTCTCGCATTCTTCCAGTTTTCAGCAGATGTCAGTACTGTTAAAAATAATCGTGACAATTTTTTTACGGGGAAATGACGTGCTAAAAAGTAAAGGATTCTCGTAGAGCTATGTCACCCGCAACTATTTTTATAGAAATCAAATCTATTCTTTGTGGCTGGCAACAGTCAAAACGTCAGAGTTTGGTGTTCCCAGAGCGGGAACACTGCGCGTTAAAGGGTTAATTGTGTGTAGCAGGTTGTTCGTGGAAGTTCTAGAATCAATAAAATTTGTGTTTCGTCCTACCATCTGGACTGTTTCCTAGAACTTTTCATCTACACTGGACTTTTACGCTACGAACCCGGAAGCTAAGCAAAGTTTGCTGCAATAATATGAAATTTAAGTTTTAAATAAATGGGCACTGAGTTCAACTCATTTCTGCCTGGTGTCTCTTTTTCGGAAAGCTCAAATTTTAGCTTGTCGCTGTCAGTCGCAAAAATTTGTGAATATTAGTCTAATTTTTCTAACCTTATTTCACGATTATCAGATATCAATTCCGCAAAATACTTTAACATGACCAAGAAGGACTAAAATTTTCTCTTTATATATATATATATATATATATATAATATTTTAAAAGAAATTGAATGATTAAAAAAAGGTTACAAAATCGAATAAAGAAATATTTTTTTAAGAATAGGCAGAAAATACAAAAGGGAATTAAGAGGCATACATACCAATCCCTTTTTGACATAATCACCAAGTCTATTTAGGCATTTATCAGAACACAGAACCAAATTGCTTAACCCGTCTTGGGAGAAATCAGGTCCCTGTCGATTGAGCAAGGTCTCAGCGGATGTTTTCTCAGCAGTGTCTGAAAAGAAATGTGTGGCGGATAAGTGCTCCTTCAACCTCGGAAACAGGAAATAGTAATTGGGTGCCAAATCTGAGCTGTATGAGGGTGACTCCAGTTTTCCCATCTGAAGCGTCGCAACAATTCCTGCGTTGCTTCAGCAGTCTGGGGCCTGGCATTGTCATGCAGGAGGATGACACCTTTACTCAACATGCCCGGCCGCTTGCGTCGGATGGCTTTTCGCGTAACCTTGTCAAAGTGGCACAGTAACGATCTGCTTTGATGGTCTGCCCACTTCCACACGAGACCAATTTTCTAAGCGTCTTGTCATTTCAATCGTCCTGAACCGTTTGGGAACTTTCACTACCTACCCTATCACTCCGGCTGTATGACAAGTAGCGCCATATGTCACCATTCTGGGGAAACAAACAAAATTTCTCCAATGCTGCTGCCTGTAACCTTTTTTTCTGATCATCCCTCGCACTTCATGAAAATGATGTGAAAACTTTATTATTGCTGGCATCAACAAAGTTTGAAGAAAGGCATGCCATGCCTTGGTGTAGGCTCAAGTTGGCTAAAATGCACTTGATAAATTCACAGATATGACACATTCCTAGCATACATCATTTTAATTTATGTTGTAATCACTAAAGTAATTGGACGTTTCAGAAATTAAAAGCACATACCATGATAGCAAAAATAGCTATATCTTTGTTTTTCAGCATTCATTAAAATTCTCTTGGGTTTCGAAGGGAATAAACGAATTAAGAACGACTCTTTTAATTAAATTTAATGCTTTTCAAGAGCAATTGCTCTCTTAAGTTCTACAAAGTTTTAAGAATAATCGCAAGAATGTTAAATTATAAATGGTGCTCCTCAACTACATTGCATTTAAATAGATAAAAGCAAGATTTGTCAGATACTTACAAGCTAGTTTTAGAGGAGTTCCTAAAGTGGGTTGGTTAAATAGATTAGTTAACAAATAATCCAAATGGAGTCTTACGTTGTAGACAAACTTTCCTATTTACATTTTATGAAAGCGTTCTTTCATGAAAGACTGCTTGTACTTGATGTGATAATTTATTATGTTTAATATTCGGAGTTGAAAAGAGTTACATGAATACTTGGTTTGTGAACTTTAGAGGTTGCATAACTTGAAATGCAGTTCATTAGTTTATGTTTTATGATGCAGTTAAAATGTAACTTAAATTTAATGTATGATTTGATTAATTTGTGACTTAAATTTAATTGCAAATTCATTTAAGTAGTCTAGTTATAACTAAAACAAATAATATTTTATTTAATATTAACATTATAAAATTTATTTTCATGCTTTGTAATTCTATGAATTTCAAATTTAAATTTTACTGTTTGGAAATTATTCTTGAATGTTCTTTTATTTTTATTTCTTTATTACTATTTACAGGAACTATGCCACTCACGTACTTTAAATCATTCTTTATTCTTTTTGAAATACCATCTTTAAGCAGAAATAAACGACGATAATTAATTGCCGTACTTAAAGTATAAACACGAGTGATTTAAAGCTTAAACTTTCTTTGATTGTGCTTTAACTCTCTATACAAAATAAGGGATGATTTGATGCAAACAAGAACCACATTTCCTTAGTAAAATGCGTAAAAATGTTCACATTTTGCTTTAAAATAGTAAAAGTACATTAAATGCATCCAGTCAGTATAATGAAAAATTAATTACCTTGAGGGGTAATACTGCCAACATTTCTTCTCATTTAGCATTTATAAAACTACATTTAAAGTGAAAACTTGTGTTTATGTTTTAGCCAGCTATCATCTATCCGAAAGAAACTAAGTACCAGCTATCCGGAAAAAAAAACAGTAAAAAAAACGAAACTAAATGCATTGTGTGTGTTATTTAAAGTGGAAACGTATTTGCTTTTATGCCAAAAGATGTTCTTTCAGTCAATATGCAATAACTCGAAGTTTTATAAGTCCAATTGGGTAGCTAGCTGACGAAATCAAAATTTTTAGCACAGAACTGCTACTTTCGGGAGGTCAACACAAAGTTGAAAATACTGAACAATATAGGACTGCTTTTAAATACGGGACAAAACCTCAAAATATGAGATCGCCCCGGATAAAAGCGACGGCCGGTCACTTTGCAGTGTGTCCCAATTAACTACCAGCTATCCGAAAAACCAGTAAAAAAAAAAAAAAAAAAAACGAAACTATATGCACTTGAATTCTAGAATAATAATTTAGTGTCTTACGACACATTCGTTATTGTAAAATAAATTTATCCCTTTTACACAATAAAACGTCATTCAGATTAGTATGACTTGTTAAACAAATTAAATACACTTTTTCGACCTTATAATATTAAATCTTCCAACTACGGATAATTTTTGCTGTTAAAATTAGCGCAAACGAAAACAAAGAAGACTTAACTATTGCTTGAGTAATTTGTCTGAAAATTTTCTCTTCCGCTTATGTAAACATTTACAGCGCATCTTTCTCCACTTTAAAAGCAAAGTAAATTGAACAGGAAATAAACTTTAAAATTGGAGAGCGAAATGAATGGAGGAGGCGGGGCAAACACTGAGATTTATACCACTGGTTCCTAGTTCCTATTTACTTAAATGCAGTAATTACATGCGAGTTGTTGGATTATAAATGACACACTTGGACCTTTATTTAAACAGATAAACGGGGCACGGCTGTAATATTTACTTATTCAATGCGTCAGAAAAAAAAAGGAACAGTTCTGCTCTCTGGAAGAATTTTAAAATACTAGTGTACTGTTTTCTCGCCAATATTATTAGTAAACGCTACTAATTTGCATTACACGGAAAGTAGTGAAGATAGATTTGCTGGAATTCGGCTGACGGATTTGGATGGTAAATACTTTGAAGTGGATTTTTTTTTCGGACAATTGGTTGACAGGATAAATCTAGCCATGATTATGCCAACTAATCTAGTTTAAAATTTTTTCAATGACTCTTCACTTTAACTATTATTTTGAGCGGCTAAAGAGTAAAATTCAGTTCATTGAACTCAGATTTAATCCCAATACCTCTAAAAATGAAATCCATCATTCCAGTTTTTTTACTTAGCAGCTTAGCGTAAAACTCCCTTCAAAATAGTAATAAAATATGACTAGCATTGCGAGAAGTTGTTCTTTGGATGCAGTGATAAGAGTCATTCAGATTTGCAAGGTTGTCCAAATTAAACTTCCCCAACTCATAGGTCTGTGCAGGATGTTGTATGGGTCATAATGTCATGAAACTTTGAAAACAGACACTTCAGATCACGCGCTCGTGGTTTATTAAAAAAAATATATTAGCACAAGTTGCCGATAGGTGGCGCTGTAACACTAGTAATTTGCATATTGCAACAACGTGATTTGCAGAAATAAAGCTTCTGTGCCACGTATCCAAATGACGAGCCCTACAAAAGTGGAAGACATGCGCTGCACAGGCAGTTGTTTCCAGCTCACTGATGCACAATGACGACTTTGAAAGACAAAGATCTGTTAGTGAAACTTTCCTACCAGAATGACGAGAATTCCTGTGCTGCGAAAAGAGCATTCCGTCGGCTGAAGAACTTAACGCCGAGGACCAATGACACTACGAGACATGATGAAGAAGTTCGAAAGAACCGGACAGCTGGGAATTTCACCAGGTAGAGGACGACTTGTTACATTCTGCACGCATACAAGACATTGCTTTGGAGGTCGTGGACGCCACTAGTCAATCGCCACATGTATTGTCAGTGTGCCAACTGTTTCTCGTGCTGTTGATATGCCCTATTCGACCACGGCACACATATTGAATATCTGTAGAACGTCTTGTTGATCTGCAGCGCCACCTATCGGCAACTTCTTGTACTACTATTTTTTTTTTAAATAAATCACGAGCACGTGATCTGAAGTATCTGTTTTCAAACTTTCATCACATTATGACCCATACAACATCCTGCACAGGCCTCTGAGTTGGGGAAGTTTAATTTGGACAACCCTGTATATAATTTGGTCTTATTTCTTGATCATTTGTATTAGTAGCAAGACGATCGTCAAAATATGTTCAATGCTGTCCATCACATATAGAGTTTTAACATTAGAACAGCCCATTCAATTTGTCTGTGCAATAACTATGAAAAGGGGTTTTAAGCTGAAGTTAAAACCATTGAAATATTAAACACTGAATTGAATTTAGTAGGACACAAGATTATCAACAAGTAGAAATTTGTTAAATTTAGACACAACACAGAGGAAAATACATTATTTGCTCAGACGGCAGCTTGCATATAAAGTTGTAAAGCTTTCACTAATTTTTGCCATTGAAATAATAGTAATATGCTATCATACGTATCAAAAAATTACATATTCGAGGAAAATTCTTAGAGTGTTTAAAAGGTGTTCTTCTTCACTTCTACCTGTCATTTCCCAAATTATGCTGAAAAACCGAAACTAAAGATTTATAGATTCAGTGAACCAAATATAAAAATATCCCGGTGAAATATTTATCAGTGGACATTTTCTATTGTATATAAATTTAGGTGGCTTTCGGTTTTAAAAAATGTAGATGACATCTACTTTAAAATTAATGCTTGCATTATTCACTTATTTTAGTAGAAAAATGTACGTTTATAGTTCAGTACGTAGTTTTACACCGCTGACTTAAATGGAACTAATTGGTGGAAGTCCTGTGGTCAGTTAAAATAATTTTAAACTATAACCCCTAACTTGAAATTAATGTATTTCAAATTGATCTTATAGCACCAACTTATTCATTTCATGAAAATTACATATTTAAATATCATGAAAATAAAATTAGCGTGTATAATCTATTTAAAATTTTAATTAATAGTTTTAAGCCACTGGCTAAAATGTAATCCATCTGTTAAAGGTCTGTGGTCAGTTATAATAGATAATAAATTCTTACTTTTAACTTAAAATGAATACGTTTTAAACTTGTGTTTTATGGTCAGTAATTTCACGAAAAAATTTTTTCACTGCAAATCTTCGTATTTTTCATAATGTAATTAAATAACGTGTGTATAAAGTATGAACCTAGGAAGTTGTTAAAATGCATAGGTATTGTTTACATCATAACACAGTATACGGAAAAATAAGTAGTTTCAATTAGATTATCAAAAATAACAATACAAAAGAATACCGGCTGAGTTCCCTGTGAAACAGACGGATCCAACAATGCATGTTTTTAATTTTATTTAATACACAGATGTAGTGTTATTGCTCTGAGCAGCATGAGCAATAATCTTCTAAGTTGAATAATAAAATTTTACATCTCTACCTACTTTCAGGGAATGCATTTTGTGTTCAAATCATGCCCGTTTATTGTTATATTTTATGCAATTTCACAAGCACTTTTTACTGCTGCATATGATGGGGGGGGGGTTCTATTATAGAATAAGGGTTCTCTTATTTTTGCAATTCAGCAGAGCAAGCTGTTAGAGAATTTCCTCAATAGAATTCACTCGCTCTTGCAATTCGGCAATTACAGCAAATAATTTATGAGTGCCAACTCGTTTGGACATTAAGTACATTTACGATGTTCTTAGATATAGAAACGTTAAATTTATAATGGATTAGTGAATGTTAAAACATAAGACATTGGAATTCGTGAATATATAATATGCACAGAGAAAAGTTAATTTTTGTTATTAAGAGACTTATATACTATCCCAGGAAAAGAAACGTGAAGAAATTTAAAAAATCCTACTACATTAAAGAATTTTAAGGTAATCAAAATTTTTCTTTGTGTATTAGAAATTTTATAGCTTATTTACTTATTACACGAAAAGTAACATGGAATAATAATATTGTTTTATATATTTTTTCTTTTTAGTTTTTTAACATAAATAGACTATAGAGAAAAAAATTAACTAAAAGTTTCACGAGAGAATTTTTTAATGTAAATTTCAGCATTTTCCTTAGCTTGAAATATAATTATTTGATACAAAAATAAACTTTATTATTATGATAGAGTCTTATGGATTTTTTAAAACGAGTCGACTAAAAATTAATAAAAGTTTCAGTCCATTTTTTATTTCTCTCAAGGAGCGTTTAATTTAATAATCAGCCGTTCATGGTAATGAAAATTTCATTTTCTTCTAAGGTAAACAGTTAATGAGGCTTAACACACACACACCAGATGTTCATCAAGGAATTTTAGTTCTTTTAACATTAATTATTAATTAAATCCTTCCGTAAAAACAAAACATTATTTTCATGAGTGGAAAGCGTCTGTTAAATTTAAAAAAATGGCTTCCCGTTAACAGAACAAAAATTTAACACGCCAAGCTGCCGAAAATTAAAATTACTGTGGGATTTATTTGATGCATCGCGGTAAGAATTCTTTTTAACTAAACAATTAAAAACTGACTCTTTTGAAATTAAGTTTAATTTCAGAGCATTTTGTTACTTGTTTTACTTAGGATACTTTTCACCTTAAAATCTGATGTTAAGTGAAAAACATAATGTCTAAGTCAGGGGACTACATAGCATATAAAAAAAATCTTTTCAAAAGGTCCTAAACCTTAGTACTTGAAATCTACTAATATAAATAAGCAGATCTAAAATAACTGATATTGAATTTAATTTCTAAACATTATAATTTTGCGACACTGAGCAACTAAATGTAATTTTAAATAGATTACATTTATAATTCAGAAGTTATAGTCATAACAGCAAAGCGACATTAAAAATTTTAGAAAATATTTATAATGTCAGTTAATATTATGCAATCATTTTTAAAGGTTTATAAAAAATATTTACAGGTGTTGTGCTCAAGTTTCAGTTAATTTTAATTGTAAGATATTTCATTTTAATCAGAAATGTATACAAATGCAAAAAATGCTGAACGTTTTGAAAATGTGCTTACTTTGAACTCCAGTTATTATTCTAAATTATTACGTATATAGGTATGCTCATCACTGTCTCACTGATTGATTCCGCAATGCTACCAGATGGCACTGGAATCGCATGAAAGACTGAATTTGAAAAGAAGGTAAATGTGACTGAGCGTTCTAAGCTGCCATATACAAGCTCTGCTTATCGAGAGAGAGCGTGGGCTCGTTTCCTTTTCGCAAAAGGCGGGGAAAGTTATGATCTTTAAAATCCTGTATATACGTACATAAATGTATATATGTACGTATATACAGGATGATTCATAACTTTTATAAGAAGCATGTAGAAGGAACCAAGAGGTGAGAATTACATTGTGGGGTCGGAAACGTCGGCTTCATGCACCAGCTAATAATTCCTTTGGAATAGTCTCGCAGTGGACTGGGTGCTAAACTCCGTTCTTATAAGAACCCGGTTAGTGAGGCAGCCTCCGGCTTGGCCAGTGCTTGGGAGGGTCAACTCCCTCTCAGCTCGACTGCTGTGGGACAGTGTACGCTAATGGGAGCTGGTGCACTTAAATTCCGACGTGGCTCCAATGTCCTCCAAGTTATTAAACGATACCTCTGGGGGGTGCCGATTTCAGGGGGTTGGTCCCTCCTCTGGAACTGGTTCAAAATTAGGGGACTCCGGTCTTAAATCGGACTTCCTCCCACTGGGGCCCAATAAAAATGGAAGACGTCCCTTCTGTCCATCGCTGCCCTATTGGGGGGGGGGATATGGCACTCATGCGGTTGCCAAGGGGCATAACCAACAACAAAAACAACAACAACCTTTGGAATAATAGTGAAATTTTGGACTATGGTTAGTCAAAAACCAAAGGAACTATCTCAGAAAGCATTTGACTGAAACTGATTATTAACAGGATTGATTATAGAAGTACGGATTATATATTGAGCTACAGGATTGACAATTAAAGTAATTATTAACAGGTAATTGAAAACGACGTTTCTGACCCCACGTTGCTCCTTTTACCACTTTTTACATGTTTCTTACAAGAATTCTGAATTAGCTTGTAAACATATATATAATCTGTATAAATATTTGTTTCCTTCTCAATGCTGAAAAAGGGGCAGCCGTTGCCATCGCTCGACTTAGCTACCAGAAAGATGGCGGACGTTCGAAACGTTCATCGCGTGCCACAGATTTAGAGACCCTTTTTTGACGACAGCTGGCTGTGCGACACAGCCAGCTGCGTCAAAAAAGGGTCTCTGTATCTGTGGCACGCGATGAACGTTTCGATCGTCTGCCATCTTGCTGCTAGCTAAGTCGAGCGATGGCAACGGCTGCCCTTTCTTCAGCATTGGGCAATCTATCCAGCTGTTCTCGCATTCTTCCATTTTTCAGCAGATGTCAGTGCTGTTAAAAATAATCGTGACAATTTTTTTACGGGAAATGACGTGCTAAAAAGGAAAGGATTCTCGTGGAGCTATGCCACCCGCAACTACTTTTATAGAAATCAAATCTATTCTTCGCGACTGGCAACAGTCAAAACGTCAGAGTTTGGTGTTCCCAGAGCGGGATCACTGCGCGTTAAAGGGTTAAAGGGAGAGATCTCTCTTTTAATCATGGATGTTCCTTTCTTAACACACATTTCCCTGTTTTCCCACGACGCTCTGCGGGTTAATAAATAATTCTCAAAATTAACGAATATTTTCAAAAATAAAATTATTAATGAGCTGTGTTGATTCATGAATCATTCTGCAAAGATTTATTTACTTGAGAGTAAGGTTATTCAAACACGGAAAAGCAAATTATTACCAAATTTAAGAGTGCAGGTATAATAAACGATCTATGAACAGAAAAGATTTTCAAGAGCTTTCCACGACAAACAAGCAACTCTTTATTTAAAATAAGCAGAGTTTTAAAAATTCATGCTAAAATGCAAGCAAATATTTTACATCCCTCCGTATTTATCAATTTAAATAGAAATTGAGAGTGCTGGGATAAAATGATCTTTGAATCTAAAATATTTATTAGCTCAGTACATATTGCTTTTGGTGTTCATGATGAATAATTTTAATGTACTTTTTAAAATTTTGCTTGATATTTGATTGCAAATTGAGTTAATGTGCGTATCTAATGTTTCATATAACAATTTCTAGTTTTAATTAATATTTCTAAAACAAAAAGAATATCAGATTATAATCTTTCTAGCATAATGAGAATGCTATTTCTCTAATTATTTCAAACTATGAAACTAAAAAGAGCAGATTATTAAACAAATGGGAACTATAATTGAAGACAATGGAGGAGAGTATGAATAGACTTGTGAAAAATGTAATTGACACGAAAGAGAAATTTGTTATATAATAATAATAACAATAATAATGTGCTACATGCATGTATGAATGTGTCATAAGAAACATTTTATATGATGAAGTTTAAGTACTAAAAGAAAAATAGAATAGACATTATGAAAGAAAGCGTTACGAAGAGGAATCTAATTTTACATTACATGTAAAGACGGAGTTTAAATTTTGCTACATAACACTTCTCCATATAGACTCATGTGATCAGTAGTACATGGCACGTTTAAATTGCACGAAATATAATCCCAAGCATGCGAAGTTTTCCACGTCTGTTATTTTTGTATTTTGCTTGGAGAAAAAAAAATAAACCACTTTTAAAAATGGAAGGAAAAATATATCTGAAGCAATCTGCAACCGGAAAATGAGATTTCATCCTTGTGGCTTTTAGAGAGAGAGATATCATTTCAGAAATTTAATCAAATGTTACTGCGCGGTTTTTTTTACAATTTATGACAGAAAATATTGGACAAATCCAAGCAAGGTAGAAGTTTATGTTGCAATTTTTAGAATGCTTTTTAGTCCTTCCTCGTTTTCATTTATTTATCTAGAAAGGAAAATCAACTTCTGCCAACTCAATTTTATAAATTCAAAAGTACAAGTATTATGTAATCATAAATGCAATGTATTCCATAATGAATGCGTGAAGGTGCTGAATGAAAGCAAAGCACCCCCTAGTGACTGACGCCGGACTAAAGAAAATGAACAACAGAATTATTTCATCTCAGGACTGATTTCCTCCGAAACAATAACTATATTTACAATGATATACTATTTCGACCCCCGAAATATAGTTATATACAGGGATTTCACTCTCAAGATTAACACTGCAAATTTACTAACAGCATAAAGTCTTGAATGTTCATTACAACAAACACGATATCCACGAAATCGTAGAAGAATTCGTCGCTCATATTTTTCAGCATTTTATTTTTATTTATTTATTTATTTATTTTTTTTTTTGGGGGGGGGGGAAGGGTTGCTGCTGTTTTCCTCAGTTCCAGTTCAACACAGTCAGCTAGTAGATACGAAAAAAAAAAAGCTTTTTTTATTTAACCCAAAGATTAAATAAAAAAAACACTGGGAGTTAAATTGTTGTTCCTTATTGATGAAAAGAATCATAGCATATCTCGCCAACAAAAGACAACTTAAAAAAATAAAACTTTATAACTTCTTAACTCTAAGCTTTCTACTCTTGTGGATGCTTGAGCTCTTTGGAATTGAGCTACTGAGGAAGGACAGACTTTTGTTCCTCCCGAAACGATCATTTTGCTGATAAGTACAATCTATGTATGTTATTATACAATTTTTTTTAAATTTATCTTTGATAATCTATCAATCAAAATTATTAGATACAACTAAAGAAACACATTTAATGTAGGTGCAGCGGAAAAAAAAATATTATTTTCATTTAACATTTTAATTTTTCTATTGTGCGATCCGTTTCCAGTTTCAATTGGATTTTATTAATTTTTCTTAACCTTGCATTAAAATAATATTATCTTAATTAAGTTCATGTATTTATAGCAGCTTTCAACTTCTAACAATCAATTCAACATTAAAGGAATGGGAAATTTTTAATTGATCTTAACATAAATTAGTCTCTAATGACGCTGACCATAACCATGCATAAACAAAATATTTACAATTTTTAAACTACATCTATTTTTTTTTCTTAATTTCCTTTAGAAGTGACGTAACATATATCAAGAATCAGCGTCCGCTATTTAGTAAAAGTCATTTCCAAATGATCTAATATTTCCTTGTGAGAGCAGCGTTACAATATGACTTGATTACTTTTGTACTTAATTTTATGGTCATTCGAAAGTATTTGCAACGGGAATTAATCCCATGTAAGAACGTTTCATAAGTAATAGAATTTTTCCTCTCGAATTCCTAACCATAAAAGCATTTGATTACAGAAGGCAAAGAAACTGTGCTAGGCTTGTATTAGAACTCTGAATTTATACACAGTCTGGGAATGGAGAAATTAATTCTGTGTTCAGTAAATGCTTCGTGCAACAACCTATAAATATTTACTGCCTGTCTTAATGGCATAAATAAACTTTGTGGAACAATGCTAATAGATGATTAAAGCATTTCCTTCGTGTAACATTCTGTGTAAGAGGAATGTTAGTATCATCTTCGTAGCCTTTGCGATGGGATTTTACCACGCAACTGTTGGATCAATACGATGTTTGAAAAGTTTATAACTTTTGCTCCTGTATAATTGAGCTATATATTCGGCAGATGAGATTTAAATCTACAGCAGAAAAATGAACGTAAAGGTACTCTGTAAGTTTTCGAGATGAAATTCCTTTTTCACTAATAAAGCAGGCACGATTTAAAAAAAATTTCAGATACGGAAGTAAAATGTATATGACATCATTTATCAAGACAAAGACATTTGAATAAGCCTTATTAAAGCAGAAGGTAAAGACGTGTTGCAAAGCTATGTTAGTCTAATACGATGCATAGCATTAAAGTATTTTTTATTTAAAATTTAAAAAATCGTGTTATATTCGTTCAAGATGGGAATATTTTTAGCATTCGGTAGGAATATATGATGACACTTACAAAGGAAAACAATACTGCCAAAGCTGGTTCATTTATAAAAGTTGTTATTGTTGACATTACTTTTACAAAAGAACACTAGTGCATAATAATAGGTAGTAGAAAGTAATTATCAAATAGAATGCATAGATTTCGTAGCAACTAATGAATATTTATAGCAGTTAGACACTATGGACGGACAAACGTAGTGAATTCATGATTTCGTGAAATTTTTCTTTGGTCAACATATTAAAGGATGAGAATCCACTATCATAGATATCAATTTTTAGGAGTTAAGTTGAAATTTTTTTATCTTTTACTTACTGTCTCCAAGTAACATAGCTTTCCGTCTGCTACCGTGCCTAAGTATCATTACCGCGATATTCTAAATGGAGGAAGCATTACTATCTTTCCTACAGTCACGTGATTTGCTTACGTAATAAACTTTTCAGTTGTTGAATTTTAGATATGGTGTTACAGTTTGTTTTACGTACTGACTAAAGATCTTACGCCGTAGTTAGATAAAAATGCTGACTGTTCACACACTTTGAACCATAAGGTGGTACATCTTTCTTCTTGGGTACTTTAGAGGGTATTAGTGTTGGCAATACCCGACAAAAATACGATACCGATGTTTGGTTTTATTTAGAGGTTGAATCTGATTTCCGTAATTAATAAGGATAATAAAATAATAATTTATAATATTAAAAGCAAAAAAAAAATATGCAGGTACTGCCACTTCTAGGGAGGCAAGGTGGGGGGGGGGTTTAGTTCAAATATTAGTAGATGTATATCGAATGAGTTAAATTAAACAATTTAATAATAAAAACAACAATTTCTAATGCATAGATAATTTCAAAAAATAAAGGTATTTTATTTTAAGAAATACCGGTTTCAGGAAATTGCAAAATAGCACAAAATATCTCTATTCGTTATACCGGTGTACTAGTATTGTAATCAGTAATGGGTTTCCCGAACATTAGTTGATTAATTAAGAGCAAAACCTGAAACGTAGACCACGCGCGTTTCTGGGCTTTTCCACATATTTGTTCCCTATTAAGGAAAGGCATAATAATGTAAATAAAAATATAGTTTAAAAAACCAAAAAACACGCATTAGTGATAAATTGAACTACTAAAAGCGAAAAATAATTCTTAATATAAAAATAAATTAATAAACGAAAAATAGTATTATTGTGAAAAAAGAGTGGAGTGCTTTGTACTATATTTTTGGCATCATTTTTGTACTAATCGTACCGATCGAATATTCTCAAGAACTGATCTATGGAACACCCCACGCTTTTTTTCACAATAATACTATTTTTCGTTCATTAATTTGTTTCTATATTAAGAATTATTTTTCGCTTTTTAGTTAGTTCAATTTATCACTAAAGCGTGTTTTCTGGTTTTTTAAACTATATTTTTATTTTTCACTTTTTAGTTCGATTTGCTATAAAAGCGTGTTTTTTAGTTTTTTTAAACTGTATGTATTTCAAATTTATTTTTAATTTTCGATATCTCTCATAAGGCACTAAGGAACACTAAGTTGGAAAGTACAAACTGTGAGATAATTTATTTTCACTGTGCACCAGTGTCGTAGCCAGGATTTTATTTTGGGGTGGGCTGGGTATCAAATTTAAAGCTTACGTTCAATTGTAAGCTAAGTAAAGGGTCCCATTTCGAGGGGGAGCAGCCCCCTCAGCCCCCCTCTTGCTATGCCCCTGCTGTGCACCAAAGTATTAATAAACCTGCAGTTAAATGCTACCTTCCTCACTAAAAAGGAAAAATAGGTCTCTAATCAACAAATAAAAGCGTGTTAAAAAGAATGGCCTTAACATGTTCTTGTACTCAACTCTTCCATAATGTGATGGATGACGACATTTTTGTAAAAATAAAAATATTTCCGTGACCATGATTCGAACCAGGGTTATTGCGGCCACAAAGCAATGTACTAACCACTATACGATCATGGCCCCAATAAGAAAGGGTTTTCTTAAGATTGTAATATTTGGAAGTATTCTACTTTCAATCAGGATAAGAAATGAGGAAATTATTTAATCCTGGCGATCCTGATCAGGATAATGAGATAAACTTATAAAATTATTGTACTGTCTCCGGTTCTTGATAAATGTACAAAGTTTGAACTAAATCTGTCCGTTTAAAGTGGGTCAAAATCGAGTCTAAAGGAGTCGGTTACAAACATACAAGCATACATACAGGTGAAGCTAATAAAAGCGTGTTAAAAAAGTGTGTTAAAATCAGGATAATGAGATAAACTTATCAAATTATTGTATTGTCATCGATCCTTGATATATCTACAAAGTTTAAATTAAATCTGACCGTTTAAAGTGAGTCGAAATCGACTTCAAAGGAGTCGGTTACAAATATACAAGCATACAAACATACATACAGGTGAAGCTAATAAAAGCGTTTTAAAAAAAGTAAATAAATAAAAAACAATGTATTAGTTTAAAAGCAGAATAAATTTATAAAAGAACATAAAAAGTTAACAAAAGATACTGCAGCAAATTCTTCTTCAACCAATACATAAAACTGCATATCAGTCAACTAACAGCTGACTTAATAAATTTCAGTATTCACTTAGAAAAAGTAAAGAAACGAAACGAAGTGAAATAGAAAGCATACATAACTCTATTCGCAAATATTAGAAGATATTTTCCCAGAAAATTTTCCTTACCATCCCTTTCAGCTCGTTTGTAAAGAAAGAACCTTCACATATAAGACCTTGGTGTAATATATTGTTCAGATATATTAATTCTATCAGGGTAATCTTGGAAGATATATGGTTAGTGTTCTTTTTTTTATTTCTTTAGCTTTGTATTAACAATCTAACACAAATCTTATCGTTTCAGAAATTTTACACGCTGTTATAAAAATTTATTTATTTATTTAAGTAGTTTATCTTGCGTTAAAAACTGAAAAATGGGTAAATTACGCTAATTTGAAAGCAAGTGAAATGAGTCTCTATCAATCTCAGGGAAATATGTTTTCTAGCCATTTTATGAATAGCTTTCAAATTAATTTCACTGAATTTTTTATTGTAAACTAAGAGATGTCAAGAAAATTGTTTGTAATAAAACTTTAGTTAATGAAGCTTCAATTAATGTGAAAATTGGAATTTGAAGTTAGATTGTCTAAAAAAATGTGTCGTGTTAAGCATTTCACACTGAATATTTTATACCAGTCTTATTCAGTTTTCTTTAATTTAGAGATTGATTATAGTCATCTAATTTAAAACATTGACTTGCATTAATTCACTCTGAAAATTTTGTAGTTGTCGTTGTGTTTTTATGTGCGTATCTTAGACAGTCTTCCAGTATCCATAGAAACCTTTTAATCACTATTCAGGGACACTAAGCACCTCCTATGGGTTCAGATAACGCTTTATTCAACTTTTTTTTGCAATTTACTCTAATTAATATAGAAACATATTTTGAACCATAAAAACGTGTGTATGAGCAAATTACAGTTGAACGCAATGGTATTCAGAATATTTATAAGACTCTAAAACTAGAAGCAAGTTTGTAAAAAATAAAAGTTACATGAGCTTGTTATTTATACTAATAAGGCAGCATGTAGGAACACCTTACCTTGCAAAAAATAGGATAAAGGGTTCTTCTTTGCAATTTTGTTCGGTATGCTGTGGGTAATGCAAAAGAAAGTTTTTGACTTCGTACAAAAGAAAATTTTTACGATTTTTTGCGGGTTTTCTCTTACAACTGCTTTCTGATATGTTTTAACGCAAAAAAAAAAAAAAAAAAAAAATCAATTGAATACTTGTAGTGGTCGAATTTCAAATAACTTTGGTATTTGAAATTTTTTATAGGATCTGTAGTAACCTTTTGATGCTTATAAATAAAATTTCCATTTTAACAAAATTTAAGTTTAAAATAAATTAAAACTTTGTGAAAAAACACTCATAAAATGTTACTTATAAGATGTTACGATCATTTCATCTTATAAGTAACATTTTATGTTTGTTTTTTTCACAAACTTTTTATTTATTATATCATTTAACACCAGTATTTTGAGTGTTTTTTTTTTCGAAAATTTAAGTTTATTTGCACTTTACAACACAATATTCCCTAACACTTCACTATACATAAAAATTCTTCAAATGTTACAGACATTAATTACTTACAACGACCAATGCAACGGCGTGCAAATAAATTTACAAAATAAATAAAGAAAGAAAGAAAGAAAAAGTGACGCTTTTCAAGTTCAGTTGAACTTTTTTTCTCTCTCATAATTTTGAAACTGTGATTTCTAACGAAAACTTCACGGTTAAATAATAATTAAAAGAGCATAAATTTCGGCATCGGATGAGTACCTAAAATTTGATTTTGATCTAGAGGTCGAAATTGACGGAAGCAAAATGGAACATTCTTGATATGTTACAGCAGAGAGTTTGCGACTTTGTATTTTCAGTAAGTTCATAATTCTGTCGTTAAAAACCAAATAAAAAGTTTAATTTATTGAATGACAAATTTTTTACCTTTCATATGTACGATGGTACAAATCTCCCTACTGGGAATGCTTGATAACTTATTCATTTATTAATTGTTCAGTATTTTTAGAGTTTTAAAAAAAGTCCCCTGAATTTAATTTGTCTTGAACGAGAAAAGCATTATCTCAGCATTAAAAACAGTTTCTGCTTCACACATTTATGCTCATTCTAACATATCCTGGATATCTTTTCATAGAATTTCTGATGTTATGCCCAAGATTTCATTTTTTTTATAGTTTTTAATGCTGTCTCGGTACAGTCACTGGTTTCTTTCTGTTAAATAAAATTAAATTCCTTTGGTTGGTTTTCTGTTGTGTACTGTTTCATTCTAAATTTTTCGTTACAAAATTCTGAACAAAAAAATAAAACAATTTATACATGAAAAAGCATTGAAAATCCATATTAGAATTTTAAACTTCGCCCCACTCATCAAATGCATTGTGAAAGCTAGTTTTATTTATTTATTTTTTTATCTATTTTCTTTTAGAAGACAGAGTTTAAATTTGACATTCTACTTATGACAAGCCGTACTCTTTCTTTGCACGAAAAGAGTCAAAAATATTTTTCTTACTCATAAGATTGAAATTAACTCCATAATTCCAGAATCTCAAAAATGCAAAATTCTTTGACTCGTGAAATAAAATTTGATTTATATTTACTAATATAAATTCATAAAGCGGAAACATTTTGTCTAAAACAGCTTTAAAATATCTGCTAATTTACCGAAGAAACACACATTTCAACAGTGCTTTTATGTAGATAGATATAAATATTTTAGCATTATTTATTGATATAAAAATATTGCATCAGGTTAGCTTTCATGTACTAATGTTATCTAAGAACAAAGAAATTATCATTACAATAACGAAATTCTATCACTTCAGGATCCTATCTCAGCGATAAAGGACTAAAGCCAATTTAGACATTGCCATCTGTTTCTAAAAAGACATGCAATTAATGAAGTATATCAACATTATAGTGTGTCAATGAATGTAGCAAATAAGTGATCGGAATTCCAGTAACAATGTCAGGTCGGTATCAACAACTAAGCTGTAACAAATTTCATGCATACAATAAGAGAGATGAAAATATTTATTGAATATCAAAATGCATAGTTATTCAAGTATGTTTTCGTAATGTAAGTTTAAGTCAAGATAAGGTCAATAGAAGTAAAGAAATTGTGTAAGATGTTAAACAACCAATGAATAAGGATTAAATGGAGCTCGTATAATAAGAAAATAAAGGGTTAGAGAAACTAAGCTTCCGCTACTTAACCCTTTGAGGCGCAACCCTTTCCCAATGCTGAAAAAAAGGGCAGCCGTTGCCATCACTCGACTTAACTACCAGCAAGATGGCGGACGATCGAAACGTCCGATGGCAACGGCTGCCCTTTTTTCAGCATTGGACAATATATCCAGCTGTTTCGCATTCTCCCATTTTTCAGCAGATGTCAGTGCTGCTAAAAATAATCGTGACCATTTTTTTACGGGAAATGACTTGCTAAAAAGTAACGGATTTTCGTGGAGCTATGTCACCCGCAACTATTTCTATAGAAATCAAATCTATTCTTCGTGAGTGACAACAGTCAAAACGTCAGAGTTTGGTGTTCCCAGAGCGGGAACACTGCACGTTAAAGGGTTAAAAGGCCCTGAAGGCCGTTCAACTAGTTCGAGGAGAAAAATATTTTGACGGCACTCACTTCAGAGGATGCGGAGATTTCTGAAAAGATTCTACTTCAAAAAAATGTCCATTTGTTGGTGTTTTGTATGAAAAATAAGAAATTCGACTAATATGGTAAAGGTAATTCAAACTGTACAAACAATTTCAACCTTGATTCAGTAGCTTTTGAGCATTTATTAACTGATTTGGTTTTTTTTTTTTTAGCTGATTTCACTATGCAAAGCCCCATCTAAAGGACAATTTTTTAATTGAACTTTTCGTAAAGAACTTTCTTGAGCGAATTTTCCGAAGTGTGTGTTGTCCAAATATCTTTCTCTTTTGACTAGTAGAATGGCCTCCAGGGACTTTGAGTAGCGGAAGTTTAATTTCGCGAAACCGGTACACTGACAATTAAATCCCAATACTGAACATTTTAATGTCGATTTAATCTTGGTGTCTCAAATATATAAAATTTATTGTCTAATTTAGAAGCACATTTTATTATCTAAAGATCAACTAATTTTAGTTGCCAATTAAACTCTGTGATCTGTTTAAGTCCTACACCAGGTGTCTTTCAGTCAATCAATCCTAGGTCTTTGTTGTCCTATAGGTCCAACCGGAACAAGTATACTACTGTGCTAAATTTAGTAGACTTCGGAGTCTTGACTTACGCGAGAGATGCGTGCCAAGACCTTTAGATAAGTCATAATTTCGCGTTGTGAAGTAAGATTCATATGCTACTTTTTGAAACACGCAAATAATCATTTTAGACACTTATAAATACTTGGCGAACACTCGCGTGGCGGTCGTGGAGTTCGCGTTAGCTCTTACATACGTTACTCGTGGAAAACTCGCGTAATATCCATTCGCGTAAGATAGATCGCGTTGAAGTGCGAGGTGTATCCATAGCTACTTTGATAGTGCAGCTACTTTGTGAATTGCAGCTACTTTGATAGTGAACCAGAAAGGATCTAGTTATGAATTCTACATAATCCTAAGCTGATAAAGTCTTCGACATCAATGAAAAACTATTCCATTAGTTACCCTTACCCCCAAAAAAAATTAATATACAGAATTCACATTACAATAGCACTGGCGCAACCTATCTCCAGATTTCAGATGACTCCTGTTTAGCCAAAAAATACTCTAGTCAAGAGCAATCTAGGAATCGTTATCTACTGCTAAGAAGGAGCTCAATTAATCAACAGAACAGCCATGATAGCTCTGGAATAAGTATAATTAATAGCATAGCGTCAATCTTGTGAGCTATGCCGTGTCCAGGAAAAAAGAGGCTCAATTCAAATTTAAAACAAATAATGCAATAATTCTATTTTCCGAAAATAAAAACTTCTTATCGTTAGCATTGTTATGAACTTTGAAAAAATTAATACTAAATACTAATTTAAAGTTTTAAAATATTGATTATAGCTAAAGATATTAAATGAATAATGTTTTTAAATAAAACTATTATTCTTTCGTAAGAAAACCTAATATTAAAAGTAGATCATAATCAACTAGATAAAAGAATTGTAGAAAAATACTTCGTTTGTCATAAAATTTCCTTATGTACTTTTCGAAATAAATGTTAATTCTATCATTTAAGCAAGTTTATGGGCTGTTTTTATTTCTATTATGTTAAATTTTAATAAATTTGTTAACAATGCCCATCTTCCTCCTAATGACCCCGCAATAATTTTTAATTTATCTAAATTTATGGCATATTATAAAATTAATGTACATTGTAACAGAAAAAGTAAAAAAAAAGAATCCCTAGTATAATATATAAAACAGGGCTCGATGTAAGATTTTGAAGTTCGCAGCAAAAAAACTGTTCAGACCAGGGCAAAACTTTAAATTTTTGCAATAACAGTACGTGCAGATTTTTTTTTTAAACTTACGACAATATTAATCAATAATGCAAGTGAGAAGAACAAGAACCATATGTTCACTTTACTTGTGAACATTCTGCAATTTCATATGAAACCTAAAAATACATCTGATAAATATAGAGAAACAAAGTAATACCTTCCCTGCAGTTAAAAAAAGCCATGTGATTTTGGTACATAAATGCAAATAAACTACTTATCACAGGGACATGAAACTATTGAGGATGCCTTTACATAACCTATACTATACACTACAATAAACGATGAACCGGCATCAGCTACGAAATTTCCTGGCGAAATTCTTAAATCGAAAATTTTGTAAAATGTGTCACTCTGAAAATTTTTGCTGCGCAATTCGGTGTTTAATTTTTTTTTTTTTTTCTGAAAGCATTATAAAAGGCACCGTTTTCTTTTTATTACAGTGTGGAAGCAGCTTATGATGAATAATCCTGTTTTTTTTTTTTTTTTTTTTTTTTTTTTTTTTTGAGTCTGTCCCAATAAGTTTATTTTATTTTTTTAAACAGTACTGCAATTCATGTTTTGCTTATTTTTAAATACAGCATCAAAGTTTTAATTACTCGTAGCTAAACTTGCCTCAAAAACCGTTGATCCTTGCGGTTATTTGAACTACGATCGCGGCATTTGCCATGGTTGCAGCGACTTATTTCGAGCCTTGATACAGAAGAATAATAACATTCAAAATGACTACTAAAGTATACTACGAGGATCGTTTAATACGAGGTAGAAACACGAGATAAATAAGACCAGTGTGCAGAATTTTTAGAGTTTCATTCATGGAATTCAAAAAGTGTTGATTTTACCGCACGTACTCTAAGTGACCAATTAGTGTACATTTCTTTCGTTAAAAGCAGCATTTCCATGCGATTGTTGGTCAGGCTATTAATATTCCCATAGTCTAATATTCTTTCGCCAAGCGAGAAAAATTCCAGATGACCTCCTCATCAGTTAACAATAAACACTCAAAAAGAACTTAAAAGATTAGATGAATAAAACTTTATATAATAACACGCATTAAAAGGCAGTTAACAAACAGTACGATCGTTTCGGCCGAAAAAATTTTCAGCCTTCTTCAGCAATCAACGCACTGTGTCGCAGAATAGTGGCCAGCAGGGGTGTAGTGGGACGTTCCGGTACTTTTTTAAAAGCCGGAACGACTATCCCTTATTGGAATGAGGTTACAGGAGGTGTTCTGAAAGTAATGCGCATGATTTTATTGTGGCACGAGTATCCATCGCAGCGCGCTCGGATTGGTCGAAAAATGTGGGGGGGGGGATCTGCCCTTTCCAAACGCTCTCGGTCTCACTCAATGATATATGCTATTGCATTGATATATATTGCATATTGATATATATGCATTGATATATATTAGCATATATATCAATGGTCTCACTTCGCTCCGAGCAGTAGGAATGGAAGGACGTGTCTTCGCGCCAAGTCTTTTTTTCGATTGTGTCACGGCGTGATGGAGTGGTGGCTGAAACAGCGGTAGGCGATAAAGTTTTGTGTGCGGCTTTGGGGAAGAATTCGAGATCTCAATGTGGAAGGTGGCACAAGGCCTTCAAGGATGACCGGAAGATGGTCACCGACGAGCCCTGATCTGGACACCAACAACAGCCTGGCCTGAACCGATGAAGACGTCCAGTGTGCGCAAAGTTTTGAAGTCAGACCGTCGGTCAAGCATCCAGGTAATGGCTAACACACTGAATTTCTCAAAATGCAGGGTATATGGTTCTGTGACGGAATATTTTCAAATGCGAATGGTCTGTGAGAAGCTTGTACCAAAGTTGTTGACGGAGGAGAAGTAAGAACTTCGAGTTTTGCGGAGTGAAGAATTGTTGTAATTGATTAGAGATGATCCAGCCATGACTTGGCTCCGTGTGACTTTATTTTGTTCCCCCGACTGAAGAGAGAGCTGAAGCGAAAGCACTGAGAGTCGGTGGAGAACATCCAAGCTCATGTTTTAAGGTTCCTGAGAGGCATTCCAGTCGAAGAGTTCCAGGGTGGTGTCTTCCAGGCGTGGCAGAATCGTCTCCGCAAGTGAATTGGTGCACAAGGAGACTATTTTGAAGAATTTTAACCATTTGTGTACCAACAGAATCAATAAATTTATTTTTCACAGAAAATGCGCATTACTTTCAGAACGCACCCTGTATATTATTATTATTGTAGATCTCAACTCATTTCCTGATTTAAAAAAAATTAGTATAGAGTACTCGCACACTATTTCTGTTTCAATTCCATGGATACAATAAGTAATTGAAATTATCCCAGTGAATTGATAGCTGAGTCTAGTCCATTAGGAATTCAATCCCCTGCCCTCTCTGTTTCTCTCTTATTCTTTGAAGAAAAGAAAAATCTCTATCATGGAAGCAAATCAGGAAACACGTAGAACCATTAAATTCTTACAAACAATGCCGATAACAAATGGAACACAGATGCTGAACTCGAATCATTACAGGCAGTGAAATTTGTGACTGTCCACCTGACCAGCCAGCGGCGGATCCAGGGGAATGGGTAGGGAGCTTCAGCCTTCCCAAGAGATTGTTAAAGGGAAACATTGTGCTTTATTATACACTTTGGATAGGTAAAATGAACTCTTTTAATAAATTATCCTCTCCCCAAAAAATGTTGCATTGGTTTAGACTAAAACTTTGCTTTATTGTTCATTTTGTTTGGGTCGATGAAGTTTTTTCAAAATTATGCATGGCCTCCCATATTGGTTACTGACATAAAAGGCCGGGTTTTATGAAGGGATGTTATCCCCCTTTCCCGCGAAGTCATGCGTTCCGGGGGGGGGGGGAATTTTTACTACTACAACACTGGTGCCGAGTCCATATAAACAAAAGTAACAATAAACACCCAAAAAGGAGCTGGAGTTAAAATATGAGATAAATAAAACTTTCTAGAATAACACACTTTAAAAAAGTACTTATCGAATTCTATGATCGTTTCAGTCGAACAATTTTACAGCCTTCTTCAACTTCCACTATTCTGCGACATAGTGTGTTCACTGCTGAAGAAGCTGAAAAATGTTTCGGCCGAAACGATCGTACTGTTTGATAAGCACCTTTTCATGTGTGCTATTATATGAAGTTATACTTATCACAACCCCATCTATTCTTATACAGAATATGAAACTCGTTTTTACCAGCAGAACATCACGAAAAGACACTTATCCTGAACTTCAGTGGAAAGTAAGATCTGAAACTATATTATACTGACCTCCACAGATTTAAGCGTTCTTTGTCACTCCTTCTAATGATACATGACAAAGTCCTTAAGGTCAATATTTGCTTGTTTTGAAAATCAGCTTTTCAAGATTTTTTTTAAAATCAAGATTTGTAATAATGCTTATTAATATTAATAACTTACGTAAATCTAAGATAAAAGAAACAGGTTCTGTTCTAAACTTAAAATAAAAAAGGAAGTTGGTCCTAATTTAATATGGGTAATACATAGACATAAAAATTACGCATATTAGATTAATTTAAAACATTAATTTCTTTGACGTGATTGATTCAATACTTTTTAAAAATCCACAGTTTAATTTTTTGTTAAAACAATAAAATTACAACTAGTATATCTAATACCTAAATTTATCGATCATATACTAGTACTAGACACATAATCTCAAACAGCGGATAAATGCAGCAATGATCTAATCTTAAACAATATATATATCTAAATATATATGATAACAAAATATATCTGATTATAGTAATAAATCAAAATATAAATTTAATTCAGTGTATTTTAAAGAAAAGTTAAAGTCAAGTCATGAGCATTAAGACTGCGATGAAAACATTAGCAAACACATAAACGCATATTAGTGCAAAAACTTTCATCGATTGAGATTTTGAAACATCTAAAGGTTTAATTTACGTATTTTTATGCACAGCAGTTTCAAAATATTTTCTTACAGTGCACATTTGCATTTTACAATAAAAAAATATTTCACAGTTAACAGAAACATTGATTTTTTTTTCATTCCCCAATATCCAATAAAGTAATAAATTTCGAAGGAATGTGAAAGATTTCTCCTGATGCGATAAAACCTCGGGAAATAATGAAATAAATCTTCTTCACAAACCTCCGTTTAGGTATTTATTAATTTGAAAAGCTTAATCCTCTTCTTGAAAAGGCTTGACGTTTATTAATTAAAGTATTTTTGTAATTTTATCCTCTGATGTTAGTAAATCTTCAACATGCAAAATATTTCTTTCGCTTGGAATTCCACGCACGAGTTATTCATGTACGTTAAATATATTTACTTAAAACTACTTAGACACAAATCACTTTGAAAGAGAAATATTTTACAATTTTTGATAAAAAATAATGTTTCCAATCACTTATTTAGACGTGAATATTAAGTTTGTACATTTTATGTTACATAAAAGAAGCTGGATATATTAAATAACTTTACTAAAGAAAAGTATATACTCCTGATATTCTTAGAATGGTTTTAAAAACATTGAAGATAAAAATAACCTTACTTAAATATCGTTTTTAAAGTATGCTAAAAATACAAATAACTAACTACTTTAAAACACGGTGCTTCACTCATCATTAGTTCAGAAAAACATGCAACAGTACATTTTAACTTACAGTTGCCAAACAGAGCACTAATTGATAGGTAGATCGTTTTATTTTTATGCGGTTGCTTTAAGTGTGAATTTTCGTGGAAAGAAATGCGTTTGTAAATGTGCGAAAAACTCGTAACATGTTTAAAAAGGCTCTGGACTAGGTTCATCTAGGAAAAGCCCTGCACTGTGTAATATTGACAGCAAGAAATATTTTAATAAGTCAACAATAAGAATATTTATTTCGCATTATATTAATATTCCATTATGATAGATTTATTTAAAATTTCTAGTAGCTCACAAACACATTTTCTTGAAGAATACATTTTTTAAATTCATTTTATAAGATTTTAAATGAAATTTGTCATCGCACATACATACATTAAGTATATATATTTTTATTTTACACATTCCTGTTATAAATAAATAAACACGTTTGTTCCAGTTCATAAAAGAAATTTGGACATTTCTGTAAATAAGCTTAGATCTATAGGGAAAATGATTTTGTTGACTAATGCTACACAAGCGTGCAAGTGCAAATTTCGCAGAAGTATACTCTTTGGATGTCACATTCACAGGCGCATTGTGTATCCTTTAACAAAGAAATTTTTATAATGCATTTCACCAAATTTTTACAAATTAGCGGGGGAATAAAAACTTCAAATTTATGTACAATGTTATGCATGCAATAACTCTGAATTTGGTGGTATTACAGATAAATTGCAAAGAAGAATAAAAAAAACCTGTATCTCTTTAGTAAAAAAATTGAAGGATGTTATTTACTACCGTTTGGCATCTTCGCAAGCTACAATTCTAACACAAAAGCATAAAACCAACTCACAAAACACCCTTCATACTGCAAAATCTTATATTTTTTGTAATGCATTATATCTGTCTCTTCACAAATCAAAAATTTAAAGTACATCAACTATATATATACCAATAATGAATTGGCTATGGCATTCAAAAGAATCTCTGATGCTCTTTATTATTCTTCTCAAATTTCAAATTCAAATTTGTATCGGCTCCAAAGATCAAACATAAACTTTCCAGACGCTCGCTCGTAAGAAATTCGAGAGCAGTCTGAAGAACTCTCCCAGTGGGGGATGTTTATATTGCGCTCTCCTTTGTAAAGAATGTTATGATGCCCTCCCAACTAGGCAGAACTTATATGAGCATCATAAATTCTGTGCTGTTTGAGGATTGCCTTCCTTAAGACCACAATCCTTATTTATTTCCTTCGAGGTTGATTAAGAATCAGATGTAGTAGGTGTGCTATATACTTTGCTACTTGGAAGAAAGGTTTTTTTTTCTGATTTGAAGTTTTTGAGTTCAAGTATTTTCCACAAGATTTCAGCATGAAGATTTTCATCGTCATCAAAAACTTTAATTTTCTGATAGTACAGTAAATATTTTGTGAATCAGAATTTTTCGGTGATATGTATATTTTTTTAAGGAATGCAAGTTCCAATGCATTTAGTTTTAATTTTTAAGAGGCTGTTTCGTATATCTTGTTCAAATGTTGAAATAATTAGCTGAGAAAGTTTCTCATTTTACGAAATTAGTACATTTTAAGAAGGGTTGGCAATTATTTGATATATTCGGCTTTCAAAAGTAACAAAAATTGATGTCTAGACAAATTTGGTTCATCTTTTTTGACCAATTTTAAAAAAATTGAATTTGCTGTTAATCACCAAGAATTATTGGAAGAATTATCCCCCGTAGTAATTTCACCTAAAAATCATAAGTACTTGATTATTTCAGTGATGATAGTCCTCCACTTGAAACACATACTGTATACAAATATGTCATATTTCGCTTAAATTTTTAGGTGTTTCAATTTTCTGGTTTGTATTATAGAAGTAAATTTGTAAAAATACTAATTATGACTTCAATGTAGAGACACTTGAAATAGTTCATTGAACTACCTTTACGACTACAAAAAATCCCAAGACATCATTAACTATTTCTAGAGGCAAAGTTTTCCTTTTTAATAATATTGCAATTTGAAAGGTACTAAATTAAACTTACATTGGCTACTTTTGGTGTGTTTAAAAGCGAGAAAACCCAACAAGTGCTTTCATGATACTTTTTATCTCATTTACACTGCATGTCAACTATGAACACCATACCCTCCAAGTTTTTGTCCCCTTTTTAAAAAAATTATGTATTAATTTATTTCGTGAAACATATGCAGAAATACGGTGATTATCTAAGTTATTAAATTTGTATTTGGAATAAATAATGTAAGCATCCCGTAAGAATTGCACGATTTGAAAATTACACTATTACTAAAAATATTGGAAGGGAAGACCATTTTCAATAATCTTCCAATAATTTATTCCTCCAGAGACTTGCTAAATTCTGTATCCGAAATTTCGCGGGTTTTTTTTTTTTTTGTTTGTTTGTTTTTTTGTTTGTTTGTTGGGTTTTTTTTTGTTTGTTTGTTTGTTTCACTTTTATGTGTGTTCGTTCGTGAAGAAAACGTAAGATGTATATAAATATCATTAAACATTATGATTATTAACTTATTCAGAAAATGCAATATTTTTATGGTTAGGGGGGGGAACTTTTTTCCTTGAGCGGCCTCTTGCTGTATAGACATTCGCCACTACACACGCAGGAAATGTTAGCCATTTTATGATGGGGGCAACTAATGAGGGGGGGGGGCAATTTTACTCTCGATGAAGGGAAGGTCGAATTAACAACCAACCCAAGACGAGAGTCGGACCAATGTCCAAAATCCTAGAGTTTGTTTGTTTGTTGCGTTTTGGCAAAGAGATATCTGCCAAAGGAGGGGGATGGGGGGATTGCCTTGGTCGAAGAACTTTTTAAGAGATTCTAACTCGTATTCATGTTACATCTGGAAAAACCGGCTAAAACTGCAGATTGCAGGATCGACAGCTGCGCGGCAAGACGGAACGCTGGACCTTCACACTTCAGCCATCTACCATACTCACTGTCTTATCCAATCTGCTAAGATGGAGCCCCATAATCTTAGAGAGTGAGGCTGTAATCACCATAAAATTCGACTACGAAAAAAAAATTCTTATTATATCAGAATATTAAAAAAAAAAAAAAAACATGCAAAGAAAAACAAGGTACATTTCTCCGGAGCGCATTCTATGAAAAATACATAAAACTATATGCAATGTTTTAACTTTTTATCCCTAAAATTTACTCAAATATTTTCAAAAACGGCACTACTGTCGTTTTTTCACTTTTTATAAAAATTTCCTATGCAAAAATTACTTACACCATTCGTTTTTTTTAATCTTATTTAGGGAACAAAAAAAATGTGGTGTTAAAGAAATTTTTCTCAAATTAAAAAAAAAAAAAAAAGATTGAACTTCAGATGAAAACAGGCGAGTTATAAAGGAAATACGGGAATGGGGAAATGTTAGTGTTCTTTTTTTTTTCTTTGACTCATAGGAGGGAAAAAAATGAAAGAAAATCTGAAATAAAATCATGTCGAGTGTGTATTAGCGCGAATTCAAATACTTTGCCGTTCTGATCGCGCAGTCAGTTGGAAACACGGCCCCACGTGAAAAGAAATCTGATGTTGACAGCTGTATTCTTTTACGGGATAACATTTCTTTGAATAACGTCGGTATAATTGTATCAACTATACTATTAAATGCCGGTTTATGCTCAAAATTCTTTCTGTTACACAAAGCATATACAAAATACTCTTTTCATTCCCGTAAAATGCATAGAATGTGCTTAAATAAAAATGTCTTGCGGAGGACAGCTATTCAAAAATAAGAAATGTGTTTTGACAAATAACAAACTCGCGTTCAATAGAGTTTTCACCATGCATTTATGTATATTTTTCTGTGTACGCATAAGTTTAAAATGCTTTTTGTGCAGAGTTTACTAACAAATGAGAGTTTAACCCATTAAGCGTCAAAGCTCCCGTTACGGGAACATCTATTATACACTATAACACTATTATACACTAGAACATCTATAACACACCCTATAGTGTAAATGTTTATATAAAATGTGTATTTCGTAAATTGCGTTAAAATATTTTAAGAAAAAAATATATAATAGATGTTCCCGTAGCGGGAGCTTTGGCGCTTAATGGGTTAAGAGAGATAAGGGAATTATGAAAGCAATACACAGCTGCAGAAAACATCTGATATAAAGAATTGGAAGCAGATGGGATATTTGCCACCAATGGCAACTTTTCAATCTTTAACGATTTACAACAGCGCATAATGGATAATCATTTCTCATTATGGCTGCCATTGAAACAATTCACCATTTATATTCTTCTACACACATGATCCTTGGCAGATTGGCGAATTTAGTACCATGAAATATTTTATCTCGCCGACGTGGTACATATTCAAGGTATGCCAAAAATGCATTATATATATATATATACAAGTTAAATTCAATCAAATGTTTTATTTGCTCAAAAAGGACAAAGGAAAAACATTTATATAATGTATTCGATAATTGTACGGCCTCCCATGGCCGAGTGGATAAAAACACTAAACAGGGTAGATGGCTAAAGTGTGAAGGTCCCAGGTTCTTGCCATTGCGTGACCATCGATCTAACGGTCTGGAGTTTTAGACTGTTCTCTCCAGATGTAACGTGAATACACGTTAGAATTCCGTGAAAATTCCTCCGCCCAAGTCACCCGCCTTAGGCAGAAAGCCCTCGAGTAGCTTTGCCTTAACCCTTTAACGCTGAGTGTTCCCTCTCTAGGAACACCAAACTCTGACGTTTCGACTGTTGCTGGCTGTGCCGCACAGCTAGCTGTCGTAAAAAAAGGGTCTCTAGATCTGTGGCACGCGATGAACGTTTCGATCGTCCGCCATCTTGCTGGTAGTTAAGTCGAGCGATGGCAACGGCTGCCCTTTTTTAAGCATTGGACCATCTATCCAGCTGTTCTCCCATTCTTCCATTTTTCAGCAGATATCAGTGCTGTTAAAAATAGTCGTGACCAATTTTTTCACGGGAAATGACGTGCTAAAAAGTAAAAGATTCCCGTGGAGCTATGTGACCCGCAACTATTTTTATAGAAATCCAATCTATTCTTCGTGACTGGCACCAGTCTAAACGTCAGAGTTTGGTGATCCCAAAGCGGGATCACTGCGCGTTAAAGGGTTAATACTTCTCTGTATTAAGTCGCACATACAAGCAGTTCGCTGCTCTGCTCAGATAGTCTGGATTGAAAAAAAAATGGTGCATGCCCTTGAAGTTTATTTTAGATTTGTAAAGAATTTAAAATGAATGTTTCTGTTTTTGTCTCTTTTTATCTTTTCAATTATTTCCTTGTTCTATTGAATTTTTCTGTTACAGTCATTTAGATTTAATTCTCCAAGATTGTTAAATTTAAGAATTATTTTTCTGTAGACGTCCATGTTTAATAGACATAGTAGCTTTTTTTTCAGAATTAGGCAATATCCAACGCCTGCGCTGATTATAGTGCTTGGCTTATTGTAATACACATAAACATACATACATATATATACAAGGTGTCGCAAAAATACTGACCTTAGGCTTTTATTCCTTAACTGTTGATCATAGACATGCACAAAAAATTACGAAGTTAAATAATAAAAAGGTACAGAATTTCATGGTATCTAATTAATACTTCAGTAGATTAAATCTAAAAAATACACACTTAAAATTTTTAAACCGCCTCAGTAGAAATTGAGCGAAAAAAAAAATTACTCAATTAGTAAAATGCGACCGATACATTGATGAGGTAGAGTGCAAAAATTGACTATTTTACACTAAAAAGTACCGAATATATGAAAATATACATATGCTGACTTAAACCACTTTTCAATGGCTCTGGAAGGGAAAAATCAATTGATCGTATTTCAGGGGTGGTACGCAAATTACGAAAGAATACAATGCTTGCATAAATACATACTTCTGCTTTTATTGGTATTATGTTGCTCCTCACCAACATTGATTAAACATATCTCTGTGCTTTTTATGATAAAAGGCTGAAATTTTGTACACCTAGTTAATGAATGGGGGTGAATTTCAGCAACTTGAAATTTTTTGTACAGAGACCGTATAAAAATTTAAAATTTGATCTTAATTAGATTTAATCACCTGAAAATTTTAATCGATACCATAAAATTTTATACATCTTTTTACCTAACTTCGTAATTTATTGTATATGTCTATGATCAATAGTTAAGGAATAAAAGCCTAGGTTAATGTTTATGGACACCCTGTAATAATAAAATGCATAATAAAATTCTATATGATTATATTTTAAATTTAGAATTTTATTTCTACTACCCTTATTTCTATTTAGGGCATTTTTCAATGTTAAATAGAATTTGAAATTTGTGTCTTCAGGGCAAAGGAACATCTAGAATAGTAAAATCATAATGTTTACGAAAAATAATCTTGTGAAACAATTATTAAACATCCCTGTGGTTTAATGATTATAAATCACTAATTGTGCCAAACAACAACAAAAATGTTTAATTTTTACAATTTCATTTGTTACACATGTGTTCCACGGATTGTTCTAAACACTAAAAAAAAAAAAAAAAAAAAAGTTTTTCCTCATTTTGAAGTACAAAATATTATTCATGAAATGTGTTTTCGGTTTGCTACAATCGCTTAAATATTTAAATATGAATTGCAAGCACTGGGGTACCTTACACTGAGAAAAAAGATTTCAGTACAACGTGCGGGTAAACGTTAACTCCAACACACTGTGATGTTGGCGTTACGTTTATCCACACGTTGTGTTGTAGAATGTGCCAATTAGCTATACAATGTTGTTCGTGTTCGTGGTTGGCTTATCAACGTCATTACGTCATTTTGTGAGTGGATTTATAACATACAGTGTTGTATTATTTTACAGTACAACACGTGGGTAAACGTTGCGCCAACACGGTGTGGTGTAGACTGCGCCAGTTGCCATACAATCCTTGCCATAAGTTCTTCGGGATTGGCTTATCAATGTCATTACGTCATTTTTGAGTGGATTTACAACGCACAGTGCTGTTTTATTTTACAGCATTTATGTCTGGTAAAATTACAAGTATTTCTTACAGTGTACTTATAAATCGAAGCTATTTGGTTTATTAAAAATATTTATTATAGTTTGCCTCACAGTCCAGGGTAATTTGAGCTGAAAATTTCCTTTCTAAATGTAAAAAATAACATAATGTGAAACACTTTGAAAACTATTATTGAATATTAAAGCTTCAGCGTTCATGATGCCAAAAAAACTAAGAGATAATCCGAATAGATTTATTTCTAATAAATACTTTAACAGAAATTAATTACGATCTTGATTTAATATTAATCGCCTATTACTTTTCAGCCATTTCATTTCTTAGTACAGAAATCTTTCTTAATTAATCGTGCTAATCAAGTGAATAGGATAAATTCCTTGAGATTTCATTTGTGATCGCCTGTAAGAAACTTATTCCACTCGAATACCCTGATATCTATAGCCTCATACGCGTGTATTTGCCAGATAAAGAAGCTGTGATTCAAATTCTGAATGTTGAAAGAAATGTGTAATAGCATTAGTAAAAGCTTGATAAATTACGTCAATTTTTTATAGATTAAACCACCGCTCAGTTTTCGAAAACATACTCCCACAACAATTTTTTTGAAGGAGCATTCAATTCGGATGCAGGAATAAGCGTTTTTAAAATGTGTGGGATTTCTGTATGAATGCGTTTGCGGAAATTTTCCGCATCGGAAAGAGTTTGTGTTGTGTTGTGAAATTACGGCCAATTAGCTACACGTGGGCTCTAGACCGAGTGGTGAGGTGCCCTTTGTGGGACTCTTTTTAAGGAGTCCTAACCCGTATTTATGCTAAGTAAAGATTTTTTGCTAGAAATAACACACAGAAATTAATGTACTGAGAATTTCAATCTTTTAATGCTTTAGTTTGGCCACAGAATGAAATTTAGCATTTTGCAAATGAAATTTGGTATTTCGATGAAACCGTAATTTTGTGAGGAAAGCAAATGACATTTAGCACTATTAGTTGCCACTCAAACGGTGAATCTTTAAAATTCATAAAATTTTCAATAGATTTTACAAAAGTACTTTAAATTTTGATGGTGGAAATGAGGCGCGAATATGCCAAGTTTTCCAGTTAGATTATGGATTTTAAAGATAGGAAATTTATTACGATAGTGCCGCTTAAAGCCCAATATACATGAATAAATATTTCGTGTTTATCGAAATGAAAATGTTTGTTTTATTTATTATTTTTCAACAGGCACCTTACAACCAAGAAAACGATAAATAACCCTACGTTAATATATATCCTGCAGGCCGACCGGATTGTATGGTGGCTAAAGTACCGTACTACGGTTCCGGGTTCAACGCCAGACGGTCGAAGTTCGATCCCCGACTGGGTGTGGATGTCATTGTGTCTGCCCCTTCATAGGGGGCAACGTTGGTCCACCTACGAGGTACCCCCATTATAAAGTAACCAATAACTCCAGCCTTAGTAGCGTCCAAGGGATTGCTAAGGCCCGCCTTTTATATATTCCTGATAAAAGATATATATATTCCTGCAGTAGTTTCAACAGAAGAGATTACCTGAACATTTGTTTCCGTTAAATTGTTGAATTTGGCATTAAGTGTCAACAAACATGTTGTTTCTATCGTAAATATAAAAATAAAAGTAATCATATCATGCATTCATGAATCAATACTTAAAGATAGGAATCTTCTACGGCGCTAAAGATCTCAAAACGGTACACCACGCAATATTTCGCATTAGAAATATGGAACTATATGCGAAGATCAAAATTATTTACGAGACAAAAATTTTCTGATATAAGCAGATACATATATAGATATATTTCAAAATATATGTAGCGTAAGAATGGGCAAAATGGCGTAAGAATGGGCAAAGCGATGTGTTTGAGATACAGATCCCAAAATATGCAGCGTATTTCAAGTTTCAATATTGCAGAATAACAGCTAAGATTGTAAAACTGAAATAAATGTTGCTTATTTAATTTATTTTTATTTGTCACAAAGTTATTGGCCAGAATAATCTTAAGTACCCATTTTGCCCGCCCTTTCCCTATACTTTAATTCGTTTTAGATGTTCTATTAATCTGCATTTTCGTGCGAATAACGGGTACTGCAGCTAGTTATTAATAAAATTAACGGTACTGATACAATAAATGGCATAATAGCATACCATTATGTCATTTTCATTGCAACGCTAATTTCACAAGACGGGTCAATTTGACCCATTCAGCGGCTCTAGGTATATACCTACCTATAGTCTCATATATAGTATATATAATCTCAAGCACAGTTCTAATGACAGTTATAGTAACATTTTTTTAAACATTTAATGTAATATTAACCTTAATATAAATGTTAATGTTAAAAAAATGTCATTACAGTTCAAATACACTATTATTTTTGCATTGCAACGTGAATTTTACAAGATTGGCCAATTTCACCCAGCCCGCGGCTTTAGGGTACTTCAAATGTCACGATTCTAGTATTAAGTTTTCATGCTACTTATTATGTTGAATTTTAAGATTGTTCAATTTAAATAATTCTGAAATTGAATTATTTGATTTTAGTGAACTTCTACACTAAAGTTCAGTTCTGTAGGACAAAATTTCAAGGTATGCTGTCACGCATTTCCCGATAGACTGTTTCTTGACTTAATTTACTAACAAGTTCAAATTTTGCTGTAGGGAAAATGAAATTTCTCATTTGGTGTAAATAAGGTTTTAGAAATCGACTGAACTGAATAAAAAAATAACGGTTAGTAAAGAAAATCTTAAAATTAAGTAAAAACTAAATGAGCACTAAAAATTAAAATATATTTAGGCAGATTGATAACATTGAACAACAAACAGGGATATAAATAGCTGTCCGTCTGTTCTATCGGACTCAATCGCATCATTTACTCAAAGATATTTATTACATGCGTACCTCGTGTGTACTTCATTTATGTATTTATGAGTGTGCGGTCTCAAGATAAAATAAATTTTAGCGAATAATTATTTAAAAAATTGTACTAAAATCAAAGACCAAATGAGATATAAGGAAATTTAATAAACTTTACGCCATAATGGAATCACCTAAAAGTGTTCGAAATAATTCAAACAATTAATCTTTCAAATTCTCTGTTTCATAAGAATTCATTAATTACTTCCACGTCTGTCTACGTACATATAAACCCATGTCCCAGTACCAATTAAGAATTTAAGACTTGATAACTTATTAACGGAGAATTCTCGCGTATTCAATCACTCAGCATTCTTCTTTGAAATCTTGGCTTAATGAACAAGAGCAGGACAAAAAATTTCTTGCCAAACTCTCAACAAATCAGTATCAAGACTGCGAAATATATTTTTTTTTCAGAATGTAAGAGAAAGCGTTCTTTTAATTAGCATATAACAAATTCCGAACTCTTTTCATTGTTTGCGACTTAAATAAAGAACGGCTCAGTTCTTTAACGCTGATAATGAAACTCCGCTTCAATAAAGCTCTTCCTACGTCATTCTCTATTTACATCGGATTCTTTGAAATTTTCTGAACTCTATATGAAAGAGGGTAAAACTTTTCGGCGGAGAGTTTCGACTGAAAGTTAGAGGCAGTGAGTTGCTACTTTCACTTCGTCAATGAAAATTTGGGAGCTCTGAAAATATAAAAAGATGGAGTTCTCCAGTTCTTTGTGATCGAATTTCACCCTTCGTTTCTGCTAGGCTGAATACGTAAACAGGTGGATATCAAAGCGTGCCGTAAAGCTCATCTAAACATAGTGAAATTTTGTAGGAAAATATATTTTAACTTATTATGCAAATACTTAAGATATTTCCCTGTGTAAATTAATATTCAAAGTTTTAGTGCATCCAAGTTCAACTTACACAAAGTGTATTTAGTGCGGTTTTACTTATGGGCTGCGATAGCCTAATTGGTAGGGCACAAGACTCCAGGTCGGAAGATTTTAATTCGATTCCTGGCTGATCAAGGACCAATGTGTATACTTTGAGAACATGTGAATGTTAAATAAAGAAATAATTACTTTAAAGGCGAGTGCACTCTTGTTTTTTCTTGATGATCGCCAGCAGTTTTTGAGAAACTCAATATTTAGTCATTTCTCCTACTTGTAATGAGTTAAGAAGATATCAGTTCCTAGTTGGAAAATTGTTTTATCTGGGGTAGAAGTTAAAATATTTAGTCAGTGGTCCAAACGACCAGTGACTCCATGACTTTATTGGTCCGTATACATGATTTTTTAAAAAATTGCAAATTAAAAGAATTTATTTGAGAAATATTCAGTGTGCTGCTACTATATATCAGAAATTATTTGGGTGACGCCATTGTCACCCAAATAATTTCTGAACGGCAAGAGCTATAGTCATAAAAGCAGGGCCTAGGTGTCATAAAGTTGCCATGCGCTACGCAATAAGATAGCATACAGAGCCACCTGGCGGCTGAATTTGGAATTAGCGTTCTTCTCAAAAACGGTACGAGGTACGAGAAAAAAATCGATTACACGCTTGTTCAGCCTCGTCGATTTAGTAAGAGAAGACACATCAATGTGCACAGAAATGGACACATTACTATGTTAAGAATGGAAGGTATAAAGCACATTTTTAGGACCAGGTCTTCCAAAACTGCACTGACTTTACATTAGATTCATTTATCTTTCATGCTCAAAGTGTTTTACGTCAGCAAAATACGTACCTAGGCTGCAATTCCCGCTGCGCATTCTACAACATAGCTGGTGGCACGCTTGCAAAAGTATCAGGAAAATATATCAGTAATACGTTTTTACGCCTTCAATTTTTGACATTAACATGCTCCAACTGTCTTGTTTTTACTAAATCGGTGATGCTGAACAATTCTGTGATTGACTAGTTCTTCCTATCTCGTACCGTTTTTGAGATAAGAAAAATAACTCCAAACTTAGCCGCCTCGTGGCGCTGTAAGTGGTTTTCTTGCGTAGCGCTTGGCAACTTCCTACGTCACTTTTTATGGCTACAGCTCTTGCCGTTCAGAAATTATTGGGGAGACAAAGGACTTTAACGGGCACACTGTACAGTGTGAGCATAAAGTCTTGCCCTGATTATAAAGATTAAATACAAAATAACCGTTTGACGTAATAATGTAATTTTTTGCATTACATGGGTTAATGTTACAAGTTTTATTTAAGACCAGTTACGTTAGTAAACTTCAACGTGTGCCCCCTTGGTAGCTCGGAGAATGTCTAAGCGGTATTCCTCTTCCAGCCAGGTGTTTTGTGGAATGTCTTCTGTCACAGTACCCACAACTGTTTGTATCCTAGCCTTCAGTTCATCGACGTCAGCAACAGGCGTGGCGTAGACACTGTCCTTAATATAGCCCCATAAAAAGAAGTGAAGTGGGGTAATGTCTGGAGAGCGGGGTGGCCAGGGTGCAGGACCATCCTTTCCAATCCACCGATTCGGAGATGTTTCATCCAGGAAATGACGCGCTATTAAACCCCAGCGGGGGGATGCTCTATCTTATGTCAAACGATTATTCTGTATTAAATCTTTATAATTAGGGCAAGACTTTATGCTCACCCTGTATATTGATTTCCGTTAATAGCTGAATTAAAAATTATAAGTACCTATATTAAAACTATTAAATAGATCAAATTACATGACAAGTTTTGGTAAAATTAGATTACATGTATTGTGAAATTAAATTAGGAAAATTTGCAAGAGAAAAATATAAATAAAACGTTACTAGTCTGACGGGCAAACAATTTTTTTTTTTTCTGCTGGTCCGTATTTTGTTTTAGTGGTCTGGGATCAGCGGACCACCGTTAGTTTCGAGCCTTGTTTTTAATCATACAATATTGTGAACTTATTATAGTAGGAAAGTGGCCATTTTTATACACGTATAATTCACAGAAAACAGATATTTTACAGATTCACAGAAATTTTACGATACTTTTAGCTGTCATTTTCGCTTGCTTTCTAAACAAACTTGAAGGTGTATAATTTCATTTATTGCATTCCTGTATTCCTTATTGTATTTGAACGAACTTTAAGGATAGGTAAAATACATACAAAGAAACCATGCTTTGTATAGGAATTTGAATAGGAGAGTCGGAAAGGAATTGCCATGTGGTATTATCACGATGGGCTCCAGCTCATTTCTACAATAATGTGAGGTCACCTCAGTGCCACCTTTGACCTACAGTGGATTGGACGAGGTGGAGCAATCACTTGTCCAACATATTCACCAGATTTATCAAGTATTGATTTTTTGACTCAGACATCATAAAATCGCACAGGAGTCGATCAAGAGAGAAGCGTGGACCGCAAGGAAAAGGTATATATCGTCTTACCTTCAGAATTTCAAAACTATTAGTCGTAGAAACGTTAATCCAGCGTCATTATTTAGCTTCCACTGTCAGCTCACTGTTATAACCTTGAGTTTGCGTCGGGACCGGGCGGAGTGGCAGGGGAGGGACACTGTGCTGGATGTGTATTATTTCTATCCTTTTTATGTGGATGACCGAAACCGGCGATCTCGCTGCTTTCTATTCAGTGTAGCTCACGACCCCGACGGGATATCGCGGTGATTCCTTCGTATGTTTATAGAATTTATTTAGACCGATCAAGCAGGCCCGGACTGGCTGTCTTGGGGGCCCTCGTCTAGAGATTTAAAAGGGGCCTCTTCAGGAGCCAATTTGTCGATTTGGTCGCACTGGGCTCCCAAAGCTTCATTGAGGTGCCTCTCTTTCGAAAACTTTTTCACAATTTACAGATTTTTAAAGAAAAATTTGGGGTTACGGGCGCTTGCCCCGAATGCCCTCCCGGAAATCAGGCCCTGGCTCTTACTGAGGAATTTAGAGGGAATAGAGTATTAGAATATGTAATATTTGAAAATTAGGATTACGCGCCTAAAAATCATATTTAACTATTTTAGAGATTTGGGGGGCCCTGACTTTTCGGGGGCCCCTTGCGTCGCGAGGTTTCTGGGATCCTCCGTTGCGTTACTACGTAAGATTGCTGGAAAATAAATAATTAAATTTTTATTATAAAGTTGTATATCCACTTTTGAATGTCTCACCGGGGCCCCCTTGGGGCCGGGGCCCTTGCCGATCGCCGACCAGCCGACCTGGCCAGTCCGGGCCTGCGATCAAGTCAAGTAAAAATAAGTGTAATTTGGAAATATTTGTTGGTAAAAATAACCAAGAAATAAAAACTAAAAATTCAATATGTCGGGCAGAGCCCGTGTTACAGCCGGCCGGAAACATAAATCCCGGCTATCGTTGGAAAGAGAGGATATTGGGCCACGCACAGGTACCCCGATTTCCCGCGCTGAGCGAGCGAGGCGGTTCCGAGAGTGTCTTAAAACTGCCAAAGCACGCTTAGTAAACGACGCCAATTCCGTGAGCAACTCTGCTGTTGCCGTCGACTCCGCGAACACCTATACCTCTACCGCCAACCCCGCGATAGTATTACTGCTGTACCTGTACCAATGGGCATACCAAGTGAAGGTACCGCCTTACATCTGTTTAAGCTGCCATGGCAAGCTTACAGTAAACGACGCCGTTCCCGCGTGTACCACTGCTGTAACTACTCCAGTGGGCATAACGAATGAAGATACAAACCGTACATCTGTTAAATCAGTTACCGAACTGAGGCATGCGCATCCATACCCATGGGCAGGGAGAAGCTATCCCTCCCCAGCTGCCATATTACCATTATGATTTACGTATTGGTATAACGTAGAGGTGATTCAAAACAAAACATAGTACCTTTTTTGTGGCAGGATCTTTAACTTGGCCGCCTCTATAAACAATCATATGATGCATTGAGGGACATGATCATCAATCGAAATGATGCAATGCAAAATCATTGGCGTGCAAACGCTTCAAAACGATGTTCGAGGCCAATCCATTTGGCCTATCTTCTTTGTGATCGACTTTGGTTCGAGAGATTTTTAAAGGAGGTGAAAGCTTGGAACATTGCCTTCCTTCACGCAAAATTCCTCGTCGAAAATGTAAGGAAATTTTGCGTTCACCAGAGTTATTAATGTTGACTTTAATCCTTATTTTTCTCATTTCTCATATCACAGAACAATTTTAAACAAAGTTGCTGTCGATTATCAGTCGAAATGAGCTTTAATGTACACCCTCCAAAAAAGGTATTCGAGCAAGAGAGGAATTTCCTATTTTAGTTTTGCGAATAATAATTGGGTTTTTAAAAAACTCACAACCTGACAGAAATATGGAAATTCATATTTATACATAGCCTAATTCATATTCTATGATAAATAATTTTTAATATACGAAACCAACGAAGGAAATTTCTCGCTTGCTCGAATACTTTTTTTGGAGGGTGTACTACCTATTCAGTTCCAGTGTTGTATTAAATCATTCAGGACGAAGGCAATCTTATTTCCATTTCGATCTTTAACACTAGAAGCAACTTACTAACATTGACGTTTCACGTTAAATCAGTACTCCGACATAGCCCCACCCGATTCTTTTCTTCTTGACCCTTTAAGGCGCGGTGTACAGCTTGAGGAGTCTAGATGCTCTATATGTTATTTTACAAAGTTTTAATTACTTTACCTTTTAAATACTAGTTTCTTTGAAGTGCTTTCTTTAATCAATTACAACTGTTTACACTGTTTACCCCTTTAACGCACGGTGTCCTCGCCTTGAGGACACAAAACTCTGACGTCTTGACTGTTGTCAGTCACGAAGAATCAGTTTGATTTCTATAAAAATACTTGAGGGTGGCATTGCTACACGAGAATCCTTCCCTTTTCAGCATATAATTTACCGTAAAAATTGTGGATTATTTGTAAAATTATCAGGATTATTTTTACAGCACCGGCATCTTCTGAAAACTGGAGAATACGATGGAAATACATTGATATACAAGAGCAACTGGATAGAGTGCCCAAAGCTGAAAAAAGGGCAGCCGTTGCCATCGCTCGATTTAACTACGAGAGACATGGTGGTCGGCGATTAACGATTCGGTCTACCGCCATGTTGCTGGTAATTAAATCGAGCGATGGCAACGGCTGCTCTCTTTTCAGCATTGGAAAATGGTTGCCCTTCAAAGGGTTATGGGGTACCTCAAATACCAGACTTCGATATGACTTTTATGAGAACCTCAATGCAAACTTTCAATAGCTGCAAATGTTCGTGTCACCTGGGCTCTTCTAAAGGGTAATCCAATTACTTGCTAGACAGTTCTAGGGCTGTATCAATGTTGATGGTGGAACTCTTTAGAAATTACCAAATCTTTCTTATAAATAAAAATTAAATTCTGTTTGTTTGTTTCTTTGTTTGTTTGTTTGTTTGTTTGTGGATTTGAGTTGTATACAAATCCACAAAAATGGACCTATCGGCCTGAAATTTTGCACAGATATGTAAAATAATATAGAATAAATCATAGTCCACTTTAAAACTTTGAAAGTCCACCCGTTCCCGGAATTTAAGAGATTTTTTATGTCTCCATGCAAAAACCTTTCCGTAATTGTAAACCCTGTAGTGAAAAAAGTGTGAAATAAGGATCGTGGTTGCCATGTGTGGCGATTTTGCCGAATAAGATGTTTTAAATTCTCAAAGTAAAAATAAAAGAATAATAATGATTTTTTTTTGTAAGTTTATATTTGTTAGATTATTAATTTTTTATTATAATATCGTGTGCATGGGAAATCGGAGCAGGAATGAAATGTTTTATACGCAAAACAATAAGAATTGAAGATTTCCGAGGCTAATATGTAATTTTTTTTTAGTTTGGCGAAAAAATAAAATGGCTCAAATGCTGATTTTGAGAAAGTGAGTTCTAGCGGTTTGCACAGTTTTCGGCTTGGCGCAATTTATTGAGAGCTTAAGGAAATAGATTTTTGAAAGCAAGTGCAAAGGTTTTATTAGAATACAGCGTTAAATTTTAATGATCCGTGAAGAAATAATGCAGTTATTAAGGGATTTCAAGCGATCTATCTTCAGAATTCTCGCCAATTGAGTACATTGATTTAAGTTGGGGGAATTGCGCCAAATTTCAGAAAATTGAAATCTTCTCATTTAGTACATCGGAGTAACGATGAATAAAACACGTTATAGTTGATAATTTTAAAAAATTCTGTTGTATTAAGGGATTCCCCTTTTAAATAAATGTGTGCTTTACTTTTTGGCGGCCGAACAATTTCCCATATTGATTGCTGCTAAGTCAATGCTTCGAATGATTTCCTGAAAAAACTCTTGCAAAATGGCGTATGTTGGCACTTTGGCGAGGCTTAGATTTGAAACTGGATTTTATTTGAGACTGGGATATAAAATGATACTGGTTATAGATAAAAATGAATGTTGTTATGTGTGTATGAGGTTGAAAAACTCCAGCACCGTTGCACCATGAAATTTGGTTCACCTAAGTCTTTTATCATTGAGAAGCTTTTTATGCTATCCGTTTTCCTCTAACTTGCCACTAGGTGGCGCAGCAGAACGTCGAATTCTATTCCGTTTAGCCGTTTACTATGCGAATATCGTCCAACCGAGTTCGATGAAATTTGGTACACGCGGATATTAGAACACGGAGAATATTTTTCAGTATCCATTTTGCTGTAACTTGCCGCTAAATGGCGCTGCAACACATCAACTTCTATACCGTTCGACCGATCGGCATAAAATTTCTTATACTTACACATTTCAGTACGAAGAATATATTCTAACTGTTCCTTTTGATGTTACTCACCACTAGATGGCACTGCAATGCATTATTATTTTAACTCGCCACTAGATGACGCTGCAGCAGGCCAAATTCTTGACCATTCAAACGATCGCTATGAAAATCAGTATACATAGCTATTTGAACGATGAGAATATTTTGGCGTTATCCATTTTGCTATAACTCGTCACTTGACGGCACTGTAGCAAATCATTACTTTAATTAACCAGTAGATCACGCTGCAATGTATCACTTCTTGACTGTGCAACTGATTGCTATGAAAGTAGGTATACATAGATATTTGAACACGGGGAAGAGTTTGGCGCTATCCATTTTCCTATATAATTTGCCACTAGATGTCGCGTCGTCAGGGCTGTCCAGCCGATCGTCCTGAAATTTCGTATTCATCGATATCTGAATGCGAAGAATATTTCCGCCGTATCCGTTTTGCTAAAACTCTCCACTAGATTGTGCTACGCCGCATGGCCTTCTGCACCGTACAAACGATTGCCTTGAAATTCGGTATGCATGGTTATTGAACACAATAGAAAGCGATATCCATTTTGCTATATCTCTTTATTACAATAAATAGTAATCCCCACAAATCGTAATATCAAAAAGTCCATTCATTCCCGTGCGAAGAACGGGTACTTCAGCTAGTAATACATAAATAAGAGCTTATTTTTTTCCATTTCAGAGTATTTCCTGTTTTTCCACCAGCACTTTTTATTTCATATCTCATTGTAGAAAAACTGCTTCTGTATATGTATTCTAGCTACTCTTAAAAGTTGGCTCATGAATTCAAGAACATTTATGACCTTCACTCAAGTAAAGTGATCCTGAAGACAAGATGTAAACGTACATAACATTGCACTATGTATTCAAAAAAACTGCTAAGCGATAGTGTATTATAGTTTTTTTAAATTATCCTTTCATTCAAAACATCATAAAACTCATTACCATTATTTTGAAAGCAATGTCTTTGAACTAAGTACTAATGTATTAAAATTAGATTTTTAGTTGAATATATTTTCGTTCTTTCCCCTTCTTCCCAACCATCCCTCCTCTACGGAAAAACGTTCAAAATACTGGTGTTAAATGATAAAATAAATAAAAAATTTGTATAAAAAACACAAATAAAATGAAACTTATAGCAAGATACGATCGTTTCGACTGAAGTTCGAATTCGTTCAGTAGCAACGATCGTATCTTGCTATAAGTATCATTTTATGTGTGTGTTTTATTTATACAATGTTTTTATTTATTTCATCCCTCTTCTTTTTTTTCATTTTTTCTTTCTTCTCCTTTTTTTTTTTTTGTTGCTGTAAAATGTATTTTAGCTTAGTTTTCCAATGTGGTAGAAAATTATTGGTCTTATATTTGAATTTCTGAAAGCTTTAAATCTTACCATAACTTTTGCAAACATTTGGCATTATTCAGCAAGGGTTTTCCTTTATCTGAAGAATATACCCATATAGTTATTACTCGTATTCTGGAAAGGGGGTAAGTTATTCAGACGAAAAAGAATCACATAGAAATTTAGGTTCAAAAGCCTCGTTATCCTTCTCTAGTCAATAATCACATTGAGAAATTGTGGAAGAAATAGATTTTTGAGCATTGTTATCGAAAGATTAATAGATCTTTCCGAAAAAAAGACTCTCGACTGAAATTGGAAGCTTAGAAATTTCACTACGTTTCAACGGTGGAATATTTTTAAAACAAACCCATTGTTTAAAAGGTCTAGGTGAGCCCCATCAGTGGCATAGAGCTAACGCTTTGAACTGGGAGACGGAAGGTGCATGGTTCGAAACCAGGTCGCGTCCGCCGACCAAACCGTTGGGTGTGTTGACTGGTTTTCTCCGAAACTTCGCGTAAATACGGGTTAGGTTCCATAAAGAGTCACTTACGAAGGACAATTCCGGCCTAGATCCCTAGAGTAGATAATTGGCCGTAACCCACATTTCCAAACCATCTAAGTGAAGATTTTGACAAACACTTTAAGGCTTTTGTAAAATGATTACTAACTAGCACTCGAGAGTGACGTATCTGATCTCACATTGCTGCGCAATTCCTTTTCACCTTTAAACCTTGCCAAAAAATGAAAATGAAAAGTTAAACAAATAAAAATAAATATTAAAATAAAAAATATGTAACTATACTGCAAATATAAAATGTTCAACATTCATGTTTAATACTTTATAAACATTTTTATAACACTTGAACAGACATTTTGGAAGAAATTACTCAGCATTTCACTGATGACATTTTATTTATGTTTTTTGAAACATTCGTTGAAGTTGAAATGTCCTAAAAAAAAACTCAGAAACAAAATCATCCATTTCTTTTTATGACTTTTTCTAAATACGAGCACACTTGACTATCAACGTAGCAATAAAAGCTCTTGGGAATATGTCCATTGACATGTCATGTCCTCATAAAAATAAAATATATTCTCCTGGAACAATATCCATTGACATGTCACGATCTCTAACAAGAGCTCTTTGCTCTCAAAAGATATCAGTATCCTGACAAAAGATGTGAACTGAAAAAAATAAATGCGGTCAAATCTCGAAGAGTAAAAGAATTGACAGCAGAAAGATCTGTTGATTCATTTTTATTTGTCCATTTAAAAAATTTACGCATAAAAATATCAGCTTAACTGACCGTCAATGTGTATATAAAAATTCATTATTTCTGCTTTATTAGTTTTTTTGCGCGTTTGATTGAGTAACACGTAAATTGCGATCACTGATCATCAATTTTTGTTATCTGTCACCAGCAGTAAGCAGACAAATATATTTTTTTCTAATTAAAGCTGCTTTTACCGAAATTTAATGGGTTTTTTTGTTAAAACTGGCCTGAGTAACACACAGAATCTTCCAACACAAAAGGTATAGTCCACGTTTTTTTTTTTTTTTTTTTAGCTTAACTCTTACTTTAACCTGCTTCTTTTCATCGTTGCAAAGACGTAAAGGTGGATTTTTTTTCTATCTCCAATGATAGTTTCTAGCATAAGTTTTTTAATGCTCAGAGAGGTCCAGTGTCGTGATAGTAAAAATCCTTTTGCCCTCTTCTGCACACACCCATGACGGAACGGATCATGAAGTGAAAACGACTTTTTTGACTTTTACCAAAGTTCTCAGAAGGTTAGTTTCACACACTTGAAAAGTGCATACACGTGGGTAAATCAAATATGAGGCAAATTACAGTTTTCGTAGGCATTATCCTTACATATATGCTTGAACTGGCATGAGAGGGAAGCGAAAGTATCTTTCAGAGAAGTGTCATGGTCCTAATTTGCTAATGCACCATCGAGTATCATCGATGCGCTTTTTCTGTAAGAAGGTAAGAATTCAAGAAGGTAAAAGTTTACCATCATCTGAAGCACCGAGGGCGACTGCCTAGCGAAGTAATCGTATTCCATAATGCCAGGCCTCATACATAGTAGATATGGTACACCATGGTTACTAATGAATCCTCTGTGCAGTGATCTGACACCACTGGATTATCATTTGAAGAAGATGCTTCTTTTTTTTTTAAATCTGGAGACAGATTAACAAGTTGTAGTTGCGTTCGCAAAGCTATGCACGAGCTATCTGTCTACGAGTGGGGGGTAATTTTTTAGGGATTCTAAGGCGTATTCACGTTACATCTGGAGATAACCACCCCCAATATCCAGACAGTTAGATCAACAGCCAGGTCGTACACCAGAACCGAGGACCTGCACACTTCAACCATCTACCATGTTCACAAAATAGCATCTCCAGTTCCAGCAGGTGGTGTGTCATATAACCAAACTCTTTTTTGCTCTTGGGGTACAGAAGTTGATTGCACGATAATGCAAATGCATTGAAATACACAGTGAATGAATCTCACATGAGAAAAATTGCTCTAAATAAATATTTTATTCGAAAACTAGCATTTTAATTTAACCTCTTTTTTTCAAAAAGATTTTCTTTTTTCTCCGCACTGGGCACTGGGCACTTAGACGTCTTCTTTTCATCAGGATTTAGAAACTTCAATAACCCATTCGATATCTATTCATGTAGCCACATATTCTTTCGAACGATCACTTTTTTCTGCTAACAGTTGTAATATTTTCAGAACAAAAAAACTTTAAAAAATACACACCATTTCTCCAATTTTCTTTTTCAATTACTAATTTTATATGAGGAGTAAAAGCTATTAACTTCTAATGAAATAAATAAACGGTATTCTTGCTATGTTTTTTAAGGGTGTAGTTCGAAGAAATAAAATCTTCCCCACGCTCGAAGTACACGTATTAAACTAAAATAATTGCACCAGGGGCTCGAAAAAATTCAGGATGATTCTTTCTAAGCTGTACTACCCACCGGAGTCAATGAAACAAGTGTGCCTTTTATAAAACTTTCGTGAAAAATTCTTCAACAAGGAATTGCACAGCAAAAATTTTCGGAAAGTGACACATCCTGCTAAATTTTCGATTTTTAAGAATATTTTTTCTGAAAGTTTCGCTATTGATACAGATTTATCGCTTATTGTAGTGTATAGTACAGCTTGTAAAGCGGCATTCTAAAAATTTTGAAGTGCATGACATAATAAGTTTATTTGTATTTATGTACCAAAATCGCATGTTTTATTCGAACTACGCCGTTAAAGGCTGGAGCAAAATCTTTAAGATTAGGCCATCACAAGTATATGTAAATGAACTTAAAATTGTCTGAGAATGTGTTTAAGAATGCAAAACCATGTTTAAAATAGCTAAGGATAAATTCTTATAAATGCTCTACAAACATTTCTGAATAATTTAGCTTTCTTGAAAATGATCTAGTTTCAAGGAATCTAAGTACACATACATACACAATAATTTAACTTATTTTGTCTTTATTTAATCCAGTCGCTCACTCCTTGTGCTTAGTTTTAAAATAAGGTTTCAAATACTTAATTTTACTCAAGTTCTTCCAGTTTTGTGCGTTAAAACCAAAATACGACTTCAACAGACAATTTATTGAACCTCTAAATTCAACACTTGTGTGACTTTAACTAAGATTTTTCAGACACGAAGAGTGATATTTATTTTCTTTATCTAAATCTTATCGCTCTCCTTGAGTGTTGTAGCTTTTCAGAACTATATGTAGAGTTTTCTGGGTTGGATATGTACATGACACGCATGTCACAATTACATTTTATTCTCTATTAAAAAAACCGACAATAACATGCATTTACAACTTTCGGCTGCAAACTAAAAAGCCCATTTTGCATTTAATTCTGACTAAGATTACTTTGAACATCGCCATCGATTTAAACTGTGTTAAGCCATATTTTAAAAATCCTGACATATCAGTAAATTCTTTTCATCGTTTTAAAAATACAGCCACCTACCCCATGCCACCCTCTTAAATTCGGAACGGCTGCTGCGATACTCATAAAAGTGATGTAACCGTGCAATGTAACCGAGCGCTACTGAATGAAACCGCCTACTGCGCCACCTGGTGCAAAACTGCAGAGTTAGCATTCCTAACTCTGCAGTGTATAACGTTCTTTATAACTTTCCTTTACTATTACACATATTAAAATAGAATATAAAGTGATTTTGTGCAGTGGAAATATCCGGTAGACAGATTCTTAACAGTAGATTAGGGAACCCTATGGCAACAAATGAAAATGGGGTCTCCCCAACTTTTTCCAATCTTAAGAACTGCTAATCGAATTATGGTCCATTTTTCTCTCATGTATGCCATCTCCTAAACTCGGGGCCCCGGTGCATTGACCTGTGTACCAAGTGGTAAGTATGGCCCTGGATAAGGGGCCTCAATGTTTTTGAAAAAAGGCCTTTTTGAAGCTCACTATTTCGGGAATACAAAATAATTTCGTTACGGCATTACCTAACCACCCCCTCCCCTAAATATCTTTATGGCTACGTCACTGTTCCTGAAAATATACAAATCTGATGTGGATACCACATGTCATCCTCATACGTGCGTCTGTTAAACTATATATAATTTTGATGCGCTTTTCAAACTGCTTTCATTTGAAAATAAATTCTATGTGATATTTTAAAAACATTAAGATTTGGTCATATCTCTCCAAATTTAAGAGATGTTACCAAGCTGGAACATTTTTGGCCCCAAATTTGGCAATATTTTGCGAAAAGTTGCTAAGCATTTCGAAAGTAAACGAGATTTTTGGAATGCTCCAATGATGGACTGCAGACTTTCAATGGACTAAATCACAGGTGCACAGATAGGAATGTATTGAAAGTTCTTTTATGACTCTGCAAATTAAACTACCCAGTCGATTACAAAAGTGAAGGTGCACAACTAGATGATACATTGGTGTTAAATACAAAATTTCAACATTATACGACTAATCGATTTTGAGTATGTGAGTTACGCATACGTACATACAGGGTGGATGAAATTGAACTTCCCTTATAAACAGAGGTCTTTAGCTACAACAGGTCCGTGAATGAATTGAAACCAAATTTCGTATATATATGAAATGTGCTCAACTAATTAAAAAAAAATAGTTTACAAAAGGTCCACGAGATGGCGGTTTGCATGGAAAAACAGAAATCTGACAATGAAAATGAGTGATTCAAAATACACAAGCAATTTCAAAATTTAATAATAGTTTTTGAGAATATATTAACAATAATTTTTAGAGCTAATTTTACCATGGAAAGCGCCACCTGGTAAACATTTTTGGAACAAGACTTTTCAAGGTACTTCCTTGTGCGTATCTTGTGTACAATTCTTAACCAAATTTCGTCACAATTTGCTCACCCGTTAATGTTGTTTATGTAGGAGAGGTTCAATTATAATTACCCTGCACATACCTACAGACGTACAGATGCACAAGTGTACACATAAATGCTATGTTGAGACGCCAGACAGGAACTCGCAAAAGTAAATTTAGGAATGGTCAAAATCGATTCTCGATTCAAATTCTTAATACCAAAATTTTTTGCGATCACAATACTTACTTCCAGAAAGTATCTCTCTTTAATCACATTATTTTGGATAGAAATGATATTCACTGTATCAAAACGTCAATAGTTTGCAGGTTCCTACTCTGTGGAAGATTGAATACTTATCCCTTTAGATTAGATGCTTTGACTACCATTTCACTTTTTAGGAGTGACTGTTCATTCTTTCGTCCCAACAGTCACTGTATTTCCGATTAAGTCTACCCTATAAAAAGTAGATATAACATGTCTAGTGAAACTAATGATGTAACAGCTAGGTATAAAGGTACCCATTTTCAGTCAGCTTGTCAAGGACACTGAAAAAAAAAATTCTTGTTATGCATAGTTTTGATTAGTGTTTCATCATAATTTTTTTTTTGTCATTTACAACTTACTTTGTGCGAGGTTTTCAATTATATAAGTTTTTTTTAAAGTATTTTTACTTGTTCATTTATTTATTTATTCAACATAATATGAACAATTTTTAAAGTCCAAAACGTATTTAAACCCTAAAAGACTCAACTAATGGTAAACTTTTTTATCTTTCCGTATCTTTTAAAGCTATTACAAAAGTTTCCGTTGAAATACTTAGTTCTGAGACTTTGTTGCTCTGTACTGATATTTATTTCATCCTTGGGAGTTTCTAACGAGACCAATTTTTCTACGAAATTCTTCGAACAGATAATGATTTTGGGGGATTTGTTGCAGAGAAAGAAAGTAGCAACATATTATAGCTTTTAAAAAATGTATCGAAAATCTCCAAAAAAACATTTTGACTTCGCTGTATCGTGATAGCTATATAATATTTACTAAAAAAAAAATTATTTCAGTCATACAATTTTATATGTAATTCCTTACACGAAAGACAAGAAATATTTTAAAGTTTGTCTGAGAATATATTTGCGGTTGAAGAATTTTATTTTCTCTGAAACGTAATCTCGAGTATTTTTGGATCGTTAGTATCTCGACATCCCAAGACCCTAGTAGTACAAATAGTTCAAAAACGTTCAACTTACGTTGGAAACACGTTTTTGACGTTAAAAAACGTTTTTTAAACGTCTTTTGGACTAATTGTGCTACTAGGGGATATCAAGAAAATTGTGGACGTAAGTGGATATCAACTCAAAGGTTCATACAAGGTGCTTCAAAAAGACCACATATTTGCACAATCATATTCCTCCGATGGAGTACTTAAATTAATGTACAACTTTATCACCCGTAATTTTCGAGAAGAATAAGAGGGAAAAGTAGAAATTTCATGTCCGGAACACAAAAATAGAAAGAAAAAGAAAAATATTTTATTGGAAGCACGAACATAGCTTTTCTGCATAATTTTACGAAAAATGATGTTCAAAATGTCCACCGTGCATTTCGAGGCATATGCATACCTGCACCGTCTTAAGAACTGGCTGCTTTACATTGCATCAACCTACTGTCCGCAAAAGTACACCCAGCATGAAGGGGGGGGGGGTTATAAGTCACTTTTTATGGTCACAAGGTCTCCATTGACCAATTCCATTCAGACGCTCTCATTGGAAGAAATCCCTAAATGTCAGATATGGTGATCGCGGTGGCTGTAAAACTGGGCCTCCTATGTCTAAGCCAAAGGCTAATGTTCATGTTTCCAATAGTTTTTTCTTGCACTGGATGCGACATCATTATTATTCTTTCGGATTTTTCTGGAAAACTATGGGTCATAGAAGTTAGTTCTTTGAGCGTATTTTATGCATTCTCAGTGATGAATCCTGTTTTTGCAGTATATACGGTCTTGTTGTATAAACTGTAAAGCTCAAAGAGGACTAATTACATCTGCAGGGTGAAATAGTAGCAAAATGTGTCTACTCTATAGAAGTATGAATATATTGAGTCCTAGGCTATAGACAGAGACTAGCTTTCACCTAAAAAAACAAGTCTGCACTCTAAAAAAGATAATTATGTAAACGAGCATAAATTCATTACATATGAAAATTTCGTTAAAATTGATATTTTCATATAATACTATCTCATTTGGTTTGATTATCTAGCAGACTACACCTACCAAACTGAAAATGTACCTCGTTTCTACGAAAAACATTACCCAATATAATTAAAACATTATACACCGTAAATGAAATAATTAATTGACACACATATATTTGCTACTTTAAAATCTAATTCCTATTTTTCAATAACAGGAATGAAATTGGTTTTTGTATATACATGAGTAAGTATTCTTAACGAAATCCATCAAATGCTGTTTCCCGTTAGTTTAACATAGAAATGATAATAAAAAAAATAATAAGACTAATGTATTCAAACAAAGAATAGATGCAGTTTTCCATTCATTCTAATCCCCTTTTGTTTTTTCATTTCGAAGGAGGAAGGTAAAAAAATGCAAACATTTGATTCGAAGAATGTTTCCAAAGCGAAAATAATCCCGATATTTTTCTTCATCATGCATTCATATTTTATTTCCATTTATATTAATGTACTGCTGCAAATAATTGAATTTTAACGCTATTTTTCTTCCGATGTGTCTCAGAAGAGGATTTTTTTTTTCAGGTTTTCCATCATAATCAAAAGAGCATAACAGCTGTTATTGTTTTTGTTTTGTTTCAGGAATCTAAGGGGACGATATCCAGATTTAAGGGGAAGGTGGGTTTGAGAGTTGCATTAACAGTTAAAGAATGCTCATTATACAGGGTATCCAAAAACACTGACATGAGCTTTTATACATAAAATATTGATCATATGCAAATAGAAAAAATTACAAAATTACGTAAAAAAAAAAACACAAAATAAAGGCAGAATATTATGGTATCGATTAAAAATTCAGGATATTAAATGTAAATAAATATATAATTTACATTTTTTTCACGAACCTTGTAGAAAAAATTCCGTAAAAATGTGCCCTGATGATGGACAAAGTTTCAGCCTTTCATCATAAAAAGGTTCAAAGATACGTTTAATCAAAGTTGGTGAGAGGCTATACAATGCTTTTAATAGGAAAATTATTATTGTCTTAAGAAATGTCTTCTTTCGTGATTTATGTACCACTTCTGAACACGATCATTCGATGTGATTTTTTTTTCCTTCGAAGGCCATTGAAAAATGGTTTAAATCAGCAAAGATTTAATTTCATATCCCCGCCACATTTAGCATAAAATACTCGAATTTTGTACATGATCTGATGAATGCACTGGGACACAAACGTCGCTAAGCATGGTGTTACCCTGTGCGGGTAGATCTGTGTCAAGCCCCCACACCCCTCTACCTACACATGCCAGTCAAAGGTAGTTCTGCATAAGAATAAGCAAAATCGTAAACAGCATTGGGGGTATAATATTTTTTCTTTGTACACTACACAAATAATGTTTCATTCCTGCTTGACATTACTACCCTGACTTGAGCAAGGCCGTGTGTAATCTTTACTATCTGTAAACATTCAGTTAGTCGAGCACCTCATTCGCACCTCCTGTCCAAGATCCGCCCCGCAGCTAGAGAAAGTGTTCTTAGTTACATCCCTAAGTGGAACAAAATACAGATGAAATGGCAATACATAAGTTGATAACAACCTGCTATTTTCTTGTTTTATGAGGGAAATGTTGAAAATTTTCAACTCGCGAAAAACAATTGAGATGAAATAACACATTTTATTTCAGCAGGTGCACAGAACATGTATCTTTCATTATATTTATTCTTATTTCTAATATCGGAAGTCTTTTTCATCACCCAATCAGATCTTTTTTTCAAATTAATTGAAAATTTTAAAATTGTTGTCACCTGGTGAGGTCCGCCCGCACTCCCCGCACCCTCCACGCGACGCCACTGCACTGGGACATTTTACTATTTTTTTTTTTTTTTTCTGTACAAGGGCGGTGTAAAAACTGAAATTTTACATTCATTTAGATTTAATCTCCTGAAAATTTTAACCTATACCACAAAATTCTGTACCTTTTTCTTACTTTGTAATTTATCTCATATGTCTATGATTCATGTTTAAGGACTAAATGTTTAGGTCGGTGTTTGTCACCCTGTATAGTATAGTATGGGACACTCGGTAGTTTTACAGTCATTGCTAAACATTTAAAAGTGACATAAGTGCAAACAAACAAATAAAAAACTAATTCGGAAAAAACTCTTACAAGTCAGAACAAATTTAGGGAATTCACATTTGATGAAATGCAACAGGTCTCATGCTTTAGTCACTCATACAAAAGTCATTCAATAAAAAACCGAATTTTTTTTTAATGCTGATCATTTGCGAGAATGGAATGCAACTCTTACTTATTTTTCAATATATTTTTCAAGATCCGATCTTAGAACTACTTTAATTCAGCCTGAATCATACTCTCAAATATTTGTTTCTTGGTGTGTATAGAGCCGCTTGCCGTTGCGTTTGAGTTTGTGCTTCATCGCTTGCGATAAAACACAAACCCAAGATTTTTAAAAAAACATATTTTTTAATGTAATACTATATCTTCTATATTTCCCCCCTTTAATATAGCAAAAATAACTATTTTTTATAATTCATAGTTAGGCTTCAAAACTCCTTAATCATATTTCTCCTCTCATTTAGACCACCCAAATAAATCTATTTACTTTCATTTAATCTCCATTTGTGTCCTTTTAGTTACAAAATTGTATTTATTGTCACTGGTGTTTATTTCCAGCCACTCATCTGTCTCGATTTCTAACTAGGATACTATCAAAATTCATTTATTTCTTCTTACAAAAAAACTTTTTGTAGTTAGATTTATTCGTAATGGGCTGCAAGTCCTAAAGCAGTGTTTCTCGAACTTTCCACATGGATATATCCTTCGATAATTTTTATAACACTTAGTATAATATATTTACTTAGTATAATATATTTTTTATAACACATAATTTTTATAACACTCGCTCCCCCCCCCCCAAAAAAAAAGAAAAGGAAAAAAATTCTTATCCCTTTCAGACCTGATTAAATAATTTATCTTTGTGTTAACCCTTTGAGACGCAACCCTTTCCCAAGAGTGAAAAAACGGCAGCCGTTGCCATCGCTCGACTTAACTACCAGGAAGATGGCGGACGATCGAAACGTTCTGGTAGTTAAGTCGAGCGATGGCAACGGCTGCCCTTTTTTCAGCATTGGGCAATCGATCCAGCTGTTTTCGCATTCTTCCATTTTCCAGCAGATGTCAGTGCTGTTAAAAATAATCGTGACCATTTTTTTTATGGGAAATGATGTGCTAAAAAGTAAAGGATTCTCGGGGAGCTATGTCACCCGCAACTATTTTTATAGAAATCCAATGTATTCTTCGTGAGTGGCAACAGTCAAAACATCAGAGTTTGGTGATCCCAGCGCTGGACCACTGCGCGTTAAAGGGTTAAAAAGAGCAATTAAAATTGATGTATAGTTGGAACAAAAAGAAGCTGGCTCTCGCTCTGATTTTGCTTTTCCAGCAACTAATTCGGAGAAAACTTACACTTTTCCCAAAGAAGAAATAAAAGAATGTTCTGTCACCGCCAGGAGTTCTACTGCTCATCTCAACTTCTTTCCGTGACCAGAACAACAAAAGGCGCAATGCTCATGAAGTCGGGAACACTCGGAAAAAGAATTTTCCGAAATATTTATATAGGATTGTAAGCCCTCGGGCGAGTTCTTCATCACAAACAATTTTTAGGCACGTCCTGTTCTTTTTTCCGATAAATACGGATTTTATTTCGGATCTTCTATCAGGCACGTGTACAATTCGTTGATCAAACAAGGCTTTTTCGTCAGCATTATTGCATTTCCGGCGGGGCAAAAAAGAATTTCTAAATATGCTGAAATGCGTGTGGAGAAAGCAAGGGAAAATCATTCCTCTATTTGTGATTGAGAAACTCTGAAGCAATCAAGTGAAAAGCCTTCACTTAATGCTTCCCAGCAAACTTGATAACAGTTTCCTTTAAATTTAAGAAGCGAATGTAATTTCGATTTGTTCGTATTTCTTGTCCATACCCTGACTGTCAAAATAGACACTGATTACAAAGAAATTTATTTAAACTATTATTATGGACTACACTTAAAAATTATGTGCATAGTACAGAGGGTGTTCACAGATTTTTGTAACGATTTTGCAAAGATATATATAGAAATAAATATAAGAATTTTATTTTCTAATGTGTTCAGTCTGATATCCCTTTCTTTGAACTATCATATTGCATATTGATTTCCAAGATAAAAGTCCTTTTCTTAAAACATCAAGACTGATATTGTTCCACTCCTCCTTCACAATCTTCCAGAGCCCACCCAATGTTTCGGGATGACGCTTATAAAGAGCTTGTTTTAAAAGTCCAAATGCACAGTAGTCCACAGGAGATACGTCAGGGGACTTGGGTGGGATGCATTTAAAGGGAATAGCTTCAATTCCAGTTGCATTTCTCATTTTATCAAAAAATGGAGCAATAGATTTAGAGGAATGGCTTGGAGATTTATACTGATGAACTTAACACAGTGAAAATTGTTTGGATAAAAGGATGGAATTTCTTCTTTAAAAATAGGTTTTAAAGCATACTTCTGATAGTAATTCGAATTAATTTTGACATTTTTTTTCTGCTTTCCTTATTGCAAGTTTTCCGTTATAAGAAAATCCAGTAATAACCATAAGACCTTTAGAAAAACTTTCCTTGCTTTCTCTAAACCAACTTGTTAAGTCTTTTTCTCCTCTTTTGCGGTAGGAAATCGATCTTTTTCTATTGCAGTCGGATAAATGCATCCCTTATTCATCAATTGTAACTGCATATTTCCATTTTTCACCTGCCAAATAATTTTCATACAACAATCTACACATAGTCTTACGCTGAGAAACAAGTTTCGGCGTTAGGCGATGAACATCGTGTTTTTTTGTCTTCGATTAACTTTAAATCGGATTTTATAATTTTGTCAACAGTTCCTACAGAGATATTTAAAGATTTTGTGATAGTTCTTTTGGTACTTGGATTTGCCTTTAAAACATGAGATGCGACTTTAGATTTAATAAGTGGTGTACGTACCTTTGTTGGGTATGCATTTTTTGTTTTTTCTCCAGTGAAATATAAACTTCGACTTTTTTTTCCTTTTATATTAATTATGTCACTTCTTTTACGTGTAGAAATATTAAAACCATGATTTTGGCATCTTTTTTTAATAACTAAGTAAGTGTATTTCTTTTCGGATAGCGCAAAAATATAGTCTTCGATCCATTGTTTATTTTTCAGCGACATTTTGAAGCAAAGAATAATTTTAATGCTGCAGACGATAAATAAGCCTTATTACAATTTGATGCCCATCACATTTTTATTTTCAAATTAATATTTAACTTCATGGAGAAAATCAAAATCGCAACAAAAATGTGTGAACACCCTCTGTATTAATAGTGTTTTACAAGTAAGCTCAAAACTTTTTCAATGTATGAAGGTCCATGGATAGTCAATTTTTAAGTTGCTTTTAGTAATATTCATGTACTTCAAACAAAATGAAATATCCAATTTTAAATATTATCGAAAAAGCCAAACCTCGACGGAGGAGGAGAGACACGATTTTACTCTACAGGGGTTTCTGGCATGTTAAATTTTACTGAAGACTTCATATGGATGCCTTAAGCAGCACATGAATATTTAAATATGTGTGTCTGTGTGTGTGCTAAGGAAATTTAGAAAGTAGGGCTATCTGCCAAAAATTCTGTACCGAACACTTTTAGGTCTTTTACAAGAGCTAACAAAAGAATTGTCATCAAATTAGATTCTGAAAGCAGTAATTATAATAAATACTTTGAGTGTTTTATTTGCTTAAACTGTTCGCACCCATTGTTGCAAGATGCGCTTTTCCTCTGCCTTTTTTGTGCTTTTCTTTTCTTTCCAGCATAGTTCTTCGAATGTACATCTGCTGCTATCCAAGCGTTTAACGTGTTAGCTCAACAGAGGATCGCAACCGGAAAAATTTATAGCTCCCATATTGATTGCAACCAATGTACTATAGCTTTCAAAAGACTGTAGAATGAAATAATAATTTTTATATCATTAACTGAATGCCCTAAAATACTTTTGAATTAATTTATTTGATACTAGCAGAGGGCCCCGGCTCTTCGCACGGGAATGAATGGATTTTTTTTTATATTACGGTTTGTTGTAATTGCTATTTATCATAATAAATAGATATAGCAAAATGAAAAAAAAGCTTACTTTTTTTTAGAATAGGGAGATATATGCGTGCATATATATATATATATATATATATATATATATATATATATATATATATATGAGACGTCAGATATATATATATATATATAGCGGGATGTCCCAAAAAGATGGTAACGGGCTTTAATTCTATCTTTATTGTAAATGGGCAGTGTAAATTAAAAAAATGTTCAAAATAAGGTCGGAAATAAGACTTATACTTTGTTAATTTGTATATGACCTCGGTACATAACGATTCCCCAATAGTAAAATGTGCCCCATACATTATTGAGGTGACATACAAAATTTGAGAATTATCCTTTCAAAAGTGTCAGAGACATGAAGATAAATATAACGCTGACTTAAGCCATTTTTTAATGGCTCTCGAAGGGAAAAAAACTCTCGTCGAATGATCACATTTCAGGGATCGTACAAAAATTACGAAAGAAAATCTTTCTTCCCGCTCTGGCAATCAACGGTCAAAATCATGTATAGTCCCCGATCACTTTTCTTTAAAGTTATCTCTGCGGCGTTATATGGTGAAAGCTCAAATTTGGTACATCACCTCATGAGTGTATGGGACACATTTTAAAATTGGGAATGTTTTCTATGGGGTCGTTTACAAATTAAAAAAGTGTAACCTTTTGAAAATAAAGGGCGAGGATTTTTTCATAACGGAGTCGTATTTACACTTTGTTATTCGCTCAATTTACATTGCCCACTTATCTCTAATAGATAAAGAATTAAAGCACCTTTTTGGGACACCCTGTATATATATAGAGAGAGATAGAAATTGAAATAGCTCCCAAATTTCACACACGCGCAATATAAAGTGGCCCAATATCTTAAAATGATGTTCCTCTAACGTGCCATCAATGATAAAAATTTTTTGCTTTTATATCACAAAATGCGGAATTGTTTTAAGTTTCTATACTATGCCACCCCACTAACTAGTGGGCTCCTTAATTAAATTAAAGAAGAAAAGATAGGAGCGAGCTCTCAATTAAAAATTTCCCCGGCCACATTAAACTTTATGATGCTACAGAAACCTATTCATGGTTCAAACGCGTCGGTAATTAATTATTAAAAGCGCTGAGACATTCGCTGAAAGAAAGGGTAGCCTGTGAGACTTGTATTTAATTAATACTTCATGCTCTCGTTTAAGATGAGTCTAATAGGAAAGACCGGAACACACAAAAGTGCTTTTGTTAGATCCACCTTCAACTGCAGGAACTTTCGTCAAAAGAGGAAAACGCGTTATTCCATTGTCAATCACTAATTTACTTCGTGGAACATAGTCATTAATTTAGAAATTTATTTGAAAAAATATCCAGCCATATAAAAGGGTAAATTTTAAAAAAAGAACATTTTTTTACAAAGATAAATAATAAATACATGCTATGAAAAGTTTAAAATATTTCTTTTTTTATGCAAGAAGACTGTTTTGATATAATATTTTTTTTAATCTTAACCCTTTGAGGTGCAACCATGGGTGCAACCCTTTCCCAATGCTGAAAAAAGAGCAGCCGTTGCCATTGCTCGACTTATCTACCAGCAAGATGGCGGGCGATCGAAACGGCACAGCCAGCTGTCGTCAAAAAAGGGCCTCTGGATCTGTGGCACGCGATGAACATTTCGATCGTCCGCCATCTTTCTGGAAGTTAAGTCGAGCGATGGCAACGGCTGCCCTTTTTTCAGCATTGGGCAATCTATTGAGCTGCAGAAAAAACACTCAAAATACTGGTGTTAAACAATAAAGTAAATAAAAAACTTTGTAAAAAACACACATAAGATGTTATAGGTAAGAGGATACGTACGTTTCAACCAAAAATTGTTTTGGCCTTCTTCAGTCCAAGCCCTTCGTTGCAATGTTCCCTGTGTTGCTTGCAAGCAACACAGGGAACTGAAAAGAGAAAAACAAGCAAGATGTTGCCACAAGGGGCAAAGAAAAGTCGTACAAAACCACGGAGAGGGGAGAAAAAAATATAAATAAAAAAAAGGGAAAGGAAAGAAGCACAAAAATACAGAAATAAAAAAGGAATAAATAAAAAAATAAATAATAAAGAAGGAACACACGAATACAAACACACACACACAAAAAGAGAAAACAGAACAAAACAAAACAAAACAAACAGAACACATTTTTTTTTTTTATATATATATAAAAACCACGAACAGGACAGCACAAAATATATATAAATCTTTTTTTTTTTAAATATATATATATATAAATAAAAATAAACGAAAAGGAAGACAGTAACACACGTACACACACAATAAATAAATAAAAAAGGGGGGGGAGTAGACGAAGAAAGTAAAAAGAAACTTACAACAGCAGCTTCCAAGCAGAATGAACGAAAGGAACGGAAGAACCATCGTTCACAAGACGTTCTAAGTGCTGGGTAATGGAAAAACCTTCCAAAAAATCCAGATGGGACAAAGACTGAGGAGTGCACAAAATCTTAGCCTTAGAAAACTGAAAACGATGATTGGAATTCCAACAATGCGAGGCAATAGAAGATTTGGAAAGTTCGTGCTTAGAAACATATCTCTCATGCTCTTTGAGTCTCTTCTGGTCTGGCAGCTCTTCTGGTCTGAGAGCTCTTCTGGTCTGGCCAATATAGCCCAAATCACAAGATCCACAAGGAATATAATAAACACCCCAACGGTTCTCAGTAGGAATAGGATCTTTAAGGGAAGAAAATTTAAGTTTATTAACAGGTTTGAAAATGACTTTGAAACCGAAATTTTTGAGAAGTTTAGAAATTTTGTAGCATAAAGGTGAAAAGAAGGGTAGTACAATTAAATCGTTGTGAAAATTAATAGTATTAGTAGAAGTATTAGTCTTATTAAATTTAGAAACAGCTTTATCAATAATAGAGGGGCTAAAACCACGAGAAACAGCTAAGGATTTTAAGTAACTAATTTCATTATTAAGAGATGAAGAATCAGAGCAAATTTTGATAGCACGAAACACGTAAGTGTAAAAAGCAGAAAGTTTTTGCTGGTAAGGATGATTAGATAGGGCATGAGGAGGTAAAGATATAGAAAAGGGTTTGCGGAAAACAGAAGTAGAGAAACCGTCAGGATTCCTCTCACATTCTTCCATTTTTAAGCAGATGTCAGTGCTATAAAAAATAATCGTGACAATTTTTTTACGGGAAATGACGTGCTAAAAAGTAAAGGATTCTCGTGGAGCTATGTCACCAACTATTTTTATAGAAATCAAATCTATTCTTCGTGACTGGCAACAGTCAAAACGTCAGAGTTTGGTGTTCCCAGAGCGGGAACACTGCGCGTTAAAGGGTTAAAAAAATAACTTTTTTTTTATAGAGATAAATAATAAATGCATCCTATGAAAAGTAAAAAGTATTTCTTTTTTTTTTGTGCAAAAAGACTGTTTTGGTATAATATTTTTTTTTATCTTAAACATGAAACAATTTTAAGCAATTGTAACAAAAAAGTCTGTATCGTTGTATACTTTTCAATATTATTTCATATACTCTTTCAGCACGTAATTTCACTTAGTATTTTTTTATTTTATTCTTAGACCTGCTGGATAGTAATCTCTCCCTTTTCCTCTCATTCACCAGTTTTTGAAAAAAAAAAAATTCAAAGTTTCTCACACAATTCTTCCTTCGGATAGTCAGAGATAGTCAGGGTCTCGTATAGTGAGTGTCCAAAGTACAATCAACAAAGGTTTCACTTTATGCTGCTGTATTCTTATCCTTGATTGTTTGTTTTAAAACGAAAAAAACATTCAAATCTGAAATTCAGTTTTCTGTTTCAAGCTCTGCATCAAAATGTATGGAATGAATGTTTGTTGATTCAGCAAAAATTGGGTTGCCACTATTTTAATTTATTAATTACGTTTCTTAAAAATTTTTCGTTTGATTAAACAAAATATATTGTCAAATACTAAAAAAATTTTGATAAAAACTGCTTTTTTAATAAAATCACTTTGTTAAAATAGCTTAAACAAATTTCAACTCAATGTTTATCTATTTTAAATTTAAAAAATTCTGTTAGATTCAATAAAACATTTGTTCTGTGTACCAAAGTTCTTGTGACTCATACTTTATTTTACCTATTTTAGTCATAACCAGCTTCGAAATCATTAAGGAGTAGGCATTATTATTATTATTATTATTATTATTTTATACATATATATAATAATAATAATAACACGTGCGTGAGCGTGTGTGTATTTAATTTCGCACTGAATGCATGCATTAAAGAAAATCTTATCTACATTTTGAAATACCCTGGGACTTATTCCCAACTTGTTGCTGTTATATAGAAAGAATGAGTTTTGTGCAATTGTTAACCTACACGAGGGGCATCTGCTTAAGTTTGATGATGCCTTGATCGAAGGATTTTTAAGTCGTTCTAACCCGCACTTACGTTACATCTCGGGAAAACCGACTAAAACTCCAGACCGTTAGACCGAGAGCCGCGCGATACACCCTAACGCGAGACCTTCACACTTCTTAAAGCAGTCTACCCTGTTCACTGTCTTATCCAATCGGCCATGGTGGGGCTTACATAGCATATGTAACGAGCCACTATAGGTTGCAACGTGGGGAAGCTTTAAATATAAGTTTTCGAACCAAAACATAGGCAGATCACCTCTTCATAGCACATTAAAAACGTATTAAATTAAAAATATGTTGTTTGAAATGTTGAAGGAAGATACACATGCAAGAGAGTTAATCAGTTTTTTAACCCTTTGAAGCGCAACCCTTTCCCAATGCTGAAAGAGGGCAACGGCTGCCCTTTTTTCAGTATTGGGCAATCTATCCAGCTGTTCTCGCATTCTTCCATTTTTCAGCAGATGTCAGTGCTGTTAAAAATAATCGTGACCATTTTTTTACGGGAAATGACGTTCTAAAGAGTAAAGGATTCTCGTGTAGCTATGTCATCCGGAGCAATTGTTATACAAATCGCATCTATTCTTCGTGACTGGCAACAGTCAAAACGTCCGCCTTTGGTGTTCCCAGAACGGGAACACTGCGCGTTAAAAGGTTAAATAATGAACTCGGAAAGCGTTCAAAAATATGTGTTTTCCATCAAAAATGTATCGTAAAATTTAGCTTCGACCAGCCTAAGTATTCTTCTATGTGGAGTTCGTAAAGAATAAGTTATTCATTTACCTGTTTTATTTTTTTAGACATCATTAAACTTTTACGAGAAACACAGCTCCCCGAAGGAAAAGCTTGCTGATTAATTATTTAAAAGCACACACTGACAATAGCGTTAAAAGAAACAAAACTTGTCACTAATTAAATCTTGTTATTTGGCCTTAATTTTGATTTAATAATGAAACAACTCCATGTAAAAGAATGCAACTGTTTAGTTCCTTTACGAATAATTCGTGTGAACTGCTGAAAATAGTAAAGAAAAAGATGCATTCTGTTCATTATTTTTTTTAAAGAAGAGGGTTGTATAACAGAACAGAACATTGTTCTGTGATCTTATGACAGCAAAAATCGTGCCAAAGGGATTATGTTCATGTATCTTGTGAATCAGCAGGAACATAAGATGTTTAAAATTGTATTGGGGGATCGGAAAGTAATGTCGTCTTTTCATACGTCAATATTTCGTCTAGCCAAAACTACTGAAGCTAATAATAACGAAATTTGGCATGCACGTGAGTTTTTTCACGTACAGTGTGTCCGCTAAAGTCCGTTGTCTCCTGAATCGTTTCTGGATGCAATAGATAGAATCATAAAAGTAGGGTCAAGGTAGAGTAAAGTTGCCATGTGCTATGCAGGAAAACTGTTTACAACGTCACCTGCCGGTTTAATTGGGAGTTAGCGCTCTTGTCTCGAATACAGTACAAGATGCGGGTAAAAGTTAACTCCAAAGTTGTGCAGCGTTATCTATTCATTAAGGGGTCAGGTACCTTTGAGCGTTGAAAATCTCCACGAAAATTGACCATAACTGCATTTGCCATAGCTCTACAAGTAACAATTCTGTAATCTTGCATTTTTTACCAGTTATTTAGAAAGCTTTTATGAAACTTTTATAGGTCTTAGAATTGTTCTATATATTAAATTAAATTTTGTATAACTAAAAATATTGGAGCTCACTTTTTGCTTATTTACAGTCTTGCGCGCAGCATTTCATAAAATATATGTATCACAGTAACTTAAAAAATGTTGTAGGCATAGAAAAATAGCTTATTAATAAAATGACGAAAAAGAATTTTGCTGGGACTCTTCTTTCCTTTTAAAAAAAGAATAATTGCAATTTGTATAACTATCATTTGCATAGTTATGCAAATAAATGCAAAAATCCTAACGTTACATGCATCCCAGCAAAATTCTTTTTCGTCAATTTAATTTAAGGATATTTTTCTTCATGAATTGAAATTTTTAAGTTACTGTGTTATATATATTTTATAAAATGCTGCGCGCAAGACTGCAAATAAGCAAAAAATGAGCTCGAATACTTGTAGTTATACAAAATTTAATTTAATATGTAGAACTATTCCAAGAGCTGTAAAAGGTTCATAAAAGCTTTCTAAATAACTGGTAAAAAATGCAAGTTTACAGTATTGTTACTTGTAGAGCTATTGCGAATGCAGTTATGGTCAATTTTTGTGGAGATTTTCAACGCTCAAAGGTACCTGATTTGCAGATGATGCTAATTAATTAGCACAATGATGCTACGAATGGAAGCCATAAAACGCACATTTGTTTGGTTGAATTTTCCAAAACTGCACTTTACTAACATTAGGTTCATTTATCTTTCATCATCAAAGTGTTTTCAGTCAGCAAAATACACATCTGGTCTGTTTTGCTCTCTGCACATTGTACAACCGACAGGTGGCAAGCTGGCGCAAGTACGAGAAAGTTGCTTTTACCGCTTGCATTTTACGTTTTCTATTTTTAACATTAATGGGTCTTCTCTTACTAAATCGATGATGCCGAACAACTGTGCAAGACTTTTTCCCCCGTATATAGTATATCTCCCCGTTTCTTAGATAAGAACGCTAACTCTAAATTTAGCCAAAAGGTGGCGCTCTAAGCAATTTTTATTGCGTAGCGAATGGCAACTTTACTATAACTCAGACCCTCATTTTTATGACTGCAGCTCTCTTGGCGTTCAGAAATTATTGGGGTGACAACGGACTTTAGTGGGCGCTGTACGTATATGCTAGATTACACCATATTTTCAAAAATGTAACCTATTGTGGGTAGGGTGCCAAAACGCTCTTTAAACATATCTTGCGTAATCTCAAAGAAAAAAATGAGATGTTCATAAAATTCTTTCTGTAAAACAAATATTACTCATTTGTTGAGGGACAGCTTGTTTATAACTAAAAACATGTTGAAAGTTTATTTGTTTGAATTTTATGAAAAAAAGACATTAATAGAACACTCTAACACTACACATAATCATATTTTTTTGTATGGTCCAATTTTTATGCATTACATTTTTAAAACTTTTATTTGTTTATGTGTCTCGAATATTTTCTTACTTCTAGAGCTGTTGTTTCATTTCTAATCGTAACTACAGCATGCATTTAATTTATTTTTATACAGAATGAGTGTTTCTCTTTAGGTCCTTCACAAAAACAGAAACACTCCAATATGTAAGGCACTTCCATTTGTTCCCCTTCCACTATTTACGACAAAATATAAAGAAATGAAAAAAATCAAATAAACTTTCATGTAGAATGAATTGATAATTTCTAGAAGGAAGGAAGGAAGGAAGTGACGAAGAAAAAAAAAAGACGTTCAAACATGCAGAAAAAAAACTTCCGTGTTCTCGTTTAGAAAAAAAAAAAAAATGAAAGTATTAAATTTGGAGGGAGGGGAGGAGAGGAGGGATGAAAAAAACTGCGAATGCCACTTATTGTCGGAATTCTTTAATTTTCAAACATCAAAATTTATTTTCAATTAATTTTAAAAACTTTTATGAAAAGATTACAGGAAAAAAATATTTTTAATAAATGTGGAAAGTTCTGATTTAAAGTAATTTTTTTAAGTATTGCAGAACGAATAAAAATTAGCTAATGGTTCCATTTTATTTTTTGTATAAATTCTTTAGAAATTTTACAAATTTGTTACATTGAAAAGAGTTGAATAGAATGTATAAATTTTTACTAGAAGATTTAAAAGTTGTTTTATGATGAAATTTTATAATTATATCTATAAATACCCAGACCGTGCACAGGTTCTCTTAACGTACAGAGAATGTTCAATAATGTTCTGTGAACGTCAGTGAAATTTCAGAGAACTAATGCGTGCTGCCTGAGTAGTGCTTTAATGTTTTGGGGCAATCATACTCCAAGGGGAAATTTAAATTATTCATTTTTATTAATTAAATTACAGTTTAATATTTTTGCTCTGTTGTATAAAATCTTTTAAAAGGAGAAAAATGGTTTTAGATTCTTAAAACAAAGGCTTTGCTGTGTAAAAACTCCATAAATACCATTTTACCCCTGTACATTTCTACCTTTGAAACATAGCTTCTGTTTAAAGAAAAGCCATCATTGTTACATCTGTTTTTTTTCAAGCCACTTCTGAATTCCTTTCTAACTTGCTTGCTCCCTGCTCGTTCCTTTCCAGTGCTTTTGCCTTACTTCAAACCGTGTGGAAATCCACCTCTCCTTCAAAGATAGGAGCAATTAACCTAAAATCTCATTAGTTTCTATCACGTCTCGAGGCTTTTTGACAAGGTAATTAACAAACCTTAAAAATGACACGTTAACATTTTATGATTGATACTAATGATATAAAGTACGCTTTGAAATTTTACTTCAAAATATGTAAACGAAATTTTGTGCAGAAGTTTTAAAATACAAATCTCGTTTAATCTGTTATAGCAAAGTTACGAGAATAATTGTTTCAAAGTGCTTCTTGTGTTATTTCACTTCAGCTCTTTCAAACGGTGGGAAACTAAGCATGCGAAGTTTTCTAAGAATTAAGCATTCCGACTGACAAGTAAGGAATTCGCAACTCTGTGTTGCTCGTTCTTATGTAATTGAATGAAACTCAAATGTAAGAAAGAAATATTCTGATATATTTGAGAGAAGATATCTAATTATAGGCACTTTTGAAAGGAAGCTATCAGAAGTAATGAAATTATGATTTTTCGTACATAAATTTGTTTCTAGCTCGCATCGAAAACGACAGCAGCTAATTAGAATATTTAATTTTTATCAATACCGATATAAAAGTGATCATTTTTTTTTTTGCCTGGAAATGGCAACTCAAGTCACCGAATGTGTCATTTACAGATAAATGCGTCCGGCACTATTTGAATCTTCATCAGAAAGGGAAGGATAATCTGAATATTGGCACTCCTCAGAAGGAGCTAGGGGCAAAAACATTCTTTTCACATTTCCTTTACATCGAAAGGAAAGAAAAAAATAGGTAGCCATAAAAGGCTTGATTCAAAACGTATTTAGAAAGAATAACCAAAACATTATTCAGGATTTTTTTTTCCTTCGATGAGGGGCCAGTGGGTTAAATTGATGTCCAAAGCGTGTTTTTCACATATCACTTTAAAACAAATGCAGTGAATGTTATAAAATTTGGTGACATTACATGTTGCTACTCAATTTAAAGAACGGGCTTTGAATTTTCTGTAGATTTCACGATGTTGCGAAAATTGTGACGTGATTGTATGAGACGGAAAATTTTGTCAATGGACCTTAAGTTTTCCCTGCACTACACCCATAGGGTCACCCGGGGTAAAATGGGTATAGCTACTCTTTAGTTGTTTTCATTTTACTAGACAACATTTTTCTAAAATAAGAGAATATGCTTAAAATGCTAACATACCTGGCAACACAGCATTTACTAGGCTTAAAGGTCGTTCTGCTCTTCAGGAAACAGAACACTGTGCTTTTAGTGACTTACAAATTTCTTTCCATAAAAATTTGCAGGAAGAATTTTAGAAATCTGTTGCTTGAATTTTATAGAAGAAAAGTTAATCTTAACGGAAAACTTAAAAGCAAGTAAATTTTCTAATTTGTAAAAAATGTATAGCATGTTTAGTTACACGGGATAAAATGGGTATAGCCATAATTTTGAGTTCAAGATGTGAATGTATGAAAATTCATCAAAGTTGAATGATCTTTAAGAGCTAATTTAGGTTTAGGGAGAATTATCTTATAGATTTACCCTAAACACATTACATGTGATGTATATATTTGTATGTGTAAGAATAATAAATCCTTATCTTAATGGGTGTATATAGGCCTAACTCTGCATTTAATACTACTAACAAAGCCTATTATTTTACTTATTATTATATTGCCTATCTACCCTATACAAATTAGTACATTAGAAGACCCAAAATCTGCCTTCTGAATATCGCACTGTTTTTTCAATGTAAACAGTGAAATCTGTTCTGCCAGCCATGGGCACCGGCAGAATATTTCCGAGAGGGGCAAAGACTACTCAAGAGGGGGCAAAGACTACTTCAACGTATGGTTACCATGTTGGAAAGAGCAAAAAAGCAAGGGAAAACACTGCATACAAAAATCCAGGGGAGGCTATTGCCCCCCCCTTGCCCTATGCTGCCGGCGCCCATGCTGCCAACTGCAAGCTCAAAAAACTGCAGTATAACCACAGAGTAAAACTAAGTAATTCTTCCTTGAAAAAAAATATATATTTTAGAATTTGTAAACTCTGAATCTAACATTGATACCTTCAGATGACCGACAGTGGCATAATTAACACTGAATTACAGTCACAAGATACAGACTATATAAGACACACCTATCTCTAACAGATAAAGAAAGTGAAAGGAAAGGCGGGAAAAGTTTTAACTGCACAATAGGTGGCTTTAAATCTCTACTTTGAGTAACAGGCTATGCTCATAAAAAACGCCAAAAAAAAAGGACGATCAGTAAAAATAAACAAAACTATCAATGAAACAGAAGTTAATCATCCAGTGGTTCTCTCTGCAGTGAATCCAGTGATTTGTGATTGGGTCGTCGTGAAATTTATGGTAAAGAAGTCTGTTCAAGAATGTATAGGTCTTATTATTGAAACCCGTGATAAAGTTGAATACACTATGAAGTTTGCAACAAAGTAATCTGGCGGATTATTCTATGGCTTCCCCCAAAAAGATAACATAGCTGATGTGCATGCATCACAAATTGTCAGAAAGCTACCTCAGCCAAACTGCAACAGTAGTTGCCAGTATACCTTTTGTCCATAAACTTTAGTTCCGCAGTTAACCATACATATTTTAATTACTTTTGATTAAAAATTGATCTTCGATAATACTTTAGGCTACTTCATTTCTCATTTTCTCCATTAATTATAGTGTATTTCAACTTTAACCATCATATACCCATTTTACACCGAACCACGGGGTAAAATGGGTATAGCTCTTTACTCAAAAATTAAAGCAAGTATAAAACACAATTTATGTACAATTTAGAACTAAAATAAACAATATAAATAATATTGAACAGTAATAGGATTATATTTTATAATATTTCTGCTATGAAACGTTAAATATAGAAAAACCTGACTTATTTACCTATTTTACCACGGGTGACCCTATTCATGTAAAAAAAAAATTTTTTTTCATATTTAACACTTGATAAGTTGTATTTAGGGACGTTTCTTTTAAATGCAATTCTTTTATTTAAATTTGATTGTTTTTCCGATTAAATTTTATTAACTCTGTAGTGTACGCTGAGTTTTTCCAGGTGTGACATGTTTGCCTCCAATGTTGTTTTCGATCCTGATCTCAGGTTTAATCTTTTAACTGCCATTTCTGAAAAATCACAACATTGGACCTCAATGGAGAATTCAAATATCTGTACTAGTAAGGAACAATGAACACAGGAATTTTAAGATCTACGTGCTTACGACGGGGGAAACGATTAGGTTGTTACATCAAATCGGAATTGCACTTAAAAAAGTGACCTATATGTTTGGAAAAAACTTTGTGCGTGCCACTATGCTGTTTAAACAATAAAAAAATATTTAAAATTAATAAATATTTTTAAAATATTAAAATATAATAAAAAACAAGCTGTTATTAAGATAAAATTGGACCTGTGTAATAGAAAAGGGTTGTTAGAAGGTTTGTTATGAAAGTATAAATTAGAGCACAATGTGTTAATAAGTATTTCGTGTATATTAAATTGTTTGTTCATATTTTTTCTAAGGGCGCCTTACAACTAACAAAGAGACAAGTAATCCTACATTAATATATATCCATATCCTCAGTTAGTTTCAGCAGAAAAAAACTATCCCTGAATTTTATATGCTAAGTCAGATGAATCAAAGGTCTCTTTTAGTTTGTAATTTTTTTATTTTGAAAAAATACTAATAAACATAACATAAAATACTAATAAACTAAACCAGAATTAGCTTTTATGATTCGAAGATTAAAAATTGGAATTGTAAAGTACATCCGAACTTTCTAAGAAGATAGCCCTTTATGTTCTGTTTCACATTAAGAAAGAATGTCCAAATAATTTTCAAAAGGCACAAAATACCCTATTTCTTTAGGCGTAATAAATATTTGTCGCGGATGCAAAACGCAACAAACATCAAAATATTATAAACGAGCCCATGCCTCTCTAACACAATATAAATTTTAAAACCACGAGAAAGCATTAAAAATAACAAGAGACGCTGTAGTATGAACATCATTATGCATGTCATTATTTGGGCCTTATTCGTCGAGAAAAATAATGCTTGAACAGTTCCATGAGCATTTTCTGGGAAATCCTAACTATAAAGTTTCACTTAAATGCACAAAATAAAGAAGGACAAGCGTTTCGTTCAAAACGCAGTATTTCGTATTTGTGAAAAATGTTACACAAGAAACTAAAACTCTAATTATAACCCTTTTAAATTCTCTCTTTTACTCAGTAAATTAAAGCAGTAAAAGTCGTTCCACACGCAGTTTGCAATTGCAGTTTTGACACATGAAATGACAGTTGCCAAAACAAATAGAGAAACTTGAAATCAATTTTTCAAACAGATTAAAAGTTTGTTTGAGTGGGGATATTTTTCAAAAATTCAAGCGAGCATGATGATGAAGTTACTTGCATTTAAAGTGACGTTTGTAAGCTTCTACGTTATACTTTTCAGTTTATTGGAATTGCAGGAATGTTCGATTCCATTAAGGAAAGCAATTCTTTAAAACGCACTAAAATTTTGAAAAGTTACCTTTCAAGCAAGAGATATTTTAACTTTTTCCAAACAAAAAAAAAAGCTCCTTCAAAACCAATGCATACATTGATGCAATGTCTGAGATGCCAGCCTTCTAATCATAAACCCTGCACTGCCTAAGCATTTCATATACGCGTCCTTTTTTAGGCAGAGTATGAAATAGGATAATTATTCTATATTTTACCTCAACACCGTATAATAGTACAATACTCAAGTATTCTATGGAATGCCAAAGGACAAACCAGCTAAGTATGAAATAAATCTCATTTTGCTCAGAATATCACGTGAACAGCATATAGTTTGATACGCTATATGGTCCCTCTAGTACTTAGTTAAACTAAAAAAACATCAATGGGCTTGACCATCTCTGTAGAAGGGACCCCCTCGAAAATATACAGCTGGTCCTGCTCAGTTTTTAGTTTTGCATAAAACCAACGTTAACATATTTTCGAGGGTGTCCCAGCAATAGTCGGACCTGCTGAACTGATATGCTTTTTCCAGTTTTATTTAGAACCAGCGGAAGCATAATTTTCAAAGAAACCCCCTACAACAATGGATATACCCATTGATTTTATTTTATTTTATTTTTTTTTTTTTTTGAGATAGAGCCAGTAGTAGCATACTTTCAAGAAAGCGCCTGCAGCGACTCATTTAGTAAAGGACCTTCAGTAGGATATTTTCGAGGAAGTCCCTACAGCGATGGTTGGACCCACTGATGTCTTTTTAATTTTGCATAGGACTAGCAACAGCATATTTTCGAGTGGGTTCCCTAACGCGTTGGACAGATTCACTGCCTTTATAGAGTTATTTTAACAGAGGACTAGCGGTAGCATAGCAGGCTATGTTGTTGCTGTTTCTAATGCATCCTGGCTAACTGCGTAGTGGCACCAAATACTCCGTATGGGTTGGAGAGGGCCGAAAATGGCCAGTTTCCATTCAATTGAACTTAAGTGGAAAGACCGACTTAGCTCTGTGTTTCTTAATTTTGAATCCATTCCAAATGAGATGTTTGCCATACTCTGTCGGTTTCTCTTTTGGAGTTCTAGAGAATTCCTAGACAGTGTGTCCAATAGTTTCATACTTTCAAGGCCCTTACTAAAGGGAGGTAGGGGTGGAGTCTACCCCGTAATAGGGCTATCACACTGAGAAAAATCCGACCAACTTTCCTTGCAAATCAAGGTTCCGGCAAGATTGTGTTAAAATTCATGTGTATAAAATTAGACAGATCATAAAAGGAGTCAAGAAGTCTGTTTTTAATATTTTCAAGCAAAATTGAAAAGATTTTTGTTTGTTAAATGATTTTTAATGAAATTCTTCTGTGCTCTAAATGTCCGAGTTATGCATGGATTGCCACGGAGTTGTGTTGTATTGTGATAAGGCAAACATACGCAAAGGTTATCTACCTAAAGGGATGCCTTGGGCGAAGCACTTTTTAAGAGGTTCTAAAGCATAATCACGTTATATCTAGAGAAAAACACCCGAATCTCCAGACCCTAATAGGGCTATCACACTGAGAAAAATCCGACCAACTTTCCTTGCAAATCAAGTTTCCGGCCGATTTTCTCCGCCGTTACCTTGACGACCGCGAACTCCAACTTTTTCCTTTCCGAAGGAAAAAATCCGAGTCGGACGAAATTTCGGCCAATCAGAGTACTTCTTCCTGCTACGTCATAAGCAATTTCGAGCAATGGCGACTACTACTATGTTCGAAGCTTGGCTCGATGTCAGAATCACGCGTAAATAAAATTATGGCCACGTTCAAGTGGACTTTGGAATTAGAGATTGCTGCCCATCCGTTGCTGCCGAAATTGCTGCCGATCCGATATAAATATACCAACGCACGATAAGTAAAATAAGAACCTGCACGCCAAATCAGCGATGTGATGACTATTTGGCGTCGGAGAGAGTTTGTTTACTTTTGCAACCCTTAAAAATAATCACGCCTTCAAGTCCGTCGGAAAAGTTGGTCCAGCGCGAAGTTGCTCAGATTTTCCTTTAGTGTGATAAGGCCATAACACTCGTCAAATTCTCTTAAACTTGGCAAAATTGGTGAAAAAGTGTTAAAGAAAACGACAATTTTCAATCTGTTTCAAACAGAAACTTCTGCTCAACCTGTAGGAAGTTAGCGAAGTCGCGGGCCAAACTTCAGGATATTAGCAATGGGGATTTTGAATGGTTTTTAGAAGGTTTTATTCAGGGTTTTGATCTGTTTCGCGGGCCGGATCCAAAGCGATGGCGGGCTACATCCAGCCCGCGGGCCGGCGGCTGCCCATATGTGCTCTAAATTACAATTACGTGGGAAGTTTATATCATATTTTAACTTCAGTTGGAGCATAATGCAGTGTTTGTCCTATTTGTTAAACAAGACAAAGGAGTGTTCGGAGCCTTCTTTATATCTTTAACAATGGAATTTTTTAACTATAATTTCTGAACTATTTTTGACCAGCCAAAAGAAAAAAAATGGATTCAAGATGTTAAAAGTTAATACTTCAAAACGCAATTTCGAAATACATGACACCAGTACGATTCTTTTCTCTACCGAGAGTCTACGGTTCATAGATCAGAGTCTACATTTCATGTAGACAGAATTTTGCAAAAATAACGTCATAATAAAAATCTACTAATGAGTTTGATTGCCAGGAGAGCTTAAGCCACCAAGTGCTTTAGTTTAGAATTGTATTTGCTCTTTCTAGAATTTCCCGCCAGAATCTGGATCCTCATCAGAGGAGGGTGAGGAATTCTGAATGACAGCGCTTCTCAGAAACTGCTAGCTACTACCGAGGAGAGTTTAGGAACCACGGATGTAATGTGCACGTACACCGCATGTAAAAAGCGGTCTTCAGTGGTATGACAGAATCGAACCCTCAACCATCCGGTCCCCGAACACTTTAATCACTGGGCAACCAATTAATTCTGGATTGCAAGTAAACGAGGAGCTTATCAAAAGCAAACATTACTTGACCATATTCATTAGTGAACGGTTTTAGTCCAGATTATTTTGTATAGCGTGTTCATTAAAATGGTAAAAAGTTACTTTTATTAAATCGCAATCAAGTATATCGACATATTAAAGTCTTATCTCGTAAGATTGTTTGAAATGTGCACCAAAAATTATATCTATAAAAGTTTTATAGGACCAATATAAAATAGTACCAATTTTATTTTTAAATATACTAAATTATTTTTATATAATATTTCAAAATGGGCTGCTTTTCCATTCTTTCACCTTCTTTCCTTCTATTTGAAAATTTTAATTGGAGAACGAAATAAACTGCGCGAAATTGTTTACAAATAAAAATGCAGACCTCTCTTTCTCTTTAATTTTAAGAAATCTACAATGGCATCAACTTGAATCTCGATGCCAAACAAAGAATACGAATTAATTTGAAAAAGTAAAAGAAAAAAAAAACCATATAAATGCTTTGAGTTTTCCGTAATGAATAACTTTGAACTGAATTTTTCGAATTCATTCTCAAAGGGGCGGTGTATTGTATTTGAAACTTAAATAGTTTTAATAAATGCAAGAATAATGGGGTAGCCATGTATTATTCAGGAGACTGACTGAAAAGGAGTGAAGGCTTTTTCTTTATTCCAGATTTATGTGTAAAAATATTATCAAAATATTTCGGTGACGTTTAATTGAAAAGAATTTTAAAGGTTTAGTTCCTCTCCCCCTCCCCCCCTCTCTCTCTCTCTCACACACACACACACACACACACACACACGAGCGCGCATACATACACACCTCTAAGAGTTTGTTTCAACATTTAATTGCGAAGAACTTTAAGTATATGTGTATGGCACAGTGATTATTGTTTTTATTTTTTTAATATGGTACTTTAAAAATGTATGAGAACAAAGAAAAAGACAATTTTTTAAAAGTTTTGCAGCTGCATTCACATAGAAGATTCAGAACACCTGTTTCAAACTTTAACCCTTTGAGGCGAAACCCTTTCCCAATGCTGAAAAAAAGGCAGCCGTTGCCATCGCTCGACTTAACTACCAGCAAGATGGCGGACGATCGAAATGTTCATCGCGGGCCACAGATCTAGAGAACCTTTTTTGACGTAGCTGGCTGTGCGACTAATGGCATGTGTTGGTCAAAACCTAAATTAAACATCTAAAACTGTATCTAATTTATTTCACTGGTTAAACGGTGAAAACCCGGGATGCTCTCTTCAATACAGGAAGAAAAACACTTGCCCGCGAAAATCGCAGGAAGAGCGAATTTTGCTACATTTGAGTTGCCCGTGGAAATCATGGGATGATCAGCCAGAGGGTTAAGGGTAATAAGAAAGACCAACGGGTACTCTTAAATTGATAACCCTGTATTTACTATGCTTGAAACTGTCATAATGATATAATTAACGCTCCCAAATATTTCATCTCGCCAATGGATGGCAAATCTATGTGGTACCAGTGAAAAAAACTATTATTATTTATACTAGCCACCAGTGAGGGCGGCCAGCTTCGCCACCCCATACCTCACTGTGCTTTATACTCAGTGCAGTGTTGGCCAATTTATTGGACTCCATTTCAACGAAAATCATGTTTCTTTGTTTTAACAGTATTTGTCATTAAATTTATTTAGATTAGGGTTGCTACAAATTTTGGGTGTCATCATAAATGTCGATGATTTCCATTAGTGGCGATACCAAGCATTGGCATTGCAAAATATCTGAAAAGACATAATTGGTGGCATTTCTATTCATGAAATTGACATTTCTATTCATAACACCAGCCCTAGTAGCACAGTTAGTTCAAAAAACGTTCAAATTACGTTGGAAACACGTTTTATGACTTTAAAAAACGTGTTTTAAACGTCTTTTGGACTAACTGTGCTACTAGGGAGTGTTGATTGTGCCAAAGTTAGCAACCCGGTGTTTTTATAGATGGTTTCATTATTTAATACGTATCCTTGGTTACAATAATATAAAAGATACAAGAAATGGCTAAAATGTGCTTTAGGCCACTGCATGGCGACTTTTTTTTTTTTTTGGGGGGGGGGGCGATAAACGCGTATGCATTATTGTTGTTTTGTAATTTAGCTACTGCGCGAAGTAAATAAAAGTAACCAGTAACGAATATGAATGCTTCATTTGACGTCATTGAACTGATAATTTGGATTTTTGTACATGTGTTATTGTTATTACGCTAATGTTTACATCTAGGTGTTGCCATTTGCAGCTTAGAAATATCGCTGATTTTTATACCACATACGTTAGTGTTTTATATAAGTAGAAGATATTCATCCACAGTATACACACTTACAAGTAAACCTCAGCTACTTTCTTAAAAGGCAGAAATACGTAATCTAGAACGATTTTGAAGACTCGTAACATTTTCGCTGCCATGTACAAAAGTATATTCCTTGCATCACAGCAGCGAATGCAAAAACTATAGTTCGACATGTAGAGATTATTTCCGCTAGCCGCTCAGAATTACAGGCACGTCACATTTGATTCCAAGCGAAGCGGATCATTTATTTTCCCGTAATCCTCCTCCGAATATTTGTGGTATTTTCGTCTTCTCTAAGATTAGGTGCGGATCCGGCAGGACCGATTCCGAAAAGAACGTGCCGCGAAATAAGCATTATAATGCATCAGGGTCATTTCCCCGGAGACTAACATGAAAAAAAAAAAAAAAAAAATATGAGCGATTAGTCAAAACTTAAAATTAAGATAATTTTTTCAGCTTTACAGTTATGCATTGATAATAAATATATCATAAATAAAGGATATACTAGCTTAATTTTGAATTTTAATAAAATATTTTTTGGTGTGACTTTTTTGGTCTTTTTCGGTGTGACCAACATGCTGAAACTACCAAAATGTTACGTTAGTGACAGCTCTTAAATAACCAAAATATCCAGTATTTAATTAAATATCATAATATAAGCTCTCGCTTCTTTATTTACAATCCTGCTATGTATGATGCAAAGTCGAAAAATTTCTCTTAACTTTATTCATCAAAACAAAGTGTAAAATGTCAATTAGTTTGCTCGTCGGTGGCGTAGTTCCGAGACGGTTGATTGTAGGCCTATCAAATTTTGTATGGGAATTCGCCAAGACGGGTCCCAATATACCTCGAAGCGATTTTTTCGAAATTCGAATTAGAACATTATTTTTTTAACGTTTTATGTGATTTTCTCGAAATTTTGTCGTTTATCGCCTTATATTTGAAGTCAAAACGCGTTAAACTCTACTGTTATACAATGGTAATTCTTTTACAAGTTTCTCTCAATGGGAAATTTTCATTATTAAAATTTTAGTATTAATTCCTTCATAATATTTTAAAGATTACACCATAGGGAAAATAAGCTTCCACATTATCTGATAGATTGAAAAGTGAATTACATGAGATTCATTTATTTATTTATTTACTAGCTGCGTGCCCGTTCTTCGCACGGTAGGAAACGAAAATTTTCCTTACATGTGTAATTCGAAATTATTCGTGATGTGGAATTTAAAAAAAAAAAAAGAGCACAATTATTTGACTCTTAATGTAAAGTTTGTGTCATGAGTACTAACCTGATCATTGCAGTATAATGACTCAAAAAACTACGTCAGTGTCATTCACTATCAAAAAAGTGGAAAGCTTAATGGTTTGCAGAGAACTCCTGGCTTTCAAAATGTCTTATTCAGGGGCGTAGCCAGAGGGGGGGATTTTTGGATTAGTGATGAAATTCCGTCTATTTATGCATATGTAAGTTCATATACCCCTCGAAAAAATTTACAGGCTCATATCCCCTCCCCGAAAAAATTTTCTGGCTACGCACCTGGTCTTATTTCTACATCATACTGATTTTTAGGCTCAAGTTGTAGCATTAAATACCTAAGACACTACATGAAATGGAGCACCATTTATCTCTTTCCGAACATTTACCATATAAGGAAAGTATTGTAATCATGAAAAAATTCGACTTCGAGATTTTGGTGTATTGACACGTTTTGAGGTCTTCTGAATTCATTTATGCTATTTTCAAGAGATGTTTTTAAAATAGCTGCGCACCCTTTCTTCATACGGGAAGAAGGGAATATTTTACTATTAAAATCATATCTGCATGTGACAAAACAGAATTTCATTTTTAAAAAAGTTCAAGTAATCTCCTCTGTTGAAATTACTGCGGGATATATTAACGCAAATTAGAATTACTTTTCGTTTAGTTGGTTGTAAGACAACCGTTGAAACAGGGCACTAATAATTTCATGAAATATTTATTAATGTGGTACATTGCGATTTATTCATATTATCTTTACAAATCTAATAATACTACCTATTACGTACATTGATACTATCTATATTCGCTTCTCCCTCTTCAAGGCTAAAAGAAACAGCTTAGATTATTTGGCCTCAATGGGATCTTTTGATTCTGTGTCGATTCTTTGCAATTTACGCATTAGCATAAATAATAATCATTTCACATAATGGTTGCCATTAAGGAAACTCTCCATATATATTTAATTTATACATAGTTTTACAAGAGGGGCGTATTTAGCGCCGCAAACCATTTCATCTTACTGTGGGGAGAAAATATCCAAGGGGTGCCATTTTAACTATCCATGTATCTAATATATCGATATCTTTTATATCCTCCATAGTCCTGTCTCCTGAAAAACATCAAACTGTGTAATCTCGAGGAGCTACTTATTCCCATTTCAATTGTGACAGGGCGTTTGAGTTGCAGAGTTTACAAATTTCACGCATTTTTTTATTTATGACGTCACTGTTTGACTGCCGTAAAGGATTCCCCGGTAGGTTGAGGGAGTTAATTTCGATATTTCGCATAATTGTTTTCAAACCGTATCATTAAAACTTTGCGTTATGTAACCTTTATGGAGGAACGTAATTCAACGTTAAAATAAAATTATACTCGCAACCTGCATGCGTATGTTAGGCAACGCCTGCGCTAAATTAAATGCCAAAAATAAAAATAGTAAATAGAAAAAATTTAATATATCGCGCTTTGAAACGAACTTTGTAACTTTTAAAATGAACATTTTCAGCGCCGTGAAAACATTTCAATTTTTAAATAAGCACCGGATTAAAATACCACTTCTAATAATAATAATCGTGAATTTCTTAGTTTATTTCTACAGTAAATTTTAATCAAAATATCGTCTCCCTGTGTTGGAAATAGAGCTGGAATAAATGAGTTAAAATTATGGAGTAATTTTTACGTATCTTAAAGCATTTGACGTCATAGATCCTCACTTGCGAATTGAAATTCTCATATCCCATTTAAAAACTCGATTGGTTGAAAAAATCCTTTTTTCTAATCCTTTCTGTGGCAACAACCGAACATAAATTCTCGTGCCGTGATCGCAATGTAATGAATGGCGTAAGATCGCGTTGATGCTATTAAATTCTAAACATTAGGCTGCATTAAAATTCGTAAAAAATCGTCTAATTTACATAATTTTTTCGTTTTTATTTTAAAAGAGGGAGAAAAGAATGTTTCACGATTTGTCAAAATATCTAAAAGTTATGACGGATAGAATTCAAGATGCGACAGTTTTAAAATTATTTTACGAAAAACAATCGCGAAGCAGATGCTTAGTAAAAAAATTCCTAAAAATCGGTAAATCATGTTACGTATTCAGAACAAACTGTTTTTAAAAGAAAATTTCCTCCTCTATCCGATGATACAAATGCCGTTTTGCTGCGAGCGTAATTTACGCCGTTTTTACGAAGTAGGTGAGAAAAAATGCCAAAAATCGCATAAAACATAAAATAAAAAAAATTGTAGGTCGAATTTTGAAAAAATCGCTTCGAGGTGCACAACTACATATTTACATCTTCCCGAGTACCAAATTTGGTGTTTCTAGGTGTAGCCGTTTGTCCGTAACGCTGCCGACAGACACACACACACACAGACACACATACACCTTCTTTTATAATAAGTAGAGATTTGCCTTCAATAATTGAAATTATAGATCGCAAGTGAGATTGCCGTCATTCTAATTTCAAGAGATTCAAAATGCATTAGAAACCCGGTTAGCAGGCATTGGAGTAAAGATTATCCCACAAAAAATGTATTGAGCATCCACATTATCTGCTAGAGTGTAAAGTAAACTACGTGAGATTTATCTACTTATTTATATTTTTATTTACATATTTTTTTCTTTCAATGATTTTCCAGTTCGATATCGCAAGTGAGATTGGCGTCATTTTGAATAGTGGGTTTAGTCTCAATGGTGTTTATAAAATAGTTTACAATAAAACCATTTAGACTGTGTGTGTGCCTGTGTTTGGTTTTGCGAACGAACTATATCATATCAGGTAGGTGTTTACATATTCCTCAAAACTTCTTGTTTTTTCTTCCCGTTTTTTTTTATATTCTAAAAGAACGGCCAATATATCCAGAAGCTCTTCAGAATTAATTTAGGACGAAAATAATTTTTTCTTTTTGTAGGTTTTTTATCATTAAATCGTCTTATTTTTTAACCATCTTAATTTTAAATTCCATTCAGAATCTGAGAGATTACAGTGCTAGAAAGCCGGTGAGGAACAGTATTCTCTCCGAGTTCAAGATTTATTAAGATGGCTGACCATCTGGTTGCCGGAGGCGGCTAGTCTAATAACACGAATAAATAAAACGAAATGTAAAATGTTAGTTTTCTTGTCGGTCGCGTAGCTCCGAGACAGGTAATCATAAACCTAAAAAATTTTGCATTGTGAACTCTCCATGACGGGTCCCGACATACTTCGAAGCGATTTTTTCGAAATTCGAATTAGAACATTTTTTTTATTTAACTTACTATGACTGCAAAGCTTTTTGCTTCATCTTTGCGTAACTTGACATATGCAGTAGAATGTTCATCCGGTTAGCAAAAATTCGGATAGTTGTATGATTTTAATTATTGCTATGCCAATGTTTTTTTTACATAATTTCTCGCCACACTTTTTCAGTCTTAGGATTGGAAGTCATAGTAAAACATATTTTAGCATATTACAAATGGCATATTTTAAAATTAATTTTTTCACTTTTTTTAAAATTTTATTTTCTAAAATGGCGGTACAAAGATACAGAAATAAATAAACATTGAAGAAACATTGGGTTAGGGGAAGGTAATCCATCTTTCCACAGACACCAAAAAACAAAAAAGCAATTTTTTAAATTGGTTTCTTTCACTTACATAATAATACAGTACAGGGGCGCCGCCAGGGGGGCGGTTGAGAGGGTTGCAGTCCCCCCCCCCCGAAATGGGACTATTTACTTGGCTTACAATTTGGTATTTAGCTTACAACAGAACTTTTTACTTGCAATTTGATACCCAGCCCCGCCCTCGAAATAAAATCCTGGCTTCGCTACTGATACAGTACGTATTATTATCTAAGTATGTACGTATTATTATGTATGTATGACAACGAAAGTTAGCCATTGCCTTCAAAGTGAGACACAAAAAATTAGAATTCTTGAGATCGATTTTCCTTTTATATTATACCGGAATAATTCTTGCATCAATAATTAAATCCAGAACAGTTCGTCATGTAGAGATTTTTTTTCTGTTCAGCATTACGGGCACGTCACATGTGATTTCGAGTCAGCCACATCATTTTCTTTTCCCGTAATCCCGCTACAAATATTTATGCGTCATGTATTTTCGACTTTTCTCAGATTAGGCGTGGAAATAAAATCACGGGAACTTTTTTGTGGGGTGGGGGGAGAGAATCGTGATGAGGAAAGAAAAGAGTAAACTGTTTTGGAAGCATTCAGCTCTGGCTTCCTAAGAAATTCCCTAGGCCTGTTACTTTTTTTTTTTCTTGCAGAGTCAGAATCATATATTTTTTACTTATCCCTGTTTTTGAAAGAAATAACCTTAGTATAAGCATGCTGGTAGCAGAATGGGGCTCCAAAGCTTTGCATTTGTTTTGCTAGTAATTTTCTTTCGTGTCTTTTATAAGGGCTATTTTACTAGTTTTGTAATTATTTAGAACCTCCGTGCGTCAACAAAGGATTACTGTCTTCGTTTGATGAACAGAATCGCAGAATGCAGTTTTAAAATAAGTGATAAAAATTAGGGGTAAAAGGACGAGCTTGAGTTTCAAATATTTTTCCTGAATTCAGTACGCGACTTAAGGGTGTATGTCGGTGTGGCTTAAGGGTATAAGTGTGACCTCCCCATCAGTTAACAATAAACACTCAAAAAGAACTTAAAAGATGAGATGAATAAAACTTTGTATAATAACACGCATTAAAAGGTAGTTAACAAACAGTACGATCGTTTCAACCGAAAAATTTTTCAGCCTTCTTCAGCAATCAACACACTGTGTCGCAGAAAGTGGCCAGCAGGGGTGTATTGGGACCGGAACGAACCGGAACGACGTTCCGGTACTCTTTTAAGGGTGTATGTCGAAGAAAAAAATCTCTGTTTTTAGTCTTGGGACACAAATTGAAATAAACTAATTGCACCATGGTCTCCATTAAATTCCAGATGTTTCTTCATAAGCTTCTTTGCACACTGCAATAAGCGAAAACGCTATGGCGTTTGTGAAATTTTCAGAAAAAATTCTTAAACATGGATCTGAACTTCAAGATTTTTCGAAGAGTGACACGTTTTTCGAAAATGTCCGATTTTTAAGAATTTTTTCTAAAAGTTTTGAAACTGATTCAGATTGATCGTTTATTTCAGTATGTAGTACAGCTTGTAAAGAGACAGTTTCAAAATTTTGAAGTGCCTGCCATAATTAGTTTATTTGTACTTATGTACCAAAATCACATGATTTTTTCGAACTACACCGTTAAAGACCTGAAATTCGCAGAAAGACTTCTTTAAAACTTTGTGTTCCATTAAAAAAAAAAAAAAGTCCCACCCCCATCCCCCCAAAAATGCTTCATCTTACACCATGGGTAGCTTCGGAGGGGTAAGATAAAGCAACAGATTCCATACAAAGGTTTATTTTTAAAAATGTAGAGAAATATTTTTATTTAGTTAATCAATAAAAATGACGTGCATAACTTTAAAAAGATAATGGCACATCACTCATAACGAAAGAAATCTTAATTAGGTACAAAAATCAAGAAAAACCACAGATAATAAAGTTCATTACACATCTTCAGAGTATGTCTTTCGCTTCCTTATGTTCACACGTCAGTGATCATGTTCACAAGATTCGTCCCGCATTCTTCTTTTCTTGCTTTCTTCCTACCCAGCAACGAACTCGTCATCTTACTCCAGATCGACATTTTCGATTTAAAGTTGTTAAACAGTTCGAAGGTAATCGTAATTAAAATATGGCACATGGTTTTGACGTTGGTGGTTGTATTTTTACAATATTTTATGAAGATGAAAAAATGACCTGCCCTGACCGGGTAATTCTTGCCGTGTGCCGTAAATATTTCAAATTCAAAGGAACTTCAGAAACTAGGAATTGCAAGAAAGACTGCAAGCAAATTGGTTTATTTTTTAGATAATAAACTATCCCCCCCCCAAAAAAAAAATCGTAGACTTATTTAACTTTTGTGTAAAAATTATTTGTTTTGTTTATTTTTCCATTATCATACAATTCTAAATGTAATCTAGTAGACTAAACATTTTCTGAACACATTTTGGTAGCAAAATGATTTCCCTTGAGGAGAAAACAGAAGAGGAAATAAAGATTAGAAATAAGTGTAAGTAATTTTTTGTATAAAACCTATGTAGCAATATATAAATTTTCATTTCTTTTAAAGAAAATGTGCGCTAGGTACAAATTACTCAAAGTGATCCTTCTAATGTGCAAGGGAAAATTTGAACTTTAAGCCATGATTTAGCTATTGAGTGTATTTCCCTATAGTTTATTTCAAAATATATTTTATGAATGCCCAAATATAACTATAACATCTCGCATGCAGATTTTAAGTTTCAAATAATATAGATTATAAATTATCAAATAATATTTCAAAAAATCATAAATAGGAACAAATATAGATTTCGATTTAATTAGAATCAGCATGTTTCATAGACGTAGTAAATTCGTTCTTTTTTTGTAATTAGTAATTATGAAAGTTTCAGGTAGTACTCGTACAGTAAAAATTCAATATTTACTCTTTTTGGCGCACGGTGGTTGCGCTTGAAAGCACTTTACTTCAGCACTTTCAGTGCTGGTCGCGAAAAAAATATGGTTAAATGTTCCCAAAGCTGAAAAAGTGCAGCCGATGCCATCGATCCATTTAACTACCAACAATACCTCGAGGTAGATCAAGTGGCCCATCTGGCGCCACAGATCTAACGAATTTGAGCGATTCAATCGACCTCCATGTTGTGGGTAGTTAAATGGATCGATGGCAATGGCTGAACTTTTTTAGCGCTGTTAAGTCTATCCAGTTAGTCTTCTATATTTACGTGAAAATTCTTGTGCTTCGAAGGACTACGTGTTGAATTCTACCATTTCTCACGTTATCAGCGTCTTCATAGCCAGCTTGAATATTGATACGGTGCCTAAAAACGATATATGATTCACTTTTTACACTAGAATTCGCCAACGAAATTTTATATCTAGGTTAAACAAGTTTTAATAAATGGAAAGAGCTAATAAAAATAAAACAGTTTCCACCGTAAATTTCAAAGTTCAACAATAATAATAATAATAAAATAAATGCATATATAAATGGCCTCTCAGAAAGTTAAAATTTCAATAAACAGACAGAAAACATTGCGCATGCGCTTAAACAGCTTATTTTTGTGGCAATTGAAATTAACCAAAGTGCTTACATTCGGATTTTTTGTTTTTTTGTTTTTTTTTTGTGTGTGTATGGGCGAGGGGTTAGTTACTACGTTTCAAGAGGTTTAAAATGTTGTTCTGTGTCAGCAGCGGAACATTTATGAAAACCACAATACGAATACACAAATACGAAAGCAATCCGGGGTGGATTTCATTTATAATTTTAGTGTATATTCTATTTTCATGTATTGTAAAATTATTTCAATGACCAAAAGCGATACTGCTCACATCAAACCGTCTTTGAGAAAAGAAATTGGTCCCGTTTTCTTAAACTAGTTTTACTCATGAAGAGAAGATTTTTGACACTGCACATCTTCTGAAATTTTAGTTTTCAGATGTATTTTTTGTAGTTCATTTGATTCATAAACACCGTACTCACTTGTAAGCTAATTTCTTGAAACACGCACACATATTTAAGAAGAAAAAAAAAATTGTATAATATAGTATTTTGGGAATTTTCTCTTTCGTCTACCTTTGAATAATTCTTAACCCTTTCACACGTGGTGGTTGCGCCGTACCATATTCCATCGCTTTCACTCTAAGCGGGAAACAAAAAGGTTGAATTGTCCCTACACTGTAAAAGTGCAGCTGTAGCCATCGATCCATTTAACGAACAATAACATGGCGGTCGATCGAATAACCCAAAGTCTTTATCTCTGTGGCACCAGATGGGTGATTCGAAAAAATAAATGTTACCTGCTATTTTACTCCCTTGAACAATTAGTATCATAAATTAGTCTGAAATTTTTCACACATAATATGCCTGTACCCCCCCCCCCACACACACACACAAGAACACCCGTTACATGTATTCTAATATACATATATATACTGTTGACTCTCTGTCTGATCATTCTCTAATGTAAACATTCTGGTATTATGAACACTCAGAACATCCTCTAATCTGAACACGCTAATACTATGAACGCGACTGTTGATCCCCATTGTATCCCCCCCCCATTAGCACAACTGTTTATTTATTTGCCAGGAGAGGACAGCTCGCATCACTGATTGTGTCGCTTAGAGTTACATATACGTCCTTCCCGGAATTTCCCGCCACAATTTGGAGCCTCATCAGAAGGTGGGGGACTTCTGAATATTGGCACCCCTCGGAAACTGCTAGCGACCACCGAGAGGACTTTCGGAACCACGGATTTAGCGTGTACGTACACCGCATGTACACGGTGGTCTTTAGTGGTACGCCGGTATCGAACCCGCAACCTTCCGGTTATGAGTCCAACGGCTTAACCAAAGCACAACTGTTGTTGTTGTTTCTGATGGCCCCTGAAAACCGCAAACGGCGGTGCCAGATCCCCCCCCCCAAAAGGGAGGCGATGGGAAGAGGGGGTGCGCCTCCCATTTTTAGGGCCCCAGTGGGAGGAAGTACGATTTAGGCCGTGGTCCCCTAATTTTGAAACAATTCCAGAGGAGGGACCAACCCCCCGAAATCGGCACCCCGCAGAGGTATCGTTTAAGGACTTGGAGAACATTGGAGCCTCGACAGATTGTACGTGCATCAATTCCCATTAGCGTATACGGTCTCACAGTAGTCGAGTCGAGAGGAAGTTGACCCTTCCAAGCACTAGCCAGGCCGGATGCTGCTTCACTTGCCGTGTTGTAATGGGAACAGAGTTTAGCGCCCAGACCACTGCGGGACATTAGCACAACTTTCTAGTATTTCGCACAACTAGTATTTTTATCTAGTAGCCGTGTTGTAATGGGAACAGAGTTTAGCGCCCAGACCACTGTGGGACATTAGCACAACTTTCTAGTATTTCGCACAACTAGTATTTTTATCTAGTAGCACAATTAGTTCAAAAAACGTTCAAAGGACGTCTTTTGAAGGTTTTCTGAACTAGTTGTGCTACTACGGTAGCTCAAAAGAAGTTCAAAAGACGTCCAGCCTGCGTTATGAGAAGGATTACCCTCTGTTAACTACTGAACTTGCAGTCGGAAATCGGGGAATTCCCTCAGCACGGAAATTTGGAAAAATGTATGCTTCACGAGCTCATACAATGCAAGAACAGACTAAAATTACCCCCTTTTTAATGTAATGTACCGCGATTAGGCTTCAACTTGCTGCTTGTCCTTCTCTGCCTCCCACATCTTTACGGGAGCACTATTGGACCGCCGTACATAAGTTGATGTATTAAGTGATGTATCAGTTGATGTCACTTTTATATCTTGTATTTTTATTCGCTGTTTTTTATTGACATGTGTTGTCCTGATACTTGCCATTCGAAATTCAAATGTTTTTAAGAAATGTAGTGTAAATGTGTAATTTTATTGTATGCTTTGTAAAACATTTTTAATAATAATATTTTAAAAAAAGAATGAGATATAGCAGAGTACAAATCTAAGTGAATTTAGTTGGACATTGCACAAGCCACCAAATCAAAATTCAGCACCTCCATCTGGGTAATTGGCATGGCTAATCAGGCTATGTATTTTGTACTTCTATAAACTCACTACGTACTTGCATTTCCCAATCTCCCACTATCGTGAACACCCCTATAATATAAACACTTTTGTCCGGTCTCTTTAGCGTGCAGAATAGCCTCCACTGTAGTATTTTAATAGCGGACAGTTTTATTTAATCATGATTTTCCTTCTTGCAATTAATAGAGCTTAATCCATTTTTTTATTATTCGACTAATCCTGAAATGACACTGTAAAAAAAAAAAAATGCGAACAATCATCTACATTTGCACAGATATATTGCAATGATATTGCGATGTTATTTTGTTGGAATATTTGGCATGTAATATTTGATTACCAAAACTAATCGAAAGCACTGCCCTCCTTTCCAACACGAAGTGTATCGTTTGAAATTGGTCATGTAATGTGAATTGTATAATTTCAGATAATTCTTGTGTATGTTCATGGAATGTGAAGCCATCCGCTATACTATGTCACTGGTAAATTTATAGAGCTAAGACGCAATTTGATGCAAATGGATCAAGCATGTTTGTTGAAGCTCAAACTGTAAAATGTTTAAATATCTCTGCGAAAGTGAAAATACTAAAAACATGCAAAAGGCCTTAACTTATTTCCAACACTCTAGCTAATCCTAAGAAACGAAATTTTCTGAATTAAAGAAAAAAGAGATAAAGTACATTTTACAACCGACGAAGTTATTTTGTGCATACTTCATCGGTCAACACAAAACAGATGATCACGTTTAATTTATCTCGTACGACCCGCATTCCAACTATCAAGAGTAGTGATGCAAAATGAGGTCTCGTCATCCAGACGAGAATTTTAAGACAGAGAACTCTAAGGACAATTTTTGAAGAAACAAATATTATATTTATTATATAATATTTCTGTGTGTCATATTTTCTTCAACCTCTTCCTTCTCCTGGACTCATTACAGCAGTTTCTTCTGTTTTGCAGGAGATATTTCAACGATCCTGTTCAGCCATTGGTCATATGAGGACCAATCTTCGTCAATAACTTTCTCGAACTCCACAAATAATATTAGAAGCTCTGATGGGGAAAATGTATTTGTGAACTCTTATTTGTGTAGTTGTATATTCTTTTCAGTATTAAGTTCAAAAAATTTCCCAAGCAACGCATAACATCTTGTAAGTAAATAAATAAATTGAAAGGAAATAAAATTTGCATTCATTTTAAATTCCTAAGTAACTTTTATTCCTCTTTTTGTAGCTATAAATATCTTTTTAATTTAATACTGCTTTTGAGTATCATTTTGAAGAATTTTTGCTACAATACAGTGTGTCGTATGTGCTGCATTAAAACTTACGGAATTCAAAAGCTTTTGTTCATGCGAAACATATTTCAATTACCTCTCTACAGTATTTTTTATTTTAAATTTTGTATAAAATAACCATATTCCAGTTCCATTGCAAACAAATACATCAGCATCGGATAACATTGGATTTTGAAAACACGGTTTCGTAGAAAAACACTTACGCGTGCTTTTCCCCACATCAAGTTTCGAAATTGAATTGGTCGTCACGTTTCTGTCTTCTTTGAAGTTTTAAAAATGAGTCGAGGTAAATACAATCGCATTCGAAGCGATCATGTATGCTAGTATGAAACGCTATTTCAATTTAAAAAAAAAATAACTTCTTAAAAACATCTGTAAGATTAAAGTTAAACTGAAAAGATAAATCATGCTGTAGAGAAGATATTCTAGTACTTCCATCGGAAGCACTGTAGTCAACCGCGTGAGCCTGGTACCCATCTAGTGTCATTTGATTTATGTGATCGTAAGCACTGTGACCAACCACGTATCATCTGGTAGCCGTTTGGTGGCATTTTATTGTTGTGATCGTAAGCACTGTAGCAAACCGCGTGACATCTGGTAGCCATCTACTGACATATGACTGCTGATCGTCTGTAGTATATCTAGACATGGAATTTCATTCTAGGAGATATTGTGCACACGAGGGAAATTGTGCACACGTGAGAGGCTTTCTTGCTTTATTTTTTGAGCCAGTTACGTAGAACACAAAAAGATTGCCAATGCCATGGTTCACCCTTGGCACAAAAATTACTGCCTCGGGTAAATTGGTATGTTTTGTTTAAAATATAGACGACCTTCAATTTTGACTTTCCAGAATTAATGGATTATTTTTCTTTTTCCAAAAGTAAAAAAAACCCATATAAACATATGGTTTGGCATGAAGAGTAAGCCTCCCTGACATGAACATTTCTCTCAGACCATCCGATGCATCCTTGATCTAAAAATACAATTTCCTGTGTCAGTTTGCGATGCTATCATGTTTTCACTCCATTCTCATCCCCTTCTGTTGGCACTTATATGGCATACTTACGATTTAAATTTAATCTGTTTAAAATAATGTATTTTAACATTTATTTCTGTTCTTATTTTTTCTTACATCGTCTTTCAAAATTTGTATTTCTCTTTTCGCCGCGTAGCCGATTTTTACTGCCTTTCACTGAACATTTCTCTCAGACCATCCGATGCCTCCTTGATCTAAAAATACAATTTCCTGTGTCAGTTTGCGATGGTATAATGTTTTCACTCCATTCTCATCCCCTTCTGTTTGCGCTTATATGGCATAGTTTATTTTGATGCCATGCACCAACTTTCAAACTTAGCCAATTGCGGATTGATTCATTTAATTTAATTGGTCTAAATTTGTTGTAACTCTCTAATTGGCGTTGGTTACCTCAGCCAAGTTTATGTTCTCGCCAATGTCAAGCTCTGTATTGGTTTCTTCGTTTTACTCACTCCATCTTTATTCAACTACTCTTTCAGCACGTATTTTTTATCTGGCCATCACCAGTCCGTTATTTTCAATGTTTCTTTTCAATAGTCTTTTGAAATAAACAGTTTTCAAAGTATCTTAAGCTTTCATCATCTATCGCAACTGAAGTGTTTAGCTTAATGAGCCTGATTTGCTATTCACAACGCTAATTAAGAATTTAAAATAGCCTAAGCATTTTTCTTCTTCATATTAATTGAACGGAAATAAAGGTTAAAATGCATGATTTTAAACAAATTAAATTTAAGAAAGAGAAAAAAATGGCAATTAATACTAAATACGGGATCCACTATCACAAGCCGCTTACTTGAACTTGACCAAATTTGGTTCAGTAATATTGGCTATGGCAGAGATGGTACTGAAACGAGATGGTAATAGTCAGTCATGTCGTTAAGAAATAATTACTGAAGACATTTTCCCATAGACTCAACTTTGCCCTAATGAGGCTTTTCATGCCCATATGTCCTAGCAGTTAGTGTTCAAGTAGTAGAATACCAGTAAGTAATTACCAATGTCATGGTTCATTAGAGACAAAAAATATTGCCTTATGTAAATTTGTATTATAATAATGGACAGCCTTAAGTTTTAAGTGAAGAACAGACACAAAGCCTGGAAATTTCAGCAAAATAAAAAATGTCAACAATCCACGCCGGTCTGATTCTTAGCAAACTGGCTCTTAATAGCGGAAGTAGTTTACCACAGATTTTCAGGCGCATGATTCAACTGGAAAAAAAGCCAGCTGGAGTTTGCCGAATTGTTCTGTGACAAGTCAAGATGATACACCGAAAAACGAGAAAATCATGCAAAGCTTGTGGAAATCAAGTTTGTGTCGATTGTCTTACAATCAACTTGTCAATTGTACTTAATAATTACAATTGTCTTGGTGATAATAATAGTAAATGATAATAATATGTGCAAAAGTACTTTTATAATTTTATTTTTCATGATAATAATAATAATTATTATTATTATTATTATTATTATTATTATTATTATGTTTGATTATATTTCTCATAATAATAATCACGTACATTCCGTATGTAGAAGAGAGAGTATAATGCATACGGGAAGTTTGGGTACAATGAAACATGCTATCTAAAATCAATAGGATTTGTCACAGAAAGTTGAATCTCGCATACCTAATATACAAATATATATTCCAGTTACTGATGTGATTTGGAGACAATCGCATTTTTTCAACAAGAGATATAGAAAAAAATTAGTGGATTTTCACTGTCGAAAGTATATATTTCTTTGCTAAAAGTAATTTTGTTTTACCCCAGTGTTTTCATACGTATAATTATTTATTTTTCAAATATTGTGATCATTATGTTATGGTTTTCATATTCCCAAAGCCAGAATTTAATAAATAAATTCTGGCGTCCACGTCACTAAAAGATTTATCGTCGCGTTGGCGAGAGTGGGGGTCCTAAAGTAGGAATCAACCCAGTTTGCTAGAAATCATGGATTGCATTTAGAATTGCAACGAAAATGTCTTCATTAGAATGTAACGTCTCCACATAAGCTCAGCTAATAATATTTTACCAGAAGTATTTTAAGGTAACCCGACCTTAGCGACGCTAACTAGGTGGAAAAAAAAATTTGGCGAAAATGTCAATGGTATAATACACAAGTACCCAATAATTTTTGTTGTTTAAAACTTTAATATTTATGCTTTTCAATTTGCTTATTTCGTGTATTTATCGCTAATTTGGGTGCGTTCTCCCGTAGTGTCTAGTCAGGGACAAGACGGGAAAACGCGCCTAGAAGCATCCTAGGAATTAACCGGAATGAACCGGGTTGCCAATTAATGTAGTTTGAATAATTAAGTGTCTTCGAATTCCATAACAATTGCTTTTATCACTTAGGTCACTTTTGTTTTCACCTTGTTCCTTTGGGAGCTCAGAAATTTGTGCATAACTTTTCAGACGCATGACTGAGAAGCTTGCTAAAGTGCGGCTGTTTTCTAGGTTGGCGAGAGTGAGGGCGTCGTTAAAGTAGGAATCAACCAAAGAATCGGACTAATTATCTCTGTATAAGTTCAAAAAATCACAAAGAGGTGGAAAATACTAAAACATGACAAAAACACTAAATTAGTTTTTGAAATTAGGATACTTGTCCACTTTCGGTTTTTGTTAGGCTATTCCAGCCCAAGAATTCGTTCAACAGCACTTTTAAAACCGGACTCTGAAAGAAAAGAAACTGAAATGGTACAAAATGCCTCAAATGGCGAAAAAAAAAAGAAATTGAAAAGAAAAATGATACAATTTAGATTTTTTAATAAATTGCCTCTTATCTTTGGGAACACATCTGAATTTTGTGAAGATTACATAAAAAATTTCAGTTCCATGTCGGTGGCTTTCAATGTTTCTGGATGATGTAAGCTTTCAAGGCATTCCTCGCAAACTCCGTTGCCACGTCACTAAAAGATTTTGGAAGACACAATCTCGTCGCTGTTTCTATATCCAAAGCATTCAGAGTTTTGCCTTTTTTCTTGCCGCACAAAAGCTGAAGCTCTACGCCAAAGGCTTCCAATATGTGGGACAACAAGTCATCCACTTCTTCCAAAGTTAGTTTTCCAAGCTCCAAATTCGGGATCACTATTTTCTTGACGCGCAGAATGAAAGTCTTGAATAGTCTGACCTCCAATGAATTTCTCCTACGAACCATTTTGCCCTTTAGTCGGAAACTAGAATTAGTCTTTTGGAATCGTTCTCTTTTTGAGGCTTCAGTTACTATCCTATTTTGATCCATATATTATTCTTTATTCAGCAGTTTACTTAATCGGATAGCTTTTATAATTTCTGATTGCAAAGATTGCAAATTAATACAAAACTTGAGAACAAATGCAAAACGAAGCCTATGAAAGTATGGAATGGAAATAAAATTCAAATCTAAACTTGAAGCCAAGAGAAACATATTTTAGTGCAACTGCACTGCATCATAAATATAATGGCATAATCTACTGATTACGCGTTTAGCTAATCATGAATGCGTTGGTTGATTCCTACTTTAGGACCCCCACTCTCGCCAACGCGACGATAAATATTGATATACAGTTGCCATTACGATTTTTTGTATTTATATTGCAGCCATACGGCAAAGGGTTTATTCATAAATTTCTCTCAGTAATCAGCCGGTATTCCAGTTGATTTTGCACGTGATCAGTCATGAGTTTTGATCTTTGATAAGGCCGTTGCCTACGAAATGCTCATAATATGTAGTATTACGTAGGCAACGATAAGGTTTAGTATCCTTTTATGCATTTTCAATGTTTGTTTAGAAAATTTCTATTGGCACGTATTAATAGGAGCAGACGATTTCAACTCATTTATGTTAGCATAGTCAAGCACAAATAAATCTGATACGGGAAATTTGATTGCTAGGGTAACTTTAAATATTAAAGTATACATATGTATTTTTATTTATGCATTAATGATATAATTTAATATCACGGACGCAAAAGTTTCTGGCTTCTGAAAATTGGTTACTAGGACAATTTTAAATGTTAATATTTTAACTTGTAAGAATTGAGTTCTTTTCGAATTTACTAGTTGATAACTATTTCTAAACAGCGGATTCGGTGAATTTATCTATTCTGTTTCTTAATTTGGTGAGGTGTTTTAAATTTGCCTTGCAAATTTTTAAAAATCATTGCAGAATTAGTTCTTTTGTTAATTATTTTAACATTCTGATTCCATTTCCTAAAATTGTTGCGATTCAACATACTTCATTGGTTAAAATAAAGTAAAAATTCACGAATCCGCTTTTAATAAAGGAAATACATGTAAATTTAAAGAATCTGCTCATAAATTCTTGTCAAATGAAGTCATTTGGAATATGTAAGTGCATCATTACATTTATTTTACCTGCCAACTGCGTTACCTGCTTGGTGCGTTTAATGCTGAATTGTTCATATTAATTTCATCCAGTTTCTCTGGGAAGCGTTAAACTTGTGCGCATGCGCGATCACGGACTATTGGCATGAAGGTTCGCCAAAACGCGGCGATTTTTTACGTTGGCGAGAGTGGGGGTCCTAAAGTAGGAATCAACCGAATGCGTTTAGCTAGACATTTAAATGAGGTCGCTCCATCTCTCCAGACGTCAGTAGGCGCGTTCAGACTGTCACTTTTGAGTAACTCGAGTTACTCGGGAAAACCTCAACCCGTTCATGATGATTTCTTGAGCTAATCTCGGAGATAAACAAGGTGTCCACGCTGCCAAACTGAGTAACTTGAATATTACTTTAACTCCCCAAAGAAAATCTTTGGGGAGTTGAGAAGATAGATCACATGACCTTTACATGCTGTTTTCGTTCGCTCCCTTTGACTCCGCTAGCAAGTAAATACGTGCCGTCATGTTTTTTACCTATTAACTACACAATACTGTCCACGATGTCAATCTCCCCGAGTAGTTTGTGCTTTACTCGAGATTTACTTGAAATTAACCCGAAAGTGGCAGTCTGAACTGAACGCACCCAGTATAGAGCTTCGTGGCTGCAGGGTCATTCCATGTCAGATCGAATAGTGCAGTTCACCACACAACCTTAAATTTTCCTCAAATTTTACAGAAATTATTTATAGGGTAAGATAACCACAAATCACAATCTTTCAGGCTCTACGATAATTAATTATGGAGAAATTAATTATGCAAATTTTCAAGTTTTCTGAAAGATACGCAGTTTTTTCCCTGAATTTCTAAAATAACTCCTTAACTGTAAAAATTACTGAAGTGAAAATTTGTTTCTAGGGATAACTTTTTACGCTATTTCCAAAAATTTTATCAAAATTTAAGTATCTTCTAAAGTTTATGCATGAGCATTTCATTTGCTAAAAAACATCATGAATTTGCACATGTTTTAAATTTTTACATGTTGTTAAGGTGGTATGCCACTACATCCCAAAAAATTTTCATCTTGGCTTTCTGCTCAGAAGCTGAAAAAAAATTATTAAATCTACATGACTTATCGTATATTGGGTATAATAATAAGTTTTAAAGAGCATGTCAAAGAAATAAATATGCAACAACAATGTTGCAGAATACTCTGCTTGTTTCCTGGGTTCGTCGTTCTAAAGTCCAGTTGGTGTAGAAAGTTCTAGTAAAAAATCCACTTGTCAGGATGGAAATAAATTTTATTGCTTCTAGAACTTAGTCGAACAATCAGCTGTACAAAATTGACAGGCACTAACTTAATGCAGTTAGCTCGTTTATAAAAGTCCACTCAGTACCGAAACTTTCACAAATGCTGTAACTCCCACACAAAATAAACACTTCCACGGGTAAAATTCAATAGAAAATATGCGAGGAATAACACTAACAATCCCTCAAATTTCAGCAGTGAAAGATTTACACACAGCTTCAAAACAGCAACAAGCTTCAAAAACGCATGCGGAAATATCGCTACTATACTAATTCTACTCAGGGGCTCTACTACCATGGTGTCGTAGAATATCCGTGACGGATATTTCTCGCTCACGGATAGTCAGATACTTCGAATAAATAGCCCTGACTCTCCTTTTGGCGCTACCACGATGAGTGTCGAATAAAACAAGCGAGTATTTTTGCGCTTGCTAGAGGTCTATCCGACACTCAGAGCGATCCACCAATCAAAACACTAGGCTTTCCCCCCTTTTTCTTAAACGAAGGCGTTGTCTTCAGAATTTCCGATGACTCCGGAGACATCCATCACGAGTGGAAGCCCGTTTTTGACAGGCACAACATGCTAGGGAGAGGGGTCCTTTTGTGGAAGTACTTGACACTCCACGATCCACACAATAAAAACCCATCCATCTCGTACTCCCCGATACCGGAATGCAAGTTTTCGCCTTCATCCAACGTGCCGGGAAAAAACAGCAATATTTCCGATAGTCAATACGACAGTGAAACTATCACGATACGATCGTAGTAGGGCATATCGGATATTTCTCGGATTGTGACGTCATGAGAAGAGAAGGCTCGATATATTCGCTAGCGAAAGCTTTCCTATACTATGGTGGTAGAGTCCTGTTCACAGAGAAGAGCATATATAACTCATCTGAGGCTCGATCCACTCTCGACGGGGCTCACTCCGCAATGCCCCGCTATAAATGCTTGTATTTATAGGTGGCGCAGAAGCTACAAGAAGCTTTCAGAAGAGTATTTCTCGGGGATTCCACATAAAGCGGGAGTTTTGATTACGTCATAGAAGAGAAATATTAGGCTATTATGCATCTTAATGCAGAAAAAGCATCTTTACAAGCCCCACTGGGAAAATCGCGCCAAATGACTAAAACTTCGCCAAACTTCGCGACTTTTGGCGAAATATCGCCAAATTTGGTGCCAAAAATAAGTCCCCTAAAGTGAAGTTACCGCAGGCCTACGACCAATATTTCTCGAGATTTCTAGAACCGCCATAGGAAATCAGTGGAGAAACAAAAGCCTCCGTATCTCCGGTTCCAGTTGACCGATTTTGATGCAATAGAAAGCAAAATTTAACTATTTGAAGCGTAGAATACGAATTTTGAACTATTTTAAGCCCCTGAACAGCGGGTTGCCCCAGAAATTCCTAACAATACCCTTTATTCGTCACAGTAATCTCCATTATTTTCCAGCACCCCACAAATGTGTATTTTCAAGTATAATTTTTTTATCTCGATTAGTTGAACAGTATAGAAGTTGATGCACCCCGAAAACTAGTAACATTGCCCCCTTCCCAAAGATTGCACCACCCGGGCAGTCCCCAGTTAAGAGGTCTCACAAATATCTGCAGTGTATAACATTTAACAAGATCTTAACAACATAATTTAAGCAAATAATCAATAGCACACAATAAGCAAATACATATTAATAAATAAATAATGAACATAATAAATAATTACACACTAATAACTAAGAAATACTGGGTGGCCATAATTAAACTGCAAGTGTTCAAGGGGTGCTGGAGAGAAAACTACCAGGAATATTCCAGTGAAACTTGGTACACCTTTCAGAACATGCGCAAGTCAAATATGCAATAAAAAAATTCACCATTTTCAACCGATAGATGGCGCTATACCGTGTTTCAATGCTTATGGACGTCATATATGCAAATTGTAAGTGCATCGAATAGTGTAAAAACAAGACCACATTGAGTAATGGTCAATCATGACTGAATAAGAAGAAACGTGCATTGTTAGTGAAGATATTCTATCAGAATGGTAGCAATTATTCAGCTAATCTGAAGGAATACCGTATGAAACGATTAAGAAGAGGTCCAATGAGTGTCAATTAGAATAAATAATGGCTTAATTGTTTTCCAAAGCATCTTTATGAATCGTTTAATTTGTGATCTTAATTTACATTAATTTTTGATTACATGTTACTGCAAAAATTTAATTACTGAAGCAAATTGTATGGAATTTTGATAAACTGTAAATGATGTTTTTATTGTTTATATGCCTCTTAGAATTCACTATGCTCTGTCTATCGGTTTTGGAAGTTGTATATGCCACCGGTGAGCTTTGGAATACGGTAAAGGGCCATCTATCGGGTGAAAGTAACGATTATTTTTTTTGCATATTTGGCTTGCGTATGTTCTGAAACGTGTAGATACCAAATTTCACTGGAATATTCTCTGTAGTTTTCTCTCCAGCGCCCCTTGAACACTTGCAGTTTAATTATGGCTACCCTGTATAATAAACAAATACACATTAATGAAAACCAATATACTACACAAATATCTACAGTGTATCTACGGTTCTTGTTGCCGAAGATAAACAGGATCTTAACAACATAATTTAAGCAAATAATCAATAACTCTCTCTATAAGTGAATACACACAATAAATAAATAATAAACATAATAAATAATTCCACACTAATAAGTAATTAAACAAATACCCATTCATAAAAACCAATATATTACAAACATGGCGTAAGTGCTGAAGGAAAGAGGAAAAGACAAGAAAGAAATGAGAGCTGAAAGAAAGGAGGAATTACGCCATAGTGACCCTGGTCTAATATTCAAATAATTAACTACAACCGCGGTAAATGGCTAGCCGATCGTAATGAAGGACTCTTGGTTCGGAGTTAGGTGACTTACGAATCCGTACGATGACGTCATTCAGCCGGTTTAGGACTGTGTAAGGACGTTCCCACGGCGATTGCAGCTTGGGAGACAGGCCTTTCCGTCGAGTAGGATTCCATAGCCAAACTTTGTCACCTACGTTGAACTCGTGTCCCGTAGCCTTTGTGTCGATTACCTCATAAATACAAAAATTCGTCATGGTTACTGTATATGTTTAATGATCGCCACCTGGGCGAGAGTTGGGGTGTTAAAGTAGAAATCAGCCCAAGAAAGACAAACACGGCCCACTCATGGATTATGATGCACATTCGAAACAATATTTAAAACTGTGAGGTATAGTTGTAATATACTTGGCGAAGATTGTAAAATAGTTTTAGTAGGCGATTTTAAGATAGATTTCGATTCCAAAGATGGTTTTTATAAAATAAGGAAGAAAAATACTGCTCACTCATGAACAATGATGCACTTTCCAACCTTATGGAATAAAGAAGAAAATAGGGACGGAGCATAAATTATGATACGCTTTTAATATATAGAACTTTGGTGCCTATTTAAAATCTGAAAGTGTTTCAGATTTTTTTTCTTTTATCCTTTTCTTTATAGCAAGCCATCCAGCTCTTTTAAATTCGAAATCTTTCCTTATGATTTGTCGCCAATGTCGCAAGTTCGAGCGCGATAGCAACCCTCTAGTGTCGGAAGTCAGTTTTCGAATCAGGCTTTAAAAAAAAAAAAAGAGCAGCGGGATGACGGGCGATTAAATAGGTCGGGTTCTTTTAATCCCGTTGCTATAACAACCAGCACAATCTCTTTTGAAGATGGGTGTCACTTTTTTTTTTTATTATTTTGTACTTACACCTACGTGATATTTTCTGGTTTGTCACTTTCCTATCAATTATTATGTCCCCTTATACTGTTCATAGAATATCAAATTAAAGCTTATTAATATGTAATTCAGTAGTTTAAAGTTAAAAAAAAGGTAAAATCAGATTTCAGTATTAAAAAGGAAATCGCCTTATTGCACTCATGTACGCAATTTATCTCCGCAAAAAGGTTTGTCGGAAAAAATCGTTTTTTTCTTTCACTTTAAAATAAATAAAATATCTTTTAGATACATCCGCATGCATTGATTAATAGATGGTTTTTTGAATATATAACTGTACATTATTATTACTAAAAGTGTAATCAAATAACGGAATTTGTTATCTGTGAATGTATTGATAAGAGTAGATTTTAATCTTTCATAAAAGACATGAAATAGCATCAAAACGACAATAGAGGTAACGTAAATGATAAAATTTTATTTCCTTATTATTTCTTCTGCGCACGAACTTCATTGACGTTTACTATGTACATAAATGGATAAATAAATGGATATATATTTGATAAGAATCTAAAACCTTAATATATACTAATGAAATAATTTCTTTTGAGTTATTTTAAAGTACGTCTGTGAAATTAGATATATCTTATTCCTCCAGGGCATATTTAGACGCTCTCAAACTCCAACACTTTCTTACTGAAGCAGTAGAATGCTAGAAAAAAAATCTATGCTTTCATTCCATTCTAAACAGCAGAATAAGAGCTTTTGCGTAAAAATCTTCATGTGTGTTTTTCCATACAGCGTTGGCTTACGAAATTGAATTTTGCCTTCGATTTTTCTGTTTTTCCATCTGTTTCTTTTTCCCTCTAAGCTTCAAAAGGGTAAATACAGGAGGAATAGGAAGGACCACGTGTTGAAACGAAAACTTATTTCACGTTAAAGAAAGCACGACTCTACTAAAAGTCGACTCTAATTCTAAATTTGGAGGGGAAAGATGAGTGAGGAGAAATGTTTTCTCGAAACGCGAGGATAAATTTCATGAAAATGTCGTCAGCTCCTGTTCAGCTTGGGAATTCTGAAGTAAAGATGGGCCCAAAAAAAAACTAATTTTTTTTTTTTTTCAAGTCGTAATACTTTGGAAGAGTTGCAAATTAGAGTAGTTAAAGAGACGTCATAAGGGAAATAAAATGGGTTTATATCTTCTGGTCGCGCATCTAAAGTTTGCCGAAATTTCGGAAAATTCACGTTTTTTCGTAATTTTTAGCATTTAAAATTAGCCGGTAGTAGTTTTGTACTTTTTCTGTTTGTTTGTTTATGGCAAAGCTACACTACGGCGATATGCAAAGGATGGGGGGGTGCCTTGGTAGGAGGATTTTCTAAGAGGTTCTAACGCGTATTCACGTTATATCTGGAAAAAAATTACCAAAACTCCAGACCGTTAGATCGACAGCCGCGCAATGGGGCCCGACCCCGGGACCTTCACACTTCGGCCGTCTACCATTTTCAGTGACATTACCACTGTGCAATGGTGAAGCCTTTCCTGATTTGCTCTGACTCTGGAACTTACTCTCAGAAAATTTTGTGGTTTTCGCATTCTGTTTTATACTGGTTCTTTTATATATTTTTTTTAATTTTCTCTTTTGGTCTGAAATGTTATATCGTTTTTACTTTCCGAACATGTACCATGTAAGGAAAGTATTGTAATCATGAAAAAAATTCGACTTTGAGATTTTGGTGTATTTACACGTTTTGAGGTCTTCTGAATTCATTTATGCTATTTTTACGAGATGTATGTATGCATGTGTGTATGTGTGTGTGTGTGTGTGTGTGTGTGTGTGAGTGAACACGTTAGCTCCGAAACGGGGCATTCGATTGAGCTCAAATTTGGTATATATGTTACAAAACACCGTCGCAAGACCGGTATTGATTTTGGTGTGTATAGGACTTATAGTTTTTCTACAGGGCTGAGACAAAGATTTCTTTTACATTGTGGCCTATGGGGGAAATTCTTGAAAATGCTCTGTGTTTAAACGGCGCATTCGATTGAGCTTCAATTTGGTATATATGTTTGAATTATTCATCGATTAAAATTTATTTAAATGCTTGGTAATGATCTTAATCGTAAGTGTTCGGAAAGTAGAGTGGAGTCACTTCAGATTTTTTCATATTCATTTGATATTCTATTACTTGGGGTCAGACTATAATAGTGCCTTTTGTAGAATGATGATGAACATCCTTCATATGTTATTTCTAAGATAATAAATTTTGAATATTGGTGGTTTCCTTTAAGAACTTCAAACACGCCCTTACTCCTTTTGAGGTTTAACACATTATCCGCTTTTGACATATACGCTTGTCTTCAACAGCAAATTTGCTGTGATTGTTGTAAAATTTTTATTTTAAAATCATATCTATCTTTTACAAAAATCTTTAAATAAAACAACCTTTTACGATATAAGCTTACTACTAAAAGGATTTCTATACAGGTAAAATGCAGCATGGAGTAGAAGTTAGGGGGGGGGCAGGAGCGAGAGGGCCTTGAGCTCCTTCCGAAAATGTAAAGCAGTTATTTAAAAGCATCTATTTTAAAACATTTTTATTAACTGTAGTAACATTAAAATTTAAAATACCCGATCGCACCCTACCCGGTCCCCGAATTGAAAACCTGTATGTGTATATACTGTTGGCATGAAGAATGGAAACACTGAACCAGTAACTGAAATATGTTAGAACAAATAGCTAATATGGAGTTAGTCCAAGGGCGTATCAGGAGTGGACGCTGAGGAGGGGCTGTAGCTCCACCGGCCAAAATATGATCCGTCACTTAGCTTGTAATTTGATATTTAGCTTACAAGCAAAATTTGGCTCCCAATTTAATACACAGTCTTCCTCCCCACGAAATAAAATTCTGGCTACGCCACATAGCCAGACACTGGAAAAATATTTTTTTTCAAGAATTAACTTGTTTTCTCTCTATTCTAAAAAAAAGTAACGGCCGCTATCGCCGCCGCCGTAGCCGCCGCTGTCAAAAGCTTTTTCGACTATCTTCTCCTAAACCGTGGGGATTTGAATTTCGAGAAACGTGTCTGCGGATTCGTAAAATTCCGAGGAACCTGATAAGCTGACTTAAATTTCGAAAATCGAATTATTTTAGAAGATACTAATAAAAAACTGAAAAAATAAAACATAATGGTTGCCAGATTTGGCATAAAATCATTCATTCCTTTCAACAAAGCAATTCCAAGTATGTAGAATAGCGTGAAATTGACAAACATAAAGTAGAGTGATACCCATTTTACGCCAAATTAAAAAGTATATGAAATAAATAACTCACAGAGTGTGTTACACAAATTTGACAATTTTCAAATAGTAAGTTCGCTTAGACAACAGGAGTTTAGAATGAGCGATTATTCGTTTTTCCAAAACAGAATAGCTAATTGTAACTGATTTTAAAAGCGCCCTCTTGGCATTAGGTACGATCTGGCAAAATGGTATCTTTCCAAGCAGGGTGAATCTAAACTCACAGAGTTTAAAAATGATAGAACCCAATATCTTGAAAATGAAAAATAATTAAAATGCAGATTATTTCAGCAGATTAATAAATGCAGATTATTATGCAGATTATTGAATAGCTGTTTACTGCATTTGCTATAAATTTGTGTGATAATCATGAATTTGACTGGATAAATAAATTTATTTATTACAAAAACTTCTACAGGCTTATTTTATGTACTATTATTTGTATTATCTGACACAGTTCATTCTAAACTAATTTCTAAAAAAAAAAAAGAAAAATGCTTCTAATAGAAACAGGTTAAAAAATGTATTTATGTAATTTCAGCATTAATCCAGCTAATAAGACTTTTTTTAGCAGAGTTTAAAATTTCGATGGTTAGTACTTAGCGTCCCCAGGAGGTTTTTAAAAATTGCATAAAATTGAAGGAAATGTCAAAATTGTTACTAGATAGCACCATTCGATAAAAATTAGAAAATAAAAGTTTAATATATTATCTGACAAAGTATCAGTTACTGGTGCATCTACTGCATAAAACCCCAAATGCCCCGAACATATTTAGATCGTTCTGTATAATGCAAAATCCTGAAGCATATCCGACTTAGAAACTTATTAAAATAATGAAAACTAATTTCCGCTGTCCGTTAAACTCACATAAACAACTTTCGTAACTGATTCACACTTTCGTAAATGATAACACAGGTAATGTGAACTGAATAAAGAGTAAATCATTTTCTATTGTTGGAAACCATTTTCTATTGTTGGCTCAATCTATTCAGTTCATTTTGTATATTGATGTGAAAATGCTTGCGCTTCAAAGGGTTAAAAATAATGAAAAGGAAGCACGTGCTTTAATATGTATAGATTTCTCTGTTTTCACAAATAATTCACTTATTTACATACAGGTAATGTGAATTGAATAAAGAGTAAATCATTTTCTATTGTTGGAAACCGAAGTAATAAAAAGAAACTATTAACAAACAACAGTTTCATTTGATGAAATTTGAGCGTTTTAATCCCTAGAATGGTGAAAAGCACAATGATTGAGGTAAAAAAAAGATATATATTCTTAAAATTCTACCTTGTTTTTATAGTAGGGTTTCAGGTTATGAAATGTTTGGCGGAAATTACATCCGGGAATACGATTTTTTTTTTTTTTTAATGAAGCATTTTTCTGTGATGCTACACGTATACAGAATGGCATTCATCGCGGGTTTTTGTTTTTCTTGTTGGCGTTGTTGCATTAACAAAAGTTTAGTTGGATTTAGTTTGTTGTCAAAGAACGCGTCAAAAATGGACGAGTGTCTAATGATCTATATCGTATGTGTTGTTACTGTTGGGTTGATACTTCGATGTCTGTTGTGGTAAGACTTAGTTTGTGTAAAATTTCGCCCGTTACATTTTTTATTGGAAATCACATTTATCTGTTTGGCATTGTACCTTTTAACCCTTTGACGCGCTGCGGTTGCGCCGTGAAACCACCTTATTTCAGTGCTTTCACTACTTATCGCAAAAAAAATATGGTTAAATGGTCCCAACGCTGAAAACGTGCAGCCGTTGCCATCGATCCATTTAACTACCAACAGCATGGCGGTCGATCGTATCGCCCATCTGGCACCACAGAGCTAAAGAAGTTTTCTGACACAGCACTGTCGGTCACAGCTCAATCTATCCAGTTCATCTTGTATATTGATGTGAAAATGCTTGCGCTTCAAAGGGTTAAGAATAATGAAAAGGAAGCACGTGCTTTAATATGTATAGATTTCTCTGTTTTCACAAATAATTCACTTATTTACTTGCAAGAAATTTCGTGAAACTGTTATTTTTTCTTCCCACAAAGTAAAGGAAGTATTGTGACCGCGAAAAATTTCCGTTTTAAGATTTTGACCATTCTTAACCCTTTATATCTGAACAAGTTAAATTTTTAAATTTTTTTATTGAAATGTGCTGAAACAGATTATAAACATACTGAAAGCTTTCATTTCCCAGTTCCAAAATGTTTTTGTTGTTCAGTTCAATAAAAAGTTTTTTTTTTCTTTTTTTTTGTACTTGAAAATATATTTGTAGTATACCAAAGTGTTATTGAAATGTTTGTGAATAGTTTAAGCTGAAAACTGTTTTAAAAAATTCGTGTATTAAATTTTTTTTAAGTTTAAAAATTTTCTTTTAAGGTTGACCTACGAAAATAGTATACTATAAGTGCTGCAATAACCAATAGTGCAAAAGCTGAAGCACAAAATGTGGTTTCGTGTTACAGTATTAATTAAATATCAGAAACTTTTCAGGTTTTTTTTTTTTTTTTTTCAATTATTTTATGCTCTCGTTATTCTAAAAAAACATTATTCAAATATTTTTAAAAATACACTATGATTAATTTATGAAGCTTTATTGGTATGTTGCAGATCTGCAACACGCTGATACAAAGGATTAAGGTATGAGCTTACCTCCGGAGCACTTTTTTAAAAGAAAAATCTGTTTTTTAAGTAAAATGGGGTATAAAACTGAAAATTTAAATGCAGTTTTAATGAAATTGAATGTAAACTTTGAAATATATTGTCAAATTTAAATGAAATTTTGGTGTAAATTTGCATTTACGCCGCACCTACGGTAAGCAACTTTAATAAATATTTATGCAGCACATAACTGAAATATTTATCTATGTTATGAAACAAAAGATTTACAAAAGTTCTAATAGTTATGAAAATATTCGAAATTGTACATAAAAACCCAGTATTTTTTCTTTAAAAACAAAAAAGCATTTTTGAAGACAAAAATGGATACAAAATCAGTAAATTAATACAGCGGTATTAGTCTGCTTCATAACACAGCTAGTAATCAACAAAATATCCTGGCAAAATTTTAAGTCAATATCTTAAACACGTTATGAGATATGGTAATTATGGCCAAAAAAAGAAATTACGAAAAACATACTTTTTCAAAAAGTGCGTTTAAAGATTTTAATACTTTACAAAATACCATTCTTCTGGTTCATTATATTTTATATCACTTATCTTCTAATTATTGTTGAAACAAAATTATTTCGGTTTTCATAATGCTGATCGTGTGACCTACAAAATAAGCAATTGAATTTTTATATAACAAGGACTTTTTGGGTAGTCTCATGCCTCAAATTTACTTATTCTACGTGACGTCTCAACGTATTTTTATACAGTCAAACACGCTTGATGTAGTATCGGTTAAAGGAGTATCCCGCTTACTCTAATAAATTTTCAATGTACTTAACCGTAATAATTAGTCTATTTGATTCCGGATGATAGAATATCCCGTTTATTAAAATAAATTTTCGTGGCAAATTGGCTCTTCCAATAATCGGGTTCGACTGTATTTAAGCACGTACGATCTATTTTGACTGACCGTGAATCCATTTTGACTAGTTTTGTGGTGACGTCTGTACGTACGTATGATATGTGCGTAATGAATGTACGTACGTAACTCGCATACTTCAAGTACGATTAGCCGTAAATGGTGAAATATAATATTTGTCCTAACATCTAGTTGTGTACTTCCCTCTGTCATTACAATCGACTGAAAACTGGAATATTTTATTTACAGGATTACCTAAAAACTTTCATTACATCAAATCTTAGTCCAACTTTAGTAAATAACAAAAAAGTGTATAGAAAGTCGTTGTTTGGGCCATGCTCAAAATCTCACCTACTGTCACCACGCTGTCAACCATTGGCGTGTTTTCGCCAAATTTGATGACATATGAAACTGAGTCTAGCGTGGTGGTACTCTTGTATTTGGCGAGAAATCTCCCAAACCTTAATATCATTGAAATATTACATCTCTTTTTCAAATGAAATAAGTTTAAATGCCGTTCTTCAAATATTATGTAATTTAATAAACGTATAAGGAAATCACGTGGTGTCTACAAGAGATTTTCTATTTTTATCATTGGCTTCAAAAGTTTACGAAGTTGATTTAAAAAATTTTAATTACCTAAAATCTGAAAATATGGTATTACTTCATTTTACGAAGTTAAGAACGTATTGTAAACTAGAAAATCTTCACTATTCAGATTTTGGCGGAACTATCCATTTTGAACATCCCTGAATCCATTTTGACCAGTACTGGAGTGACGTATTTATCTCCCACAGCTGGAAAACAGCTAGCTGTAGAAGGCTGAAATTTTCTATTTAAGGCTGTTGTAACATCTAATTGCGCACCTCCCTTTTTGATTACTGCCGTTTAAGTAGCTTATTTACAGGGTCATCAAATTGACTTCCAATTCAGTATGGTCAATAGATGTTGACTGAGACGGAGGACGAAGTCTGGACCTGTTGGTTGGGGTTAAAAAATTCTAGGAGTATCATAAGATATTTTCAGTAGAGACAGCGATGGGTGAAGTGTGAATGTTCATGGTTCTGACCTACCTGGCGGCTCTCGGTCTGGAGTTTCTCCAGCCAAATACCCCTCACTTTGCCTTAAATGCACAATACAATACAATATTGAGATAGAAAGAGATACTCAAGCAATACATTAAAGATTTTAATGATGGCAGCTAAACTCGCCGCATGATCATCGGAGTCTAACTGGAGTGGCATAAACATCATTCTTCAAATTTCCCCATAAAAAGAAATCGAGGGGCGTCAAATCGGGAGACCTGCGGGGTGGTCAAGAGATAGGTCCACCACGTCCAATCCATCGCATGCCAAATGTCGCATTCAAGTACTGACGAACATCTAGGGCGAAGTGGACTGGCACACCATCATGCTGAAACCACATGCGATTCCTAATGGTGATTGGAAAATGTTGTAGCAGATCTGGCAAAACTTGTTGAAGGAAAATGAGATAACAGTGGCCATTGAGTCGCTGTGGCAGTAGGTGTGGACCAATCATAAAGTCATTTACAATACCAGTCCACACATTGACACCGTATCGCACCATAAACGCATGTGATCGCGTTGCGTGAAGATTCTCGTTTGCCCACACATGGCAATTGTTCACATTAAATACACCATCGCACGTAAATGTCGCCTCATCTGTAAATGACGCGGAAAAGTTCGGCTGCAGTGTACATTGCTACAGAAACCACTGACAGAAATTCCTGCGCAGAAGATAGTCTTCTAGTTTCAAAGCATGTGCGCGTTGATAACGGAAAGGGTGTTGATGATTATCGCGTCACACTCTCCGAACAGTGTATTCACTCACACCTACAATCTGTGCAACAGCTCTTGTACTTGACTCGGGTGTAGCAGCCATGATTTGCAAGATTCTTTCTTCAACTGTTGCAGTGCGTACAGTTGTTCGTGGACCAGCGTCGTGTCTCGTAATGTGACATGAACATGTTTCTCAAAGTTGACGATGTCACCTCTGAAACATTGTGTGATTTGGCATTCGTCTGTCATTATACTGCTCACGATGTATTCGTAGCGCAGCTCTGCCGTTTCCATTCGCAACTCCGTACATGTAATGCATGTCTGCTTTTTCGGCAAACTTAAAATCTTCCATCACCGACGTAAACTGAAACGAGAATGGCCTCTCTTGCCCAAATCAACGAAGACTGGCCATCTATCTGCTTCGATGCTTCACTTTTGACCATAACTTCCTATACAAAATGTGACTGTTACAGTGTCCTGTACCAGCCCTCAAAGTTTGTAAAATGAGAATTAACAGTCACTTTGTATATATATATATAGTTAAAAGTCCTTGCGAAATTATTGGAAGAAATAGCTTAGCTTAACTTAGTAACGTCAATCTTTAATACGTAAAAGACGCTCAAAATACTGGTGTTAAACGATAAAAAAAATAAAACCTTTGTGAAAAAAACACCCATAAAATGTTACTTAAAACACGTTAAGATCGTCCCGACCAAAAAATTCTTTCGGTCTTCAACAGACAAAGCACTTCATCTCACTGAGCAGAAATGAAGACCGAAAGAATTTTTTGGTCGAAACGATCATAACCTATTATAAGTAACATTTTATGGGTGTTTTTTAAGTTTTTTATTTATTTTGTCAATCTTTAATATCTGAAGTGTCCTTCCTCTATGATGCAATATATTAATTAAAAGCACTGTATACACAGTCGAATTTTATCTATGCAAGGGTTAACAAGAAATAAGTTGCCCACTTCAGAAGTCTCTGCAATGCGTCCTATTTGTTCAAAAATGAAATCAAATTTGAACTGCAGATTCAAATGATGCACTAGACATTTATTAAATAAACAAATAGTACCAAAATCCACAGACATGGTAGCGTTGCAAAACAAGTAGAACATTTAATATTTTTTCTGCACGAGAAGCAACTGGCACACTCACGTCTCACGCATGGCTGCCTCACGCTACCATGTGCGCTGGCTGCTGGCTTCAGCAACAACGGTAGCCACATTTTCGAGGCTAGAAGACTGGATTCAATTTCATTCTCGGTCCTCAACATGGTACAGTGGTTATGTCATTGAAAATGGTAGTATGAAGGTCCCGGGTTCGGGTCCCATCGCGCGGCTGTCGATCTAACTGTCTGGAGTTTTGGTAGATTTTCTCCAGATGTAACGTGAATACGCGTCAGAAGCCCTTAGAAAGTCCTCTTACGAAAGCACGCCCCCAGCCTTGGCAGATCACCCCAGTGTAGCTATGCCATATCCACTCACAATCACAATCAATTTCATTCTCTTCGAAAAAGAATGCCCAGTTGTTTGAAATTTCTACAGCAACTTGAGTAGGGCAAATGGAGACATGTTGGACCAAGGGAATGCAATCCCGCACTCTATGAAGTTTAATACTTTATCTTATTTGATCATTAATACACAATACCTTAGATAAATATGAAAATTAAAATCATGATACAGTCTTCCCGCAGGAACGGAATTGCATTCCCAAATTGGACCTCTTCGTACCGTCTAATTCTTTTACAGCTGGTTAGTTTGTGTGGTTAAGGTAACGTTATACTTGAGCGATCTGCCTAGGATGGGGGGGTGCCTTGGTCGGAGGACTTTTTAATGCGTTTTCGCGTCACATGAGGAAAAACAAACGACCAAAACGCCATGTCGTTAGATGGACAGCCGCGGGATGGGACCCAAACCCGGGACCTTCACACTTCAGCCCTCTACCATTTTCAGTGACTTGTCCACTCGGCGATGGTGGGTCTTTCACAGCTGCAACGGAATTCTCCTGATTCTGGTTAACAATTTTACCAGCACAGCTTCTGCTTGGAAAATAGACATGATGTGCAGAACTGTAACTCATGTTCGTGCAGAATCCGGCTTCTTTTTATCCAAAGGATAATATTAATAGGCATGTGCTCTAAAACAATAGATGTTTCGGATTTTCGATGAGGTCTCGCGCTACAACGCGATCCATCGTGCGCAAATGGGATATTACGCGAGTTTTTCACGACGAGTAATGTACCTCAGGGCTAAAGCGGGATTCCTCACCTACAAGACGAGATTTTTCTCCAGCAGTAATAAACGTAAACCACAAAGTGCTGGGTGTGAGGGGTAAGGATCGTCTTCTTGATTTGCCACTAAAGAAGACAGCCAATCAACGAACGGTATTCCATTTCTCGAAGCAGCAATAAAGACGGTAGCAACCAAACTGTTTCAGTACAGTCAAAACTTGGCTTTATTTATTACTTTACCTGAGAAATGGTAGTTAAGGAATGGTTTAAAACGGTTTGAGGGTGTTTGTAAGTGTTTAAAGTAACTGTGTATGTGCTTCAAAATGTCTTATACATATACCTTATTTCACAACGCGAAATTTTCACTTACGTAAGCGGTCTTGGAACGCATCCCTCGTGTAAGTCAAGACTGTATTGTATATGCAAATAATACCATTTGTGTTATAGCGCCACCTATTGACAAATTTGGGTATTTTTTAAATCATTATTATTACATTTTTAATAATAATAATAATAATTATTATTATTATTATTAAATAAATGTGAAGCGCATCATTTCAGTTATCTGTAGATCAAAATGTATCTCGTTTGCACCAATAGAACGTATTTAATTTGGACAATATACTTCTTGCTAACTTTGTAGATTTTGTCTTTCATGGATCCTAATCTATACTATTTATACCCTTTCAGGACCTACATTCGTTATAAAAATTTGTAAGAAAAATTAGTAGCAAATAAACTCAGAAGAATAAAGCTTTTGGATACAACAACATCTACAAGGAATTCCAGGAGCTGTGTTCTGTAATGGAAGATATTCCATTTTCAGTTTCATCTGAATGCTCATTGCAGATATTTGTAAATTCGGGTACATTGTAAATTCGGGTCTTTAATTAATGTACTTTTTATATATGAAAAAAAAATTATGTAAATAAAACTTTGGATATTGTATAAGATTGTTTAAAATATATTTTCGGTAATGAAATAAGAAAGATTCAATAAACTTATTTTATTAATAAAATGTGTCAAATTGTGATTTCTTTCTTTTCTTTTCCTTATTTCTTTTTTTTTTTTTTTAATTTATGATATAAGCATTTATCAAATGCAATATAGTTTTTTCATTAATGTTAAAATATTTTTGAAAATTTATTATTCAATAAAAATGAGTATTTCGAAACTTGGGATATCAAAAATAATTGACGATTATTCTTCTTAACTTGAGTGAAGTTGAGTGATTAAAAATATTTAGCGAGCCACAAGATTTCCTCGATGTTGGTGAACATATTACTGGATTTAGTACTTTGGTTTAATTTTAATGGTTTTTATTCGTTTATTTTTTTTTTCAATTCCTACTATTAGTTCACACTTTCCCTATATTTATATATCTTGCTCAAATTTGAGTCGTCAATAAAATACTTTTTAGTCATCCGCTCAAGTTCAAATACACATTTTTCAACTTGTAGTGGGTGACACTTGATGTTGATAGAGTTTTTTCAAATATTAATTCATTAATTAAATTTAATTAATTAATTTTAGATCCTGTTACGTGGGATTAAAAATGAATGAAAACAATAAACTAAACAAACAAACTGGATTGACGATATCGACCCTTGCTTCACAAACGACTCTGCATTAATTAATTAATTATATTTAATAAAAAGTAACTAATATAAAATTTTTCTTTGACCTAAGTAGGAATTGATTTAAAAAAAATTATATTACTTGTGTCTCTTGTGCATATAAAAAGTAAGTACAAAAGACATAAAAAGATAAGGAAAGCAATAAAAAGCAATGGAGAGAGGACATAATTTCCAGTAACTATAATTAAGAATGAATTACAAGAATAGAAAATATTTTTTTTTCAACATCGTTGTAAGTTTCAATATTACTCCGTTTGAAAGCTAACTGTGTGAATTAACCAGATGAACTACCTCAACTACCGGCGTTTCCTTTACGATAGTCAAAAAACGTGACGTCATAAATTAAAAATTGAGAGAGATCCATAAGTCCTGTTCAAGTTTTGCGTCATATTTGAAATTTGCGGGCTGTAAAAAACTGTCCGAGATTACACAGTTTGACCTGTTTTTTCGTGATTGAACCACGGAGAATTTAAATATCTAAATTGAGGGATAGTATATAAGTTACAGGTAGTATTATTAGATTTGAAATAATTAAAACTTTGTAAAGTAACACACATAAATGGTATTTATCGTTCTGACAAAGTACTTAAGTTTTGGTTAGTTCATCTTTTAAACACCAATTTTTTTAAAGTTTTTGTTAAGTTCACATTGTTCTTCATAATACCAATTTGTCAAGTTCATTGTATGATCACTGATTGAGTTTTCCGTCTGGTGATTCTTAAAACGAAAAATACCTCTTATGTGCATTATTTTACAAAGTTTTAATTATTTCATCTTTTAAACACCAGTTTCATTTGATTGTTTTTTATATTAGCAGATTTGTTATGAAATATGGATTAAAGCACAACAAATAGCAAAAATAAGTATTTCGAGAAATTAAAAGTGCTAAATTTGTTATTTTTCAACGGGCACCTTACTACTAAGCCAGGGGCGTAGCCAGGAAAGTTTTTCGGGGGGGGGGGGATATGCGCCTGGAAAATATTTCGGGGGGGGGATATGAACTTATATGTGTAAAAATAGACGGAATTTCATCACTATTCCAAAAATTTCGGGGGGGGGGGATATATCCCGATATCCCCCACCTGGCTACGCCCCTGTACTAAGCCTATGTTAATAATATCTAAAATGACTGACTCCAAATTAACATGATCTCCTGACTTCAAATTAACATGAAGACATGAGCAAATTAACATGAACTAATAAAACTGCGTCGTTATTATAACGACGCAGTTACAACGCCTTACGTCCACTTGTTACGATATCTCGGATGTTCTCAACATTTTTAGGTTCTAACTGTGACACTAAGTAGTTAAATTTGGTGTCCTCCGAAACAAATCCATTTATCTTAAATTGCGCTTCGACTTGGAAAATCCAATTTTTGAGCGATCCGTCCAAAAAGGAAGAATTATAACACTTACTTTACACGGTTCGTGTGTGTCATGTATTCATACGCAAACGTATAGTTCCATGTGACTCCTTGGAATAAGAGCCGATCAATGGTGTTTTTCTAGAACTTTCTTTTAAAGCTGTATGGCCGGAAATGGTTATTGTGTTAAGTATTTTAATTAAAGTTGTTTCATTTTTTATGTAAAATGAGTTATGTATAGTGTAGCTCAAAGTTTTATTAGTGTTGTGGCATTTTTTTCGCATATGACAGTATTAATATTTGGGATTTGCCGACGACTGAAGAGGATGCTGCTAAGCATTTTCAAAAATTTGAAGTTTTACCGTCGCATACGCATTGCGGCGCTATACAACATCATATGAAATTATATAATTTCAGTGGTCGTTTTGTGTAAATGTAATCTAAGGTCTTGTAAAATTAGCATCGGCATTCGCACCGGAAATTGGTTCGAAAATTTTTGATTGAGTTTTAAAACAGTTTTACGTTTCATTTAATGTGAGTGTGAGGATTTAACTTCCGTGAAGTTTTGTGAAAAACACCTTAACATGAACCACAATACTCTTGTAGACTGGAACAATTATATGCGAGAAGTATGTGTTTTGGATTTGTGCAATAGCGAAAAAGAAAACAAAAAGAAAAAAATTTGATTTGGACAACACTTTGTACACCCTCCAAAAAAAGTATTCGAGCAAGAGAGAAATTTCCTATTTTAGATTCGCGAATAATAATTGAGTTTTTGAAAACGCACAACTTGATAGAAATATGGAAAGTCATATTTATACCTAGCCTAATTCATATTCTATAATAAATAATTGTTAATATACGAAACCAACGTAGGAAATTTATCTCTTGCTCGAATACTTTTTTTGGAGGGTGTACGTCTGCTAAATCAAAAATATTTTCGGCCCACTTCATCTAAACTTATTTTGTTTGAAAGCGATAAAATACTGCAGTAATAGTAAGGTTTAGCGATTTCTAGCCAAATATTTCCGATATCGCCAAGCTGGGTTCAATTTAAAAGATTTCCTTCTGACACTTAATTTGGCGATATTTCACCAAAAGCCGACAAACTTGAGAAAGTTTGCGAGATTTTGGGGACAGCCCAAGTAGTAATTGACCTCAGACTTTCAATGAATTGAATGTATCCATACACCTTAATGTATTTTAAGTCATTTGGCTGACCCTGTAAATAAATGACCCAGTCGATTGCAATAAAAGCAGAGATGCACAGTTAGATGTAACAATAGTTCTAAATACAAATTTTCAAAATTCTACGTGTACAAGTTTTAAGAGTTATGCGAAATACGAAATTATTTCTGGCGCTAATTTGGCGATATTTCGGCAAAACTTCCCAAGGTCGACCACAAAGGGCGAGATTTTAAGCATCGATCACACAAACAATAACTGACTATCGCCACATTTGTCGATTTTTTGCCAAAACTCGTCAAGGACTGACAAATAGCGATATTTGGGGCATGGACCAAATGACTGAATACCGCCAAATTTGACGATATTTCGTCAAAACTCGCCACAGTCGACGACAAATGGCGAGATATTGGGCATGGACCAAACAATGACTGACTACAGATATATTGAATATATTGTAGATGTCCATTAATGTATTGAAATTCATTTGGGTGGTCCTGTATATAAACTCCACAGTAGATTGGAACCAACAATCGAGATGCACAGCTAGATGTTACAGCAATCTTATATATGAAACTTCAACATTCTACAACTAATAGTTTTTTAGATTTGGGCGTTAATTACATTTTTTTTCTATTATGCCCTCTGACAACCGCATGCGGTGCCAGATCCCCCCAGATAGGGAGGCGATGGGCGTAGGGGGGCGCCTTCCATTTTAGTGGGCCCCAGTGGGAGGAAGTCCGACTTAGCCCGGTGGTCCCCTCATTTTGAACCAATTCCAGAGGAGAGACCAACCCCCTGAGATCGGCACCCCCAGAGGTATCGTTTAACAACTTGGAGGACATTGGAGCTACGACGGATTTTACGTGCACCAGCTCCCATTAGCGTACACGGTTCCACAGCAGTCGGGCCGAGAGGGGAAAGTCCCTCCCAAGCACTGGCCAAGCTGGATGCTGCTTCACTTGCCGTGTTCTTATGGGAACGGAGTTTAGCGCCCAGACCACTGCGGGACAGTTAATTACATACACACGTACAACAAAAGTCGCCAAGCTTGGCGACGTTTGGCATAATTCTTGAGGGAGGCACGTGACCGTGGTCAAACCATTACCTAACTATATGGTAGGACGGTATTCAGGGGTGTAGTGGGGCCGGAACGCACCGGAACGATGTTCCGGTACTTTTTTGTGAGCCGGAACGGCGTTCCGGAACCCAAATAAGATAAGATAATTATTTTGTTGTTGTGGATCTTAAAAAGAAAGAGAAATTCTTTTATAGCCTGCTCCCACTAACAATATTCCTGTTCCAATTCTATGAATACCTTTATAGTTGAAATAATCCCAATGAACGGACAACTGAGTCTAGTCCATAGGTTCCCAACCTTTTTTGAACTGGCGCCCCCTTTTCTAGTGAATATTTCAATACCGCCCCCCTCCCACTCCAGAGAAACAAGAGCGTACACAATGCATGGTGAAAACAAGAATTAAATTTTAAAAAAATTACTAATGGACAGAATATTGTTGGAATTGAAACGCTACTGAATTTCTTCTTCATTTAAAAAAGGGTGAATAAAAGTTTTAGCTTACCTGTTATAAGGACAGGCAGGGGTTTTGATGATACGATGTAATAGATAATAAACTATTGCTTTCTAAATAAATAAATTGACAGTTTCAGAGAACAATCAAAACGCATACTTAATTATATTAAAAAGTATTTTCATTAAAATTTATTTTTATTGAAATATTATCAGCGTAATTTTTAAGTCTTTTTTAGACAATATTTGTTTAATCTTCCCACCCCCTCCGTGCTATATCAACGCCCCCTAATTTTCTCTGGGTCTTTTACCGCCCCCCTGAAAGCCTCAAACGCCCACAAGGGGGCGTTATCGCCCACGTTGGGAACCTATGGTCTAGTCTATAACAAATTCAATCCCTGCACTTTCTGCAGAGCCGCTTTTCCGCATAGGCACGCTAGGCACATGCCTAGGGCGCAAAAAATTGTAGGGCGTAAAAAGAGATAAAATTAAAATTATAGCAAATTACTGTCCTATCCTTACGCCTGCCGGTTGCCAGTCCGGGACACTGTGGCTCCATAGGTGGTAGATAATGGATGTGTTCTGGGATTACAGCCAATTATCTGCACGAGGGATCTAGGCCAATGGGTAGGGTGCCCTCCGTGAGGGTCTTTCTAAGGGGTCCTCTAAGGGGTGAGGGTCCTTTACATAGAACCACTAGATTCTCAGAATCAATGTCGATAACAAAAGAAACATAGATGTTAAACGCGGTAGTAGCATTGCAGGCAATGAAATTTGTGACTGTCCACCTGACCAGCCAGTGGCGGATCTAGGGTAAAGACTAAGAAGCTTCAGCCTCCCCAAGCGATTGTTAAATGGTAACATTCTGCTTTATTAGATACTTTGGATAGGTAAAGAAGAACTTTTTAAAATAAATTATCCTCTCCCAAAAATTTTACATTGCTTTACTCTGAAATTTTACTTAGTTGTTCACTTTGTTTGGGTCAATTGGGATTTTTTCAAAATTATCCATAGTCTCTTATATATTGGTTACTGACATAAAAAGCGGGTTTTTATGATTAGTTGTTACAAACTTGTCCCCCCCCCCCCTCCACGCGGAGTCATGCGTTCCGAGGAAAAAATTTTTAGCACTACAACACTGACGGTATTGTGCTTGAAATGGATGAATGTCCCTAAAATATCCATTGACCGTAATGAATTGGAAATCTTTTGAGCGTTCCTGTAGCAGAACTATAAATGATAAAGACACTAACTGGATAAAGATCTGCTCTTATTCTAAGGAGTAAGGAATGTTTTATTTTTAAATAAGTCAGCTTTTTCATGCCTTGTGTAACATTTTTGATTTTTGAAGAAGCAATTGCATTTATGTCGATGTTTAGAACGATAAGTCTACTTTTATATGTTTATTTCTGTTTTTCCTCTAGAGTTGCTAATTTTGCGTTTTTCAGGTATTGCATGGCGAAAAAAAAAATCACCCCCCCCCCTCAAAAAACCTTCATAGTTACTTTTCGATTAAGAAATCGCCAAAAGAAATATAGTATCTACTTGGCGATAAAAAAATTGCCAAATTTTGGGGGGGTGCACATAACGGAAAAGTATCGTTGTCCGCTAAGCTGCTGTTTTTAAGTTAATGAATAGGGATCGACCGATAGTATCGGCGCCGATACCTCCAATTTTTTTAGGTATCGGTATCGGTTCTTTCGATTCTAAAAGTATCGGGAAAGTATCGGTTTCTGTTGCTTTCAAAAGGTTTTCACCGATACTTTTCAACCGATACTTCGCTTTTCAGAAAAAACCACGCAGGCGCAACACCATTCTAGAATCTTCATTTTGGTAATGACATGAGAGGCGTCATTTCATTGGCACATTTGTTTGTGGGAGTTTTTTCGAACTGGTTTTTTTTTTTTTTTTTTTTTTTTTTTTTTTTTTTTTTTTTAAATTCTAACCATCGCTAAATGGATGTCGTATCACCAAGTGTGGTCGAAATTATGGACGAAAAATCGTTAGATGGCAGTTTAACAGGACAGTCGCCTATTCTTCTAAATTATTTTCAATTGGTGCCCAACACTAAATACGCTCTCTGCAAGAATTGCAAAAAAACAAATGTCGAGAGGTAGGCTGTAGTTTTACTTCAGTTTTATAAACGTTTATTTTCTCACTGTGTTGACACAATTGAATCTCCCTATAACGAACTCGTTCGGTTCCAGTTGAAAAATTCGCTATAGAGGAAATTTTGTTGTACAGAGATTAGAGATTTTTGCAGTTATTTCAGAAAATATTACAAACTTTTTAGTTAATTCGATGTTTAAAAGTATTAAATTATGACTTTCAATTAAAAATAAATTGGCATTTATTATAAATTTGTTAAACTTACGGTTTCTTACTTTTCAATTGTATAAATGAAATGTTCGAAAGTAAGGACAATACACGAATTTAGACAATAAAATATGTAGTGCACTTACGTTTATTTTACTTCAAAATTCCGTTATTTTACATTGTTTTGCATTCTGTGATTTTAAATTTTCATAAAAATATTCACATTTTATAAGTCTGCTGAAAATAGAGTGAGGCACATTTTATTCCATTTATAAACCTCTTTTTAATGGTTTTGAAAGTTTGAAGCATTAAAGTTTGATGTGGTTTTGGTCGTGAAGCGCAGGGCCTTGTTATTATATGGGCAAATCGGGACTTTGCCCAGGGCCCCCGACTTGAAAGGGCCCTCAATTTTAAATGTTTTTTCTGAAATATTCTTTTTTATATCAAAATTTTATGAAAAGTTTAAAAAATTTCATAGTTTGGGGCCCCAAAATCTATCAATGCCCCAGTTGGTCATAATCGGGCGCTGTTGAAGTGTCTTCATTATCGGATTCCGTTTCACTTTCCTGTGTCTGGTCTCCTTTTTATTATCTGTTCTCTTCCACTAAGTGCTCTTTTCGAAAATTAAAATTTGCTTCAAAACTAACAAAAAAAAAATCAAAGGTAAATCTGAAATATTCGCTATGGGAAGATAAGCTCTTCGTTATATAGAGAATGTTTATAGTGTTATTTAAGCCTTAATTTTACGTTTCCATGAAAAATTTCGTTATAGGGAGAAATTCGTTGTAAGGAGTCTTCGTTATAGGGAAATTCTAGTGTATATATAGGCTTTTGATATCGTTGGAGAGTGTCTAGCTCTTGATATAGATTTCAAGCTTAAGAGACATGCTTTAAATTTTTATTTAAAAAAATTGGCTCAAGGACATCTGATTCGGCTTGGGTATGTTATAGATATCAAAATTGATGAGGGAGACGGTCCCTGACATCGTTTGATATTTCAGGGGATGACGAACTTTAAAGTGCTAAAGCAGGTATGGGCAACCTTTGAAAAGTTGTGCGCCAAACTTTAGGATATTAGCGAAGTCGCGGGCCAAACCAACACCTCCTAGATAGAGAAGGCCTGAGAACAGAAACTTTTATGTCATCAATAGGCCTTCTACAATGACGTCATCACAGTTTTACTTTCACAAAGTAAAACTATTTAAAATTTCTGGTGAATGTTACAAATTTTAGAAAGTATTTTCAATTGAAGATAAAAAATAAAATACCTGTCTGATAAAAAATAATTTATTATGATCTATTTCTGTATCATATTACACAATTAGTGATAGTTAAAATTTCCTATTTATCATAAAACTAAATTTTGTATCTTGAATCATTCAAATGTTTTATGCGGGAGTAAATTCACCACAAACTTTGAATACTTTTACTTAGTGAAAATAAATGTATGATGACGTCATTTAGTGGACCTAGTGATGACGTGAAAGTTTCTGTTCTCAGGCATTGTATATCTAGGTGGTGTTGGCCAAACCTGCGGATTTTAGCGAGGTGGCGGGCCGTATAATTGAGATATTGAATGGTTTATATGTATTGGGGATATTGAATGGTTTATATGTATTGGGGATATTGAATGGTTTATACGGAGTTTTCAAATGTTCCGCGGGCCGGCGGTTGTCCATATGTGTGTTAAAGTGTAATATTTCGGCCTTCGAAATACGTTTGGGGAATTTGCTTCTATTTAGCTTATAGAACTTCAGAATGTGGTGGGAAAAATTAAATTTTAGTATTATATATATATAGTAAACTATACTATTTTATATAACCTATATTGGTTATCGTTATGTAGTAGTGGGTCGCGAAAAAAAAAATCTAGTTGAAGATTTTTTGAAGAGTAGGACAAAAAAGTTTGAGAACCACTGCTCTAGATCAAGATTTTCCCAGTGTTAGTTCGAAATGGCCCCCCCTTTCAACGATGGCACCCAAACCTTGCTTACCGTACCGCGCCGAACACTGAAGATCAATTTCATTAAATATGGATAAAGTAGCAACTTTTTTTTAAGACTTGAAAATTGAATTTAATTTATCATTTTTGGATTTTTCTTTAACCTTCATTTAATCTCGTCATTTTAAAGCATCTTTTATTTAGACCTTCCAAGGCGCAGCTTGAAAACGAGCAAAAATATTTTGCTTCATATTGTAGCTGTTTCAATGACAAAATTAATGGTGCTAAAATTATAAACGAAACCTATATGTAAAAACAATTTATTCCTTTTTTTGTGTCGCAAAGAAGTTAACTTTTTGGCAGTGACTTGAAAACTGGCGACTCCCATGTCTTTAATTATGTTGGTCCAGATGTTAATGATTCATTTTTAAAACATTACAAAATATCAAAAGTACGAATTATCAAACACTTAATGATTTTATTATCTACTAGCTGCGTGCCCGTTCTTCGCACAGTAGGAAACGAAAATTTTCCTTACATGTGTAATTCGAAATTATTCGTGATGTGGAATTTAAAAAAAAAAAGAGCAAAATTATTTGACTCTTAATGTAAAGTTTGTGTCATGAGTACTAACCTGATCATTGCAGTATAATGACTCAAAAAACTACGTCAGTGTCATTCACTATTAAAAAAGTGGAAAGCTTAATAGTTTGCAGAGAACTCCTGGCTTTCAAAATGTCTTATTTCTACATCATACTGTTTTTTAGGCTCAAGTTGTAGCATTAAATACCTAAGACACTACATGAAATGGAGCACCATTTATTTCTTTCCGAAAATGTACCATATAAGGAAAGTATTGCAATCATGAAAAAAATTCGACTTCGAGATTTTGGTGTATTTACACGTTTTGAGGTCTTCTGAATTCATTTATGCTATTTTCAAGAGATGTTTTTAAAATAGCTGCGCACCGGCTCTTCATAGGGGAAGAAAGGAATATTTTACTACTAAAATCATATCTGCATGTGACAAAACAGAATTTCATTTTTAAAAAAGTTCAAGTAATGCCCTCTATTGAAATGACTGCGGGATATATTAACGCAAATTAGAATTACTTTTCGTTTAGTTGGTTGTAAGACAACCGTTGAAAACGGATAAACACTTTTAATTTCATGAAATATTTATTAACGTGGTACATTGCGATTTATTCATACTATCTTTACAAATCTAATAATACTACCTATTACGTACATTAATACTATCTATACTCGCTTCTCCCTCTTCAAGGCTCCCTTAAAAGAAACAGCTTAGATTATTTGGCCTCAATGGGATCTTTTGATTCTGTGGCGATTCTTTGCAATTTACGCATTAGCATAAATAATAATCATTTCACATAATGGTTGCCATTAAGGAAACTCTCCATATATATTTAATTTATACATAGTTTTATAAGATTGGCGTATTTAGCGCCGTAAACCATTTCATCTTACTGTGGGGAGAAAATATCCAAGGGGTGCCATTTTAAATATCCAATAGCGATATCTTTTATATCCTCCATAGTCCTGTCTCCTGAAAAACATCAAACTGTGTAATCTCGAGGAGCTACTTATTCCCATTTTAATTGTGACAGGGCGTTAGAGTTGTAGAGTTTACAAATTTCACACATTTTTTTTAATTTATGACGTCACTGTTTGACTGCCGTAAAGGATACCCCGGTAGATTAATTTCGGAGTTACTTTCGATATTTCGCATAATTGTTTTCAAACGGTATCATTAAAACTTTGCGTGACCTTTATGGAGGAACGTAATTCAACGTTAAAATAAAACTATACTCGCAACCTGCATGCGTATGTTAGGCAACGCCTGCGCTAAATTAAATGCCAAAAATAAAAATAATAAATAGAAAAATTTTAATATATCGCGCTTTGAAACGAACTTTGTAACTTTTAAAATGAACATTTTCAGCGCCGTGAAAACATTTCAATTTTTAAATAAGCACCGGATTAAAATACCACTTCTAATAATAATAATCGTGAATTTCTTAGTTTATTTCTACAGTAAATTTTAATCAAAATATCGTCTCCCTGTGTTGAAAATAGAGCTGGAATAAATGAGTTAAAATTATGGCGTAATTTTTAGGTATCTTAAAGCATTTGACGTCATAGATCCTCACTTTCGAATTGAAATTCTGATATCCCATTTAAAAACTCGATTGGTTGAAAAAACCCTTTTTTCTAATCCTTTCTGTGGCAACAGCCGAACATAAATTCTCGTGCCGTGATCGCAATGTAATGAATGGCGTAAGATCGCGTTGATGCTATTAAATTCTAAACATTAGGCTTCATTAAAATTCGTAAAAAATCATCTAATTTACATAATTTTTTCGTTTTTATTTTAAAAGAGGGAGAAAAGAATGTTTCACGATTTGTCGAAATATCTAAAAGTTATGACGGATAGAATTCAAGATGCGACAGTTTTAAAATTATTTTACGAAAAAAAATCGCGAAGCAGATGTTTAGTAAAAAAATTCCTAAAAATCGGTAAATCAGGTTAAGTATTCAGAACAAACTGTTTTTAAAAGAAAATTTTCTCCTCTATCCGATGATACAAATGCCGTTTTGCTGCGAGCGTAATTTCCGCCGTTATTACGAATTAGGTGAGAAAAAATGCCAAAAATCGCATAAAACATAAAATAAAAAAAAATCTAGGTCGAATTTTGAAAAAATCGCTTCGAGGTGCACAACTACATATTTACATCTTCCCGAATACCAAATTTGGTGTTTCTTGGTGTAACCGTTTGTCCGTAACGCTGCAGACAGACACACCCACCCACACACACACACACACACACACACACACACACAGACACCTTCTTTTATAATAAGTAGAGATCAGATTAATGAGAGAACGTAGGATTTGTGTATCATTCTGTTTTGAGAAGTGTAATAATTATCAATATCTAATAATTATTTATATTGTTAATTTAAAAAGTTAAAGCTGTATTAGTATAATTAGTAGTACTAATTATTATTTGGTTTATATGTAAGGAAAACACAGGACTATTCGGTGTGTACCTGTTCTTCGTACGAAAAAGATCAAATGCATGGATCCTTCCGGATTAATTGTGACTTAACCCTGTCCAGAGAATCCCTGTCAAAGAATTCAGATTTTCAAAAAGAACTTAAAAATGATCATATGAGTTCATATTAAACAGAAATCTTGCTAAAACATTTAATAATTCACTTAGTGGTTAAATAATTGGAGCAGATACATAAAGCCAATAATTAATGTGAACTTATGCATTTTAAGGGAAGAATTTACACGTATTTAATGAACAATATCTAAATACACATGTACTTACATAATACTGTACAGTTTATACATTATCACAATTTAATGCAGTTTAAGTAATCTAAGAAATATTTTCATGTGTGAAAGAATTCTAATTAAAGAAAATCTAAATAAAAATTGCAAGAAAGACACATATAGTAAGAGCAAGCAGGAAGCTGTTTTGTGTCTAATATGGAAACCTTTTATCTGGCTCATAGCAACAATTAGGCGACAAAATAGAGGTTAAGAAAAATTGATTTAAATATTTGCACCAGCCGGCACTGGAAATGAAATGGATTATCTTATACCCCTTTAACTCCCACCCCCCGTGTTTGTGTTCTGTCAAGCCTAAATGAGGGGCATCTACCTATAGGGGGGCTTGGGCGGAGGACTTTTTAAGGGATTCTAACGCATATTCACGTAACATCTGGAGAAAATCGCCCAAAACTCTAGACCGCTAGATCGACAGCCACGCGCGGAGGAAGAATTCCGAACCTGCACACTAAGACGCTTCCCAGTGCTCAGCTTTTTATAAATTCGGCCATTTGTCGGCATGATTTGAATAGAAAAAAAAGACTAGAACTACTGTAAATTCACATTTCAAAATGTATCCACTGCCTTTTCTTTTTAATGCTTTCTACTGGGATCAAATTTCATCATTCTGTTATTCATTTTAACGAGAACTACACTCTCGTTAAAAAAACTGCCCAACAGATGTGGGTTTAAATGACATTAAATTATGTAAAGTATCGGTATCGGTTAAGTATCGGTATCGGCCGATACCATAACTTAAAAGTATCGGTATCGGCTATTTCTGAAAATGAATTTATAGGTAAGTATCGGTATCGGTCATCGGCGAAAATGTGGTATCGGTCGATCCCTATTAATGAAGCTCTCGGGCTGAAAAGTTTGAACACCCCTGTTTTAATATTTGTTTTTATAAATGCACACTAGATGGCAGCACTAACTAAATTTCAGATATAATACTTTTCTCAAATCGGTGCATTAAAATCAGTTATTATTTTAGACAAAACCCAGCAATCGACAAGATGAACAATTATATTTCAAATTCCATGCCTAAACTAAAAAAAATTGAAGCACAATTTCTGTTTCCAGATGAATTCCTTTAACTTTTTATGTTAAAGAGCTGTATTAATTAAGAGAAAGTTTTATAATTTATTTTTATAGTTCAGCAAATTTATTGCAGTTTTCAGCAAGATATTATGTATTCTAGACATTCTATATACAAGAAAACGCAATTTTATTCGTAAATCCTTGTCTCGAACCAAACCGTTTCTCGTTCGATAAAATATCTTTAGAATTCGTTAAACTTACTGACGTGATACGCGCTATGCATGCGCTTTATATTGTTTGAGATGAGATGAAAATTTTCAAATAAAATTGGCTCAAATGTATTTCAATTTTAGGTTTTATGTAAAACAATACATAGATAAACAGCTAAAGCAATTACATAAGACGCGTTTAAGCTATTGTAATAAATGTCTTTGAGGCAATAACGTCTTCAGTTAATGTGATAGATTTCTTTAAATTTCAATGTAGGGAAATTTATGTATATTTAGCTTATTAATTTAGCATTAACTTATGCTACAAAACGTAATATGTAGAATTTTGAAAAAAAAAAAAAAATGGAGGCGAAGAATTCTGTTGCTACTTTTTTTTTTTTCATTATGTCACAAAACAGTAAAGGTAAATGACACTAGATGTCAGCACTACAATTTCCAAGTTTTAAAGATAATTAATAGCTTTAGTTACAAAAGTAAGAGTTTTAGTTACAAAAGTAAGTGTTATGTTATGTATGTATAAATAAAAAACAAAAAAATAATACTTAGATTTCTCGATCATTGGTACGTTTTGCTTTTCGGGGTGTTTTTTTTTTTTTTTTAATGACTATGTCATTTTAGCTCTCACCACCTTTATTGAAAATTGTCCGAAAAATGTGTTCCACATAAAAATGCGACATAAATTTACATATATTTAAATACTATGAGTTCACAACAGCTTTAATCTATTGTTACAATATTTCGTAAGCTGTAGAATATGCATCACATGTATTTTTCTATAAATAGGTTACAATCATAAACATTTCAACTTAGGGTTGTTAAATTTTAAAGGGATAATTTTATAAATAATGCTTTTTTTTTTCTTTAAAAAAATGGACACCCTCCCCCATCTTGTAATAGACAACTTACAACATTTGAGGCACAGTTGATTTTTTTTTACACTCATGATATGGGATGTCAGCTTAGCTGATATTTTTAAATTTGTACCTAAAAAGATCAGAAGAATAATTACATACGTTAATACGGATGAATAGTTACATTACGTTAATAAAATTTCAAACAAATGTAGACAAGACGAAACATCGAAATCCGCCCATTTTTAAGGTACAAATTATCCCTTTAAATAGTCTGTGTTGCTCTTTATCAGCAATGCATAGTATCCGATGCTTCATAGGAATAGAAATATATACATGAGCATGTGAAACATCGAATGGCAGATGCATGCAAATTTTGTACAGTTGAGTGTGTAAATAAAATAAAGTTTGGAGGGTAAAGTGAACGAAAAAGAGGTGAGGGGGTTAAATCTGATGCATAATGAGATTTTTTTTTCCTTATAGATTACAGAAGAATCTGAAATATGAAACTATTCTGAAAAGCTTTACTCACATGAACTTAAATTGGAACAAAATATACCAAGATATTAAAAAAAAGTATGTTTTGAAAGGGGGTTGGTGGCAGAAGGAAGTTCCCATCGAAGCACAGTAAAGATAACGATTGCATGAATGAAGAAAAATAACATTGAACAACAATTTTGTTCAATACAATTTTTTTTATTAGTAACTCTTTCTTTTTTAGTATTTAGAATTTTCAACTTTTCACGTCTACCCTCCATGAAGAATCCTATTCGAAATGTTCTGAAACAGATTTTTAGACATTCGCGAGGGCTGTATATTACAGCAAGAATTTTATGGATATCTCTTTCCTTCTTTGAGATTACGCAGGATATGTGAAAAGGATGTTTTGGCCCCATATCCCCCATAAGTTGCGAATTTTGGAAAATGCTTTCCAATCTAGCACCTACGCTAAGAGACTCACAAACCTGCTGAATTTCGTATTATTATCTTGAATAGTTTTGTCTTGGGAAAATATTGACATACGGAAAAACGACGTTACTTTCCCACCAACCTAATAGAAGTGCACCAAAAATATTTATGACTAGCTGAAGTACCCGTCCTCGACGGGTTAGTGAATGAAAATTTCCAAAAAGCAAGAACTTTCGTCAGCATTGTAGGAGTACACAAAATGGATGTAGTATGTTGCCAAAGTAAAGAAAGCGAAGTTATAATTTTCATGTATTGTTAAAATATTACAGGTTAGAGAGTAACTAAGTAATATCATTTCATTCGCTTCAGCGCGAACAAATATTTACGCATATTGAAATAATTTTCGCAAAATATTAAAATTTAATCAACATTTTTGAAAAATTGGAAGCCTAGAATTTAAGTTGAGTGACAACCTATCATGTCACCCAAATTCGTTTCATTCCCTGCAGTCTTTATTTCGTGATGCTGGAACAAATTTTCAGCATTTTAAAACGATTTTCGAAAAATCTCAAAATGTAAGCAAAATATTTTTAAAATTCAACGCCTATAAATTAAGATTAGCAACTACCTATCATATCACTCAATTTCGTATCATTCGTATTAGTCGTTATTTCGTGATGTTTGAAGAAATATGAACGTATTTTGAGAGAATTTTCACAAAATCTCAAAATCTAATAAAAATGTTTAAAAATTGGACTCCTATAGTTTATGTTGAGCAACCATCTATCGTGTTACCGAATTTCATATCATTCGCTTTAGTCGTTATTACGTAATACGGGAACAAAGATTCACTCAGTTTTAAACGATTTTCACAAAATTTCGAAATCTGATGGATTTTTTTATTAGATGCTTATAGTTTAAGGCGAGTGACCACCTATCATTTCACCAAATATCATTTTTTCACCTTTGCAGTTATTACGTGATGTGCGAACACAAATTTACGCAGTTTAAAACGATTTTCGCAAAATCTAATCAAGATTTTTTCTTCAAATTTGATGCCGATGTTTCAAGTTGAATTACCACCTATCATGATACCAAATTTCATTTCAATCGCTTCAGTCGTTTTTACTTGGCGGTAAAACACACATTTATGCAGTTTGAAAGGATTTTCGCAAAATCTCAAAATCCAAACAAGATTTTTTTAAAGTTCGACGCCTATGTTTTAAGTTGAGTGACCACCTATCATGTCACTCAATTTCATATCATTCGCTTCAGTCGTTTTTACGTGATGCTTGAACACAAATTTACGCAGTTTGAAACGATTTTCGCAAAATCTGAAAATCTAATCAAGATTTTTTAAAAATTCGATGCCTATGTTTTAAATTGAGTGACCACCTATCATGACACCAAATTTCATATCATTCCCTTCAGTCGTTTTTACGTGATGCTTAAACAAAAAAAGCGTCACGGACAGAATGACAGAATGACAGAATGACAGACAGACAAACTTTTTTTTGAGAGTCGCATCGGATTCCCGGGTGCTTGAAACGGATAGAAATCGCAAAATTTTTGAATTCCAAGAAAAATACAGACATAACCCTACCCCCATGAGGAATTTTTTGCCATACAAAATGTATATTCTTTACTTCATTGTCACACCCACGTATACATATATATGAGTTGTAGTAGTCGTTACCCCCCCCCCCCATGAAAAATTTCTGGCTACGCCCCTGTCTGGCAGTATTGATTCAAAATTTGTAACAAAATTCTATACAACATAGGTAAAAATCAGCTATGAGAAAATAAGTAAAGTTGGTATTGTTTTTACGTACCTGTAGCAAGTGGTACCTGAGAATTCACCGCCGACCCAAGTTAGCAAGTATGCATACGTTTACTGTACGTACTAACACTATCGTATACATTTTGAGAATGAGAAAATAAGTAAGGTCTGGGGGCCCTGGGATCTTGGATTATGATGAGAAAATATTTGTGTATGTGTTTTGTGTAGGTGAACTCTGTTTGTTAGAAATCATAAGAAATGTTTTAATTTTAGTGAGTCCTACTTATTTTATAAAATACTAGCTGAAGTACCCGTCCTTGACGGGTTAGTGAATCCAAATTCCCAAAAAGCAAGAACTTTCGTCAGCATTGTAGGAGTACACAGAATGGATGGAGTATGTTGCCAAAGTAAAGAAAGCGAAGTTATAATTTTTATGTATTGTTAAAATATTACAGGTTAGAGAGTAACTAAGTAATATCATTTCATTCGCTTTAGTCGTAATTATGTGATGCGCGAACGAATATCTACGCATATTGAAATAACTTTCGCAAAATCTCAAAATCTAATCAACATCTTTGAAAAATTGGAAGCCTAGAATTTAAGTTGAGTGACAACCTATCATGTCACCCAATTTCGTTTCATTCCCTGCAGTCTTTATTTCGTGATGCTGGAACAAAATTACAGCATTTTAAAACGATTTTCGCAAAATCTCGAAATCGGATCGATTTTTTTAATTAGATGCTTATAGTTTAAGGTGAGTGACCACCTATCATTTCACCAAATATCATTTTTTTCACCTTTGCAGTTATTACGTGATGTGCTCACACAAATTTACGCAGTTTGAAACGATTTTCGCAAAATCTGAAAATCTAATGAAAATTTTTAAAAATTCGACGCCTATGTTTTAAGTTGAGTGACCACATATCATGACACCCAATTTCGTATCATCCGCTTCAGTCGTTTTTATGTGATGCTCGAACACAAATTTACGCAGTTTGACAGGATTTTCGCAAAATCTCAAAATCCAATCAAGATTTTTTAAAAATTGGACGCCTATGTTTTAAGTTGAGTGACCACCTATCATGACACCCAATTTCATATCATTCGCTTCAGGCGTTTTTACGTGATGCTCGAACACAAATTTACGCAGTTTGAAACGATTTTCGCAAAATCTCAAAATCCAATCAAGATTTTTTAAAAATTGGACGCCTATGTTTTAAGTTGAGTGACCACCTATCATGACACCCAATTTCATATCATTCGCTTCAGCCGTTTTTACGTGATGCTTAAACAGAAAAAGCGTCACGGACAGAATGACAGAATGACAGAAAGACAGAACGACAGAATGACAGACAGATAAACTTTTTTTTGAGGGTCGCATCGGATTCCCGGGTGCTTGAAAAGGATAGAAACCGCAAAATTTTTTATTTCCAAGAAATGTACAGACAAAAGTCTAATTTTATTTATATGGATATCGGATATTGCTAATAATCCTACTAATATTATGAAATGCGTTTGTTTGTATGTTTGTTACTCTTTCGCGCTGAAGTGGCTTTTCAGATTTGGATGAACTTTGGAATGGAGATACCTTATACCCTGAATTACCACATAGGCTACCTTTTATCCCCAAAAAATCCATCTTTACCGTGATTTTCATAGATTTCTGAATTATGAGGCACATTCCAAAGCATGACATAAAACTGAATAGCACACTGGCGCAGCAGCGGATAAATAAAATATATAACTGTGATTCATATGATGCGATTCACTAGTTAATGAAAAGTTAACTCAAAATGCTTAAGTATAAACACAGCCTTATACAACAAAATTATATAAGGTTAGAGAAATGGGGAGAACGCATTGATATTAAAAATGCGTATTTATGAAGGACAAAAACAGATGAGTGCAACAGTCATCAACATTTTTACAGTTAGCAATATTTTTTCCGCATACTATGCCCTAACATCTAATGTAGTGGTTCCCAACCTTTTAACATTGTATCCCCTAGCAAAGAATAACTTACGATGGCGCCCCGCTTCATATTCCTCATCATGCGTGTATAGTTTTTTTTTTTTTTTTTTTTTTTTTTTTCAACAATGAACATTTAGTCGCCTTTTCTACAAAATAACGTTATAGGTAAAGTTTGAATAAACATTGTAAGTGAAAATAGATGTTTTGGAGTAAAAATAAGAATAAATAAGATGATGTCTTTTAAAATATGCATTATCACTTCCCTCCCACCATTTCCCACCGTTGGGAAATTGGGAACCCCTGATCCAATGCACCCGGGCAACGCAGCTACAGTTTAATATACAGCTAAATCGTTAAACAATGAAAGACAATTGTTTATATTAGTTGTTACATTAAAAAATAATTCGACACAAGGGCGGATTAAAGGAGGGGGCGACCGCCCCCCACCCCGAGAAGAAAGAAATTAATGTAAATCCTATTTTACTTCCATAAAATGGATGTATATGTCAATCTTCTAACTAACCGCCCCCACCGACAAACTTGCAATAATCCGCCACTGATTCGACACCTAATACAAAGTCTTGTTTACAAAAAAACACACAAAAAATTAAAAAAAAAACTGACTTTTGTAGATTTCTCTTCGGCAAACTCATCAATAAGTTTCTCACAAATAAAACGTGCAACAAAATCGTATTCTAATGAAGGAGTTGTTAAGGAAAAGAGTCTTTTGTGTCGTATAGCCATCCTTAGATAGGTTTATATTACTTTTAAAAGTAGTTAGTAACTGAGACGGAATTTTTATATTTTTCTGCAAACAGTAATTTCAAGCACGGGGCTCCCAAAACAGCGGGCCCTGGGTCAAGGCGTAGCCAGGGGGTGGATATCGACATTTATCTTCCCCTGAAAGTTCCGGGCTAGTTAGAATAATTAGGTCGTTCAGAAATTCCTTTTATATATGTATGATTTATTTCATATCTCCCTCCGAATAATTTTCTTGGCAACGCTCCTGGCCTGGGGCACTTGCCGTGCTCGCTCCTGCCTACCTATGGCCGTCCCTGCATCGAACGTCACCATTGGACCAATTACATAGTAGGATTTTTGATCATCTTTTTTTTTAATAACAAAAAAATGTATTTGGTTAAAACAGAATTTTGCGGAAAATATAGTAGTATAGTTTTAAAAAAAATGGCTTGCCTTTGTGAAGTCTACCGTCTTTGATGAGTGTGTAGTGATCAATAAAGTTTCTTTTCTTTTTGTTTTTTATTTCCGAAGCCCCCAAGTCATTTTTCTCTATATGTTAGTTATTTTCTTTTTCCCAATTTGATGCCTCCAGAACTTCGGCAATTACGTCACTTTCTTTCCATGTTCACCCTTCCAATTTTTAAGCGAGTTAATTCTTATGCTATCAGTTTCATAAAAGTTCTCCAGTGGGTGCAAATATAAAAGCGATTTTCAATCTAAAATAGCTGTTTTCGAATAAATGCACATTGTTAAGTGATAAGAAAAAAAATTGCATAAAAAAGTACATCGAAGGAATGTACGATAAGAAAATTTCTTTTTCTCTCTCTATCTGTCTTTCAATGCCAGACTGTCCTACACATCCTGACAAAAACCAATATTTTCTCATCACAGCTTGGAATCGCATTCCGCAATGCTAGTGTTAAGGAATTCAATTAGATCAAACGTCGAACAGGTAAAAAAATGGGGGGGGGGCAATAGAAAAAAAAACCATTCACATCTCGATCAAATCCAGAACAGTCTTATACCTCCCAGTTAAGCAATAAAATATAAATAAATATATGGCGTCGAAAAAACAACGAACGCAAAAAATAAATAAAAAAAAAGAATTTATAAAAAGAATTACAGCGAACTTCGCATTCCGTCGAAAGTGAATTTGGCTCCCCGGTTACACTTGGCCTATCACACAAGAGTAAGCAAGTGCTCAGGTGAGGACGGAACTACGGAGATTGTCATGGTATTGCGAGGGCTTCCAGAATTGGCACTTCATCTTCAATAGAAAACGGTCTTTGGGAAAAAAAATATATAAGTGTGTGTGTTCATTAAATTATGTTTTCATCCGGAAATTGTTTTGCGTGATGGTGTGCGGCAGGTTTAGTTGCGCTGTAACTGGACATGAGTTTTCCTTTCATTTTTTTTTTTTTACCCCTACATAGCGTAACAATAATCTCTCTGTTTGCGAAAAAAAAAATTGGAAGAAATATTAAAGCTGGTATTGTCGAGTTCTGTAATTGAAGAGTTTGTTTGAGGTACGGTAGTTCGAAGTTATATGTAGTTATTTGGAGTTATTTTGCGGTAAAAAAAAATAAAGGAATAACTTTTTTTTTTGTTTGGTACTAAAATTATGTAGCTCCAATCGTTAGTTCTTGTTCTACTCAAGGGCTGAAGCTGCTTATGTCGTCACTTAGTATCGAATCCCCAAACGTTCTTTGCTGTTTTCCGCAAGCTTGAATAGTTGAAGCTATTCCTTTTTGCGGCAAACCCTTCGATTTCCAAAAATATGGTACTAGTTGTGTATCCGTTCTTCGCACGGTAAAAAAGCGAATATTTTTTATTATCTCAGTCATGCTGCAGACTGCTAAATATACTGAAATTTTACTTAACAAAAAAATTTTTTAAAAATTTTTCATACCTTAAATATAGAAAAACCTACATGAAACATTCAATGCTTTAAAGACAAAAATACACCTTGTTTAATTAACTATTATGGTACAGTTGCAAATGGTCGTGACGCAATTTTTGCATAAGAGAATGTTACATTTTTCTTTCTTCCTAATGCAATTTCAAACTCGTTACATAAAAATGACTTCATATTCGCTTATTATTTGTACCTTAAATAAACAATTTCTTCTCCATTGATGTAGAGCAGGGTTTCTCGAATTTTTTCTCGGATGTAGTACTTGAGTTTCTTTGAATTTTGAGGTCGTTTTATAGTCTTTCGTAGAGAATTTTTACTAAGACTTTGCGGTGTTCTTAAAAAATAAAAACAAAAACATACTTTTTAAACATGCTTTTTAAAAGAACATCTTTCTTTATTAACATCCTTGCTTGGAAAGAAAAAGAGGTTGACGCCAAATAAATATCCCCACACAAATCTCCTTTATTCATCCTAATTTCATTTGCTAAAAACGTCGCCAACCGCATTCCAGCAACCCCATCGCAGTCCATTACCGCGAGTCCTGTGCATAGGACCGTATCACCTTCGTTCGGTTCCCATCTTTGTTTTTGAGGGGAATCCGTTCCTTAAATGTCCCCCTCCGCCGCCAACTCCTTCTCAGATCCTTATCGAATGACCTCACCACCCCCTCCCTTCCCCCCAAACCTTCCTTGATTTCATTTCGTTCGTTCTCGCACTTAATTTGTGTTCGAACATTAAGCTGGTTGCTGCGAGTGTATGGCAGCTGAATACCTGCTCGCCAAGGGGGCATGCATAAAACTAATGTTTTTTTTTTTTTTTTTTTTTTTTTTTTTTTTTTAAATGGTTTTCTTTCTTTCTTTGATTAAGGGATTGTGATTTGTGTTTTATCCGGTATTTCTTGAGAGGGAAATATAGGGGGAGGGGAGGGTTGATGTGATACTATGGTAGGTGCTTTGTTTTGTTTTATTTGGTTAAACGAGGTCAACCGTGGAAATAATGAAATTGTGGAGGTGCGTTGGAAAGATTTTTTGCGTGTTTCCGATTAAGTATGAGGGGGGTGGGTGTAATTACACGTTTCCTTGCTGCACTCTGTGGCCGCAAATTCAAAGAACGTATATTAATCTGAAAATTATTGATAATAAAATTCTCAAACTTTTTCTTTCTGTATAAAACCTGTAAAAACTTGTATTTTTTCTGTCTAAAAACATTCACATTTCTCCATGGAATATACATGGTGATTACGACTTACGGCCGTACTTAACCCTTTAACGTGCAGTGTTCTCGCACTGGGAACACCAAACTCTGACGTTTTGATCGTCGCCGGTCATGAAGAATAGATTTGATTTCTATAAAAATAGTTAAATAGTTGCGGGTGACAAGCTCCACGAGAAACCTTCACTTTCAGCACGTCATTTCCCGAAAAAAAAGTTGCCACGATTATTTTTAACAGCACTGACAGACTTCTGAAAAAATGGAAGAATGCGAGAACAGCTGGATAGATTGCCCGATGCTGAAAAAAGGGCAGCCGTTGCCATCGCTCGACTTAACTACCAGCAAGATGGCGGACGATCGAAACGTTCATCGCGTGCCACAGATCTAGAGACCCTTTTTTGACGACAGCTGGCTGTGCGCACAGTTAAGTCGGGCGATGGCAACGGCTGCCCTTTTTTCAGCATTGGGAAAGGGTTGCTCCTCAAAGGGATTATTTTCTTCTGGGCTACAAAAAGAGATAAAGTATATTTCTGCTTCTGCCAGCTGGCATTGTGGAACTGAAAATGGGGGATAGCTGCAGCCATAGAAACTGTGACACCAGGCATGCGCTGAGAAAAAGTATGGGACGAATTCTGCTACTGAATGGATGCCATTCGAGTTTCTAGTGGTGGTCATATCGAAAATTTATAGCTTTATGCTAATAGCAACTTTGTTATTTTTTATTTATTTTTCTCAAAGTGTACACAGGGTGTCCCAAAAAGTTGGTAACACGCTTTAATTATTTATCTATTAGAGATAAATGGACAAAGCAAATTGTTAAAAAAATGTTCAAAATAAGGTAGGGTAAAAGACTATGTAAAGAAAATAATCCTACATTTTATTTTTTTTTTAATTACACTTTTTAAATTTGTATACGACCCTTATAGAAAAAATTTCCAGTTAGTAAAATGTACCCCCATACGCTAGTGAGGTGATGCGCAAAATTTCAGCCTTTTATCATAAAACGTCTGAGAGATATCTTTAAACAAAGATGGTCAGGGGCTATACATAAATTTGAATGTAAACGTTTCGAGATCCATTAAAAAGCGGTTAAAGTCAGCATATATTTCTCTTTCTGTGTCTGACGCTTGTTAAGATATACTTCTCAAATTTTGTCCATTACCTCATTAGTGTATGCAGCACATTTTAGTTACCGAGAATTTTTTTTTTTTTTCGTTTTGCAATTTTAAAAAGTGTAACTTTTTGAGAATTAACGAGAGAAATATTTTCTTAACGTAATCACCTTTCCAAAATTATTTTGTACTCTTTCAATTTACACTGCCCACTTATCTCTAATAGATAAAGAATTAAAGCGTGATACCACTTTTTGGGGGACACCCTGTATATCTTCTGTAATTTTGCAAATATAGACCTCCAAAGTTGGGATATTCATCTGTGATCACTCTGTATAAAAGAATTGTCTTTTGAAGCATTTGAAATTCCTTAGAAAAAAAAAAAAAACCAGAACGTCAGTGGTTTTTATAAAAAAATCTTTGAAAATTTATTACAATTTTTAAAGTACAGACTTTCATGGCTGACTTAGCGATATTTTGCAGCATAACGCAGAAAATTCTGGTAAAAATATCGAACAGAATTTTAGAACACGCGCAGAAAATTTAAGAAATGCCACTTACTTAATCTAACGTATTAACTGATCGAGTATTAGTCAGAATAAAAATATCTGTCGGGTAAACAAGATGATACATTTAAATGAAATTAGACAGAAATTTTTAACTTACTGTTCAGCATACAGATTAACGAAATAACGTGCAGCATGCACAATAATTTCACACATACGTGCACATTAAAACTTTCAAATAAATTGATTTATGAAGCTGAATTCTGTAGATTGTTTTAAAGAAGCATGTTTCAATTTTATGTGATAGTTTTAATATAAATAGCTTATTAATTCAAACAAGTTAATTATAATTTTGACAATGACTGTTAAATAAGCATGCTGAACCTGTGCAATAAAAAACTTGTTTAACAACTTCATCCATCCCTATAAGATCAAAAATTTTTATTACAGTGGCTGTAAATAAACTTTTTACATTTTTAAAGATTGCTCTTACGAAAGTATAAATGACTTACTCTTTAATATTACTAATATCACAAAATTCGATAGTTTGTAAGTTTGTTTCTCTTTCACGCTGTTCGTGTTTGGATAAATTTTGGTTTGGAGATTTTATAAACCGAATTAACACATAAGCTATCTTTTATCGCCCTTCCACACCCCCCACACCCCAAAAAAGCACCGATCACTAGATTTTCATAGATTTCTAAATTTGTACACATCCCAAAGCATGACATAAAACTAAATTTCGCGCTGTTAGAACCGCTGGTAAATAAAATATAAATATATAATTGATTGATATAATGCAATTAAAATTATAAGTTAAAAGTGTTAACTCTAAATACTTAAGTAAGCAGAGCCTTATACAGCAAAATTATATACGTTTAGAAATGGAAAAAAATCCATAGATGTTAAGAATGCGTTTATTTTTGAAAAACAAAACAGATGAGGACTTCAGTGATTGGCATGCAAATGATTTGTTTCGGCAAACTATGCCTTTAACCCTTTGAGGCGCAACCCTTTCCCAATGCTGAAAAAAGGGCAGCCGTTGCCATCGCTCGACTTAACTACCAGCAAGATGGCGGACGATCGAAACGTTCCGCACAGCCAGCTGCGTCGAAAAAGAGTCTCTAGATCTGTGGCACGCGATGAACGTTTCGATCGTCCGCCATCTTGCTGGTAGTTAAGTCGAGCGATGGCAACGGCTGCCCTTTTTTTCAGAATTGGGCAATCTGTCCAACTGTCCTCGCATTCTTCCATTTTTTCATCAGATGTCAGTGCTGTTAAAAATAATCGTCACAATTTTTTTACAGGAAATGACGTGCTAAAAAGTAAAGGATTCTCGTGGAGCTGTGTCACCCGCAACTGTTTTTTAACACGCTTTTATTAGCTTCACCTGTATGTATGTTTGTATGTTTGTATGCTTGTATGTTTGTAACCGACTCCTTTAGACTCGATTTTGACCCACTTTAAACGGACAGATTTAATTCAAACTTTGTACATTTATCAAGAACCGGTGACAATACAATAATTTTATAAGTTTATCTCATTATCCAGATCAGGATCGCCAGGATTAAATAATTTCCTCATTTCTAATCCTGATTGAAAGTAGAACACTTCCAAATATCACAATCTTAAGAAAACCCTTCCTTACTGTGGCCGTGATCGTATAGTGGTTAGTACATTGCGTTGTGGCCGCAGAAACCCAGATTCGAATCCTGGTCACGGCAATAATTTTATTTTTACAGGCATTCTTTTTAACAGGCTTTTATTTGTTGATTAGAGACCTATTTTTCATTTTTAGTGAGGAAGGTAGCATTTAACTGCAGGTTGATTAATACTTTGGTGCACAGCAGGAGCGTAGCCAGAGGGGGGAAGGAGGCTGAGGGAGCTAAATGGGACCCTTTACTTAGCTTACAATTTGATATTTAGCTTATAATTGAAATTAGCTTTAAATTTGATACCCAGCCCACCCGAAATAAAATCCTGGCTAAGCCACTGGTGCACAGTGAAAATAAATTATCTCTTTGTACTTTCCAACTTAGTGCTCTTTAGTGTCTTATGAGAGATATCGAAAATTAAAAATAAATTTTAAATACATACAAATTTAAAAAAACTAAAAAATACGCTTTTATAGCAAATCGAACTAAAAAGTGAAAAATAAATATGTAGTTTAAAAAAACAAAAAGCAAGCTTTAGTGATAAATTGAACTAACTGAAAAACGAAAAATAATTCTTAATATAGAAATAAATTAATGAACGAAAAATAGTATTAATGTGAAAAAAGCGTGGGGGTGCTCCATATATGAGTTCCTGAGAATATTCGATCGGTACGATTAGTACAAAAATGATACAAAAAATATAGCACAAAGCACCCCACGCTTTTTTCACAATAATACTATTTTTCGTTCATTACTTTTTTTTATAGAAATCAAATCTATTCTTCGTGACTGGCAACAGTCAAAACGTCAGAGTTTGGTGTTCCCAAAGCGGGAACACTGAGCGTTAACGGGTTAAACTAACGCACCGAGGGAACTTCGTAATACTCAGCTAGTAATGTTGATATTTCAGAATTAGCTGCTCTAAATGATATGGTGGTTAGCGCCATGGGAGCCGGCAGCATAGGACAAGGGGGGGGCAATGTCCCCCCCTTGGATTTTTGTATGCAGTGTTTTCCCTTGCTTTTTTGCTCTTTCTAACATGGTAACCATACGTTGAAGCAGTCTTTGCCCCCTTGAGTAGTCTTTGCCCCCCCTGGTGTAGTCTTTGCCCTCTCTGGGAAATATTCTCCCGGCGCCCATGGTTAGGGCGCACTTCTTTCTACGATTATAGATTCAGATTAGACTACCTTGTTTGTTAATTCGCCCGTCCCTTCACAGGGGGTAAAGCGGGCTGCCTACGGTTCGACCCCATAAAAAGAAAAAAAGATTAACATTTAGGGTCTTTGAAGTGGCGGATATCTACTCAGCAAGTCCCCCCCCCCCCTCGAAAAAATAATAAAAATCATTTTCACGAAATCTTCTATACATTAATCAAATTGTTTTAGAAATATTTTTCCATGCTTCTTTAAATGCTCGTTTATTTCATTAAGTGTTAGAACCAGTAAAATTTTGGACACATTCTGATCTGTGTTGTATTTAAAGATGTTCCTCTTACAAAGCGATAGGCGTCACAAGACTTTACAACATTAAAAAATAAAAATAAAAATAAAAATAAAATAAAATAAAGTCTCGAAAAAATTAATAATGCTTGTTCACTAACAGAACTATAAACTAGCATTAACAGAATCTATTTGCCTAATGCAACTCTCAAAAAATTTATCAAAGCAAAAATTGCCTGCAAAAATGATGGAGTTACCTGTGTAGGAAAACATTGCGAAGTTACGTAAGTTTAGCATTTTTTTTTTTTTCTATAGTGTTTTGTAACTCCTATAGGTTCATTTTTTATAACATTTCACAGTTTAACTTTTAAAAAAACATTCTAAACTTTTTCCAGCCTCTATCACAATTGGATTCTTTAAAAAGTTGCGCAAAGTTGCATAATTTCCTTTAAAGAACAGTCTTAAAAGTTTAATTTATGTACCCTGTAAAAGTGTTTTCCAGTCACATTGTTAATGCAGAAAAGAAATTGCATTTCCCCCGACTGTGACCATTTTCTTTTCTTCTTTTACTTCGCACTCTATTCAAAATTACAGAAAACAGTGATTAATTTAAAATTTGAAACACGTTTCACATTTTAAAATCACACTAATGTGCTATGTATTAAAGCGTATCATAATACATGCGCCGTCCCTATTTCCTTGAACTTGGAAAGTGTTTCATTATTCATTGGCGTGCTGTATTTTTCTTCCTTTTTCCGTAAAACACTTGTTTGGAATCGAAATCTATACTTAAATTGTGTTACAGTCTTCATGAAGCATATTCTAAATTATATACTTAATAAATACTGTTTGGAATGTGCATCATAATCCATGAGTGTGCAGTGTTTGTCTTTCTTGTGTCATAAAACACATTTCAGAATTGAAATCTGTATTAAAATTGCCTACTAAAACTGATTAACAATTTTCATCTCATCCATATTTTAACTATACTTAACCTCTATAAACAATGTTTAGAAAGTGCATCATATTCCATGAGCATGCCGTGTTAGTCTTTCTTGTTCCATAAAACAATTCATTGGATTTGAAATCTATATTAAAATCTCCTATTAAAACTGTTTTACAAAATAAAACAACAAATAATTTTGAAACTAAAATGTTTTCTCGATTGACAGTTTCACTGAGCACTTAACTACTCTCTAATCTGTAATATTTTAACTACACAAAAGTTATAACTTTGCTTCCTATAATTAGCCAGTATGCTGGCTATTTCCATTCTTGTACTCCTACAATGTTGATAAAAATTCAGGCTTGTTGGAAATCTGTATTACATACTGATTCATCAACGACGTGTACTTCTGGTAGTTATCTGATACAATTCACTTTAATTTCTAAAAAGAAATATACTTCAAATTGAAACAGGTTAATAATGAACTTATCTTAATTTCAGCATTAAGCCAGCTACTGAAAATTAGTATTTCCTTTTTGCAGTGAGTTTAAAATCTCAATTTTTGATACCTATAGCTCCTGGAGATAAGAAAATGTTGCATGAAACTGAAGATAAATGTCTAAATTGGTGCTAGATAGCACCGTTTGATAAAAGTTTTGAAATAAAAGCTTATTATAATAAATTATCAAATATAGTTACTGGTGCAAACAAATAAGTCTTTTTTTCTACCTTATTATGAACATAAGTGTCAATTCCTAGTGAAATACATTTTTTTTTTACCCAGTAATTGAAACCCCATCTCAATACGCAAATAAATTTATTTTTTAAAAATAAACTGCACAGCCTGATTTTATGTACTACTATCTCATACAATTCAGTTTATATTGATTTCTAGAAAGAAATATCCTTCAAATAGAAACAGGTTAATAATGAACTAAATATAATTTCAGGATTAAGACAGTTACTGCGCATCAGATTTTTGTTTTTGGCACTGAGTTTAAAATCTCAATTTCTGATACCTAAAACCCTCTAGAGGAAAACAAAAATTGCATAAAATTAAAGACAAATGTCTAAATTGGTACTAGATAACACTATTTGGTGTTTTTAAATGAAGTTTATCGTCTACTTATATAATACGCTAGCGTATGCGGTACCAAAATCGACGAAATTTCTGTGCTGGGATCGGCAACAACTAGATGTAAACATTTGCGTAATGCATATGCGGAGAAGCAAAATATTTCGGATCTTCAAATCGTTTATCGCACATTAAAAAAAAAAAAATCGCCTGGAAATGGGCTGAAGCATATTTTCGCTATTTCCTGTTTCTTTTATATTTTTGTTAACAAGGATACGTATTAAATATTGCAACCCTACTATGAAACACCAGGTTGTTAACTTGGGCACATTAACCCCGAAAAAATTAATAATGCTTCTTCTCTGCACAAACACTGAAACTTGAGCAAATTTAACCCCGGGGTTGCCCTTTTTTAAGCAACCCGGCAGCTGCTGCAATTAAGTATTTCTGTAGGAATTTGTATAACACCTTATCACCCAATACTCTAGTTTTATAATAATTTTATGAATGGACATGTCAATCTTTCCATACATCTTGCAATGTTAGTGCTTAGCAACAAATGAATGACAAAGGCAAAAAATATTCTATCTAGAGATCATTAGTGTAGTTGCACCCAAGGGCGGATTAAAGGGGGGGGCGGAGGGGGCGACCGCCCCCTCGAGAAGAAAGAAATTAATGTAAGAGACCCTATTTTACTTCCATAAAATGGATGTATATGTCAATCTTCTAACCACCCCCACCGACAAACTAACCGCCCCCCCCGACAAACTTGCAATAATCCGCCACTGTTGACACCGCCAGTAATTGACACTTTCCCAGATAATTTATTATAACTAGCCGCCCCATACCTTACTGTTCCATGTACTCATGGCAACCATCAACTTTTATCATGACATCCAAAATTTGTAGCAACCCTAACCTAAAAAATTTCATGACAAATACTGTTGAAACAAAGAAACATGATTTTCGTTGAAATGAGTCCACTAATATGCTCATCACTGCACTGAGTACATGGAACAGTAAGGTATGGGGCGGCTAGTTATAATAAATTATCTACCGAAGTGTCAATTACCTTCGCAGTGTCCATTACCGGTGCAACTACATTAATGATCTCAAGATAGAATATCTTTTTCCTTTGTCATTCATTTGTTGCTAAGTTACTGAGTAAACTGTATAATCGCAAAGTGAAAAAAAAAAAAATTAAAATTTCGTGCTCGTTTTCATAATCTCGTTCACATTCTGGGTGGTAAACTAAAAATCTGCAAAACTGGCTAGTAGTCAACACGGGAAATGTTTTATTCTTTAATTACAGGGAATGCTGCCGGCTAAACTCGATTCCAATGTTTACGTATTTGAAAGGTAATTTGAAGGTAACACAAATCCCAGCAAGCATTGAATGTTTCCATTCCAAGGAAAAAAAATAAATTATGTACTCTATTTCCTATTTGTAAGAGTAAGAACAACATGGTGAATAGAGGACAGGAAAGAAAATAACTGGAAGAGAGGCAGTAAGAAGAACGTAATTACAAAAAAGAAGATAGTAAATAAATAGTAAGAAAAGTACAAACAGAAACAAAAAAAAATGCCATAAACGTATAAAGATAAAATAAATTAGAGTAGTGAAAACGAGACAAGGGAAAATGTGTCAGTAACAGCAATTTTTTAGGTTGTTATTTTTACTCCTATTTGTGTTTTGAATGAAGCTATTTAATTTGATTTATTTTAACAACAAGTTTTTTTCATTTTCGTAATGCTCTTTTTAACTATTAAACAAATAAATAATGATAAAAGCTTGCGTCAAAGAAAATTTAATGATATATTTTCTAGCGTGTTTTCTTTGAGATTCGATATCTTAGCTGCTATTTTATTAACTACTGCTCAAAATGAAGTCATTATTTATTTATGTTTCTATGTTACTACCCATTATTCGTTAAAACATGATATATTAAACCGCTATTAGTACGAAAAATATTGTATAATTGGATAAAGGCATATTGAATAATTGGATATTAGATCAGACTTGGAAACCGTACCTCTCAAAATTACGACTATAGATGGGGGAAAATTAAGTATTCTTTCATCAGAAACACTCAATTAGAATTGGTTGTCTTTTATAAATAACAATGATAAGGTTTTTGAAGAGTAAACCGTTTTCATGATCGCCACTTCGATACATTTTAGTCATCGTATTGTGTGTTTATAAAATATGTAGGATTGCATATTGCTATGATTTTTCTTCGTTCAAACAAGGAGTTTGGAACACAGCATATACGTATGAATACTGGATGAACTGGTGATTTTTTTAATTGTCACTACTCGAAGCCATGTTTAGGTATGGTTTAGGAATACAAAAATCTGCTTTATTAAATCAATTGAAATATTCAGTACAGAAAAGTTAATGAACCCTTACTCAGAATAAAGGAATTTAGACTTTCTATAAGAATTAACAAAATTAGAACTTAAATAATGCACTTAAAACTTTATTGTAGTTCTAAAGTTAATTATTTTAAAACAGTAATTTTAATAATAAAAAACATAATAATATAAGTAAAGTTTTGAAAAGATAATAATAAAATTTTTAAAGGATTTTACTTTTTAAAATGTTATGCATTAAAAAATGTCATATCTCAGATTAAAAATCAATTTGTATACATATTCTGTAGATTCACAGCATCTCAGAAGTTGCCTGAGAAATTTTAGAGATTTTTACGTGTATGAATACCACTGGTCCCAACGCCATTACAATGATTTTGAAATTTAATTCACGTAATCACCCTTTTTCCCATTATTATCAACGCTTGATCGGGAACTCAAGATACAAAACAAAACAAAATACTTTCTCTCAAGGAACTTTTCCCACAGAAAATTTTAGGCCAATTTCCATTGCTTAAAAACTGGGGTGAAATATTAACCCTAGAATTTCCCTGATTTGGGCTTTCTTGGGTCGATCCCGTGCTCCTGCGTACTGCACATTAAGACACTCTCCAGACCATAAAATATTCGAAGAGACAAAACCTTCGGTGACTTTAGAGCTCCCACAAATCATTCTAGATACCGTTCCGTGCGGACTCGTTCACGCATGATCCGTTCCTTTCAGGATCCACGCTCGAAACGACACAATGCCGGCATACGAATGACTCCTAATAAACGGCAGGAGGAATTCTCTTTAGAAAGAAAAATGTTTGGGGTTATATCATTTCTGAGAATTTTCTCGTCTTGAGAGACGCAGAAATATGCAACGGTTATGTAAAGGGTAATATGCGTGTGTTAAGTTCGCGACGCCGAGCTTGATCTTATGCACCAAGCTTGCGTGAATGACAATTGGAAGGAAAGAATGTGTCATCGTAATTTTTCAGATGTTATTCTGGGTACTTGTTATAGATTCCGCCATGCCTAAAAGTTTTGAGAAAGTAAGAATGCAAAGTTGTTTTTTGGGACGGACGCGAGACTAAAAATTTGCCCGTCTCGTCTAGCCGAATAGCTGCAAAGTTTTGTCTGGTCTCACTAAGTCCCTATAAGGTAATAATAAAAGCCTCTGTCTCATATAGCATAAAAGCTGCAAATCCCTGTCTTGTTTCATCGCACTTTGGTTTTACTGTGCAATAATTCCGCACATGCATTTAACAAAATAGCAACAACAACTATTAACAATAATGATGATGAAAGTAATTTTAGTAAGAGAAACAAACATATGAAAATCTGGGAATATTTTTAAGCTTTTCCATATAGCATTGTGGCCTCGTAACGTGTATGCATAATCACTCCGAAATAACAGTGACTTTATGACTTCATGTGACATGTTCATGGCAGAGAGGTTGTGGCGACGGATAAATGGTCGTCTGGGACAGTGTTTGTGACATCACATGGCGACTAACACGGCTGTTACATAGCGACCTACATGGTCATGGACGTCGCTTAGTGAGAAATTACGCTGCTACGTCATTTGACACACAGAAACGTAACGTTGTGACTAATTATCAGTTATACTGCGACGTCAAAAGACAGGAACGAACGTCTCAGAGAGCGTGCACGTACATCACATTTGTGGCGTGACAAAATGTAACGCCGCCACAACATCACTTCCAACATGATTGCTGCATGGATTATACTTAGCCACATGATGGCTTTAGATGCCACATTGCCACTAGATTTTAAATGTTATTTTCGTTATATTAATTATTGATACGTCAAAATTTTATGCTTGTGTTAGTGTAAAAACAATTTTTTACTGACAAAAATGTTTTGTTTATTCAAAAAATTTTGGTTGACTTTATTTCAAAGAAATGTTTTCGTTGCATCAACAAAAGTTTTGTCCGTTCAAAGAAATATTTTGTTAATTTAACAAAAATTTTTTAAGTTGAAAAAGCGCTAACCAAATTTTTGTTGAATTTGCTGGCTGTCCACTGGATGCCTCCCGTAATAAAATAGCCACAATACCTCCGGGCAGTTGTAGTGCACAGAGTCAAATCGGCAAGTGTCAGCCCGATTTAAAAAAAAAAAAAAAAAAAAAAAATGTTGAATCAACAAACTTTTGATTTATTCAACAAAACTTTTTTTTCTTGTTTTTAAATACATTTGGCTCAATATCGGATTTTCAACGGACTAATATCTTAAAAGATTTATTTTAACAACTCTCTGCAAAATAAATGAGCAGTTTTCAAAAATTATATATGCAAAATAATCACATTTCTTTTATCATTTAAGTATTTCGCTATCATTTCTGCATACGCAGCCTAGCCTACCACTAACTTCAGGTAGTTAAATGCACGCTTTCATTATACACACCTGTGTTTAAACAGACCCATTACAGAAGAAATTGCCATGGCATCGACAGGTGACAAATATAAAGTTCGAACTAACTTCAACGAGTTCAAATCAATTTTGTTAACACACACAACACATGTGTAACCTTAACATAACAAGAGTTTAAAAACAAACTAGAGAACCGGTGCTAGAAAGAAATTTCCTTCCAAATCCCTTGCTTAAAAACCCGTAGCCACAAATCGTGTGAAGGTTTTCAGCCTTCGCGAATCTAAACTCTCTTAAAGGTATCGAACAGCTTGAGACCTAAAATATGGGAACAAATTCATTTTAGCTAAGCACAAACCCTCACGTTCTTCTTTCACCTTTTTAAAGACTGCAATTTTGGAGGCCCTCGCCTCAACCTTCGCATGAAATCATTCTGATAAACAGCCCTCCAGCAGACGCTCTTTACTCGGAGACCATGGGGCTTCTATTTTATTTTCTGGCCCCTTTCAACCTCCTGCAGTCGTGGGGCACTCGCGTGCCACCTGCCCTCCAAGAAACGTCCAGGTGGAAGTTTCCCCCGAACAGAAGGCCCTGTGGAGGTGGATTCGAATAAAATATTGTGTGGAAAGGGGAGCGGGAAGGTGGAGAGATATTAAAAAAAAAAAAGGAGTTTCCGGTCCGCGTGGAAGAAGTGCGTTTGTTACATAAAGAATGGATATTATACTCGTGAGGAACAAAGAATGAAAGTTGGAGGAATAAAAACCGCATTTTGTTGCTTTTTATTCAACTAGACTAGAAGTCAAAGCCCGTTGTGGAGACGATTACAACGGGCGCTAGAAAAACATTGGAGGAAAATATGTCTACACTCAATGCATTTAATCTTCGTCCACCTAAAATAAATAAGTTCATATTCAATCTTTATTATATACCCAAATCGAATTTCATGCCCTTCTGGAAACACACGAAACTTTTGGCATGCGGAGGATTTCGTTTTGTGTATGCGGCCATTCTTGCAACCATGTAGACGATTTATTTGTGGGGAAAAAAATTAAGCTTTGTAATCTAGAAAAACTATTTTAAAGGAATTGGAATCGCACTTTCCTGAGTTTTTGCTTTTCTGTTGACCACGGCTTCGCTTTTCGAGCATCACCAAAACGCACGTGTGCTTGTCGACATACATCACTGGTAGTCCGAATGTACTAGAATCTAAGCAAATATTCGGTCTTTCACCGACATATTTGGTATGTGTTGACATTCACCGGTGAAAGTCGACCTCCAATTTTGGTCTTTCACAGTAACAGTTATATAAACTATATATGTGTTAAATAAATTTTAGAGAGAGAACTGATGTTAAATAAATTTAAAAATAAAGAAATAAAACACTTCTGAACATTAAATTAGAAAATAAAACATTTTAAAATACAAATATAAGCATTTTTGAAACTTAAAATAATATTGCAAATTATGATAGTGTATCATTTGCTCAAAAGTAGCTTCCTTCGACTGTAATACAAATATGCACCCGTGTAGAAAACTCTTCCTGTACTTTGCGTAGCATAATCAGGCCTTGCTTTGGAAATTTGGCGGCCTTAGGCAAAATCAAGATTGGCAACAAGATTGTACGCATTTTGATACACTGATGCATGCATACCCATAGGGACGTATCCAGAAAAAAATTTCAGGGGGGGGGGCCAAAAGGTTGGATAAGGCAGAATTTTTTCTCAAAAATACTCCATCATTATCATTTTATTAATAGAAATCGAAATTTCGGTCGGGGAGAGGGGTTCGGAACCCCTGGATCCTCTCCTAGTAAACGTCCTGGCATGCACACATACATACATGTAAAATATGCTCACTCATTATGAAAAAATATTCATCACATTTAGAATGTTAAACTGAGAAAAAAGAAAATTTTTGCGACAATTTTTATAAATCTTTGAAACTTTACATAGAAGATAGTCCTCTAATATTGAGTAATAAATCATTTTACTGAAAAAGTGAGTTGTTCTAAAAAAACTTTATGAAGTAATAATTTAAAATCGTTAAATCGCTAAATCATAAAAATCATTTAAGTTACATTTATACAATAGGCTTTTTTGCTTGTTAATTTAATTTATCTTGGTTAAAGCCAGTATAAAATACATTTGTTAAGCCTTAGTTTTATAAATCAGTTCTTGATTCCATTAAGACATTAAAATAATGCAAACAAAGCATAATTTAAAGAAAATATGAATAAGATATTATTAAAATCTAAAAGTAAAAAGAATTATACACATCAAAGAATAGCTAATTTACAGTTCATAACAAATGGTCAAAAATGCTTACTTGCTAGTTTGTCTTTAGGGGTGTATCAATCAATTGAACAATATGTTCTACTGGTGGAGACTCATTCTCAGAAATAATTTGAATTATTTACTTTTATATTTACTTTTATGGTTGGTTAGCTTAAATTTCACTGTTTATTTCCCTATACTTATTTAGAATGTATTTATTGTTTAGTGCGTACAAAAATATTTATAAAAATCCACTAAAAATTTGTGTGATGCTACAAATTAAAATTTAACTAATGTGGAGGGGGAAAAAAAGAAGCTAGATAAAGAGACTCACAAAAAAAAAAAAAAAATGAAATGATGAAGTAATTCAACAAATAAATGCAAAAGGTAAAATTAACTTATCTTGAATTCACGAGTGAAATACGAGTTTAGTATTTTGTTTAAATGTTTTTGTCCCCTCTTCAACAACTTCTCAAGGAATGTATATTTAAAATTATTACATAATTGATATGCTAAATATCAATATCAATCATATAGTTGATGTGCTATAATGAGTACACCTTATTGACAGGCTTTTTACCGGCCATTAGCCTGATACCTGGAGTTTCATCTTACAGCTTCATCATGCAGATTTTTTTTCTTCTTTTTAAATCTAGATACCAGAGTTTTCCCTGAACTCAACTGAAGAATCAAAAACCTAATAATACAATTAATTTAATAATTAAATCTTTGTTAGAAGATTGTTTAATGTCATAACTGAATTTTGTCCACAAATTCATCCATTAAATTAGTGTAATTGAGTGAACTCGCGATATCGTTTTCTATTGATATTAAAGACAGTCCAACTAATCTTCCCTGGGACATAGTTGATCATAAATATATTTTAATCAGCTTTAGCTTTGAAAAGCAGCTCACAACAGATGCAGCAGTCATTGCTATTGTTAATAAAATTCTCAGTACAGTCGATTGCGTCTAATTGGACCACCGGCTACTCGGACCAGCCACTTATTCGGACCCGAGTCTTATAGAACCGAAACAAACGCTGTTACATAAGTATGATATCATTAGTTTATATGGACAAAAATTCCGCTTAATCGAACCATAGAACAAACCAAATAAGAAAATGTGATCATACTTATCCTGCATTGAGCGGGTGTAAATTAGAGAAGAGGCGGACACAGCCCGAGCCCGAACCGGGATCGGGAGAAATTTCTCCTTTATTTAATATACTCCTACACATTGGAAAAGGTGAATCATGTGAGAAATAAACTTATTATTATTATTTGATAAACTTGAATATAAAGCATTGGAAAGTGCGTTCAGAGTTTGTCTTTAATTTGCATGATCGGCAAAACTTATGATAACACCGGTCAACACGATTTTTGGGTCTGACTTCTGCATGTTAAATTTTAGTTTCTCCTACTCCAAAACTAAGGAAAATAACTTTTTTTTTTATGAAAGTTTGCTTTTGTAGAAATTAAAGCATTTTTTCAATTTTTGGCAAAAATCAATGATTTTTTTTTTATAATTCCACTCTAAATTATGATCAGAAAAGTTTTTGCTGGATATAAAAGTCTTTTTTATTCAAGATTTCTGATAAACAATAACATATAAATGTAAAATAATTATTTTATTGAGTATTCTTGTTACACAAATCATCATTCTTTCAGTCGCAATCAATTACAGATTTTAGTATATTACTTTGCATCATTGTGTTAAAATAAAAATATTACATACTAAATATTACATACAATATTATTATAATAATACAGTTTACTTTCGGGTTAATCAAAGTGCTGTCATCTTTCATTTATGAAATAAATTAAAATATACTTATCGATGTAAATCAGACAAAAGCAAACTTTAAGAACTAAAAATGAAAATTTAAGTGTTTTTCAATGTCTAGAATCAGAATTTAAGTATCAGAACAGAAACCCGATTTTTTTTTTTTTTTTTTTTTTTTTTTTTTTTGACCGTTGTAATTCTATCAATGAAGTCATTGGCTTTTATTTATCTATTATCTGAAATTTCGTCTCGGGCTCTGACGCGTTCGAATTAAAAGTCCTTGGGCTCGGGCTTTAAAACAGGAGGCCGAACTCATCTCTAGTGTAAAGCCCTGAACTTTGAAATACAATCAATCAACTGAATAGGCCGAAAATCATAAGTTCTAGACGATATCATTAATAACTTTTTAAACGGTGTTATATATTTTAAGTATCTGTGTTGGAGATGCACTGACAAAAAAAAATTTAAAAAAAGAGTAGGAAAATTGTGAAGGATGCAAATTATTTCGAGATCGTTGCAGAGATTTCTTTCAAGAATCAGTCATAAACTGGAAGTCTAAAACTGGAAAACAGGAAACTGAAAAAAAATGTACTTAAATTTTTATTGAAGATTATTTTATTTGGCGGCCCTAGGTGGTTGCCTAGGTTCACCTAATGTGAAAGCCTTAAAGATTAGTATTCAAAAATTAGTTTTGCTTCTTTCTCCGCATTAAATTAAAACAAAGAAGAAAATTAAATTAAAACCTATCATTTAAAATTTCAATATTTATATGATCCCTTAACAGTTCACCTTAACGGGACATTTTTAAACGTGGAAAAGTGACTTAAGTCAAAATATTTGCTGTTGTATACCTCGGAAAATTTTGGTCGTAAAAGGACAAATTTTTTTTTATTGTGCATCAAATTGTATAAAGAAAAAATTTCTAAATATAACTGATAGGACCGGGGGACCGTATAAAAATTTAAATTTTGTAATTTTTATAGGAATTGTTTTATTGACTTCGATTGTTTCATATATAATAGATTGTACAATTTAAAGCATTTTTGCAACTGGAACTATGTGTCTCTGACTAACGGTTTAGGAAATAGTCATTGGACAGCGTTAGCACTGGAAACCCTGTATATTCCTCATATAATTTCTCACCTTTTGCAATTTTTAAAAAATCATATATACGGACCAGGGAAGTCATGGAATCACTGGTCCTTTGTACCACTTTCTAAGTATTTTAACCCCTGACGTCCTAATATTAGAACACATCTTTGCATTACTCTATGCTAGCCGCCTCCGGCGACCAGTTGGTTCGCCATCTTAATAAATCTTGTTCGAAGAGAATCAAGGACGTGCCCAGAAAAAAATTTCGGGGAGGGTCCCAAAAATTTCGGAGGGGGTCCAAGCGGTGAAAAAGAGAGAATTTTCCTCAAAAAGACTTCATCATTATTAGTTTGCTAACAAAAATTGAAATTTCGGGAGGGGTCCGGATCCCCTGGACCACCCCCCTGGGTACGTCCTTGAAGAGAATCCTGTTCCTCACCGGCTTCCTTGGCACTAAAATCTCTTCAAATTCTGAATGGAATTTAAAATTAAGATAGTTACAAACAGGAGCGGCCCTAGGGTAAGTGTACAGACCCCTGCTAACGTAAAAATTACGCCTCTTTTTAAGCTCTTAGTTTTTGAGTTCGAAATGATGCCCTTTCGAAGCCGGCGCCCCGATGCGATGCTTACCGTGTCGGGCCGCCCCTGGTTACGAAAATAAGATGGGGTTTAATGATAAAAACCTACAAAAAGGTACAAATTATTTTCGTCCTATATTAATTCTGAAGAGTTTCTGGATATATTGGCCTTTATCAAACGTCAAGGGAAAAAAAAGTAAGAAAATCTGAAACACTTTCAGATTTTAAAAAAACACTACAGTACTATATATTAAAAGCGTATTATAATCCATGGGTCTTACTTATTTTCGTTCCTTATTCCATTAAGTTGGAAAGTATATTATTATTCATGAATGTAATTAAGCACAATTAAAATTGATATTTCTAACATCTTTTTTCTGGATGTGTAGCAGACGATAAATTACGACAAGCGCTAGAATCACATCTTCTCAAAATAGCATATCAACCATTTCGTTTGTTGCCAAATTAAAAAGTTGCACGTTTTAGTCTCGGTAAATTTCCAAATTCTGTTTTCCTTTTGAGTATAAAACATTTCATTTCTGTTCGGATTTCACATGCGCACTATATTTTATATAAAAATAATCTAAACAAAAAAATCGTTATTCTCTTATTTTTACTTCAAGAGTCTGAATCATTTAATAAACTTTCCAAATATGGCGACCTAGATATGCTATATTCTCTCTTTTTTCATGCATGGTTACAATTGCGAAATGGCGGAGCAAAAATGAGCCTTTTGCGACATGTTTTTTATCGATATCTCCTAAAATAATTCGAATTTCGAAAAAAATCGCTTCAAGGTATGTCGACCTTGGTCTCCGCCCTGGAGAATTCCCATACAAAATTTGGTAGGTCTACGATCACCCGTTTCGGAGCTACGCGAGACACAGACAAATTAACTAACTAACTAACCAACTAACGGACAGTTTACACTCTGTTTTATTTATATAGAAGATTCTTAATTTTTCAAGAACATTAACTCCAAAACCTACTGTCCTAATAATACATACAAGAATAGCAGAACGTTATCATTTTTGCTCTGTAGATGGCAGAAATCTCTAACAGAAAAGATAATGGATGTTCCAAGCTATTTGAAGCGAAAAGTTAAATGCATCTTTACGAATGCATGCATGCAATCAAAATGCATGAGAAGTGTGAAGTATTTTCATGTTTTCACGCACAAAGAAATTGTTTCAAAAGGTTTCATACAAAATAACTGTTATTTTTTTTTTCATTTTGCTCAATTATAGCCTATCGTGTCCTACTATTAGAACATTTTTTAATTTGTTTGGTAATTGGCTGAATGTTTAAGATACTTACATATAGTGCAGCACAGGGGAGTCGCCGGGGGTGGGGGGGAGGATCGGGATATATCCCCCCCCCGGAATTTTTGGATTAGTGATGAAATTCCGTCTATTTATACACATATAAGTTCATATCCCCCCCCCCGAAAAATTTACCTGCCTACGCGCCTTGCAGCACATCTGACCACTCACTGATTTTTTATCTACTCAATTCAAAATTCAGGGCCGAAAAGGTTAATTTCTACCCCTGCTTGTATGCAATGCATAAATTTCTGGACATCACTATGCTGTATGGGAATTAAATAATTTTGTGAAAATCATTTTTATGCATGCTTTATTCAAAGTTATTAAACTGAATTGCAAAATTTCAACATCAAAACGTTGTCACCTGACTGTCAAATTGAACACAACCAGGCACACTGCACTTTTAACCTATCCAAAAAACTTCTCTTCCTACGTTCGGAGTCAGACAGGTGCCTTGCTCTTTCCCACATCCTCCCACTCTCTTGTTTGGGGCAGGAAATAAAAGTCAGAATGTTCTCTTTCTGTTTGCTTTCTTAAACGGAGATGAGAAAAAAAGAAAGAAAGAAACAGATGAGAAACAGTGGGGCATACGCGCACATGATAGTAATTTTCTTACATTTCTTGCAAGGCGTTTTTGCTTGGCGTGTTGTGTGAGTACCCAAAGGTAAGGGGAACTTGCTTCCGTTGTGTGGGACGCAGGTGTTCGATATCTGCTGTGGGAACCCTCGGTAATCAACATCTGTGATGGTTTTTAAATGCTGGAACTGTATTCTAAAACTAATGTAAATAGGTTACTAAGAGGTAGATATCCAATCTCAAGATTGGTTTTTTAAAAATGGATTTCAAATAGTTGTTAACACTTTGAGCTTACCCTTACCCAATGCTTAAAAAAGGGCAGCCGTTGCCATCGCTCGACTTAACTACCAGCAAGATGGCGGACGATCGAAACGTTCATCGCGTGACACAGATCTAGAGACCCTTTTTTGACGACAGCTGGCTATGCCGCAAAGCCAGCTGCGTCAAAAAAGGGTCTCTAGATCTGTGGCACGCGATGAACGTTTCGATCGTCCGCAATCTTGCTGGTAGTTAAGTCAAGCGATGGCAACGGCTGCCCTTAGCCAGCTGTCGTCAAAAAAGGGTCTCTAGATCTGTGGCACGCGATGAACGTTTCGATCGTCCCCCATCTTGCTGGTAGTTAAGCCGAGCGATGGCAACGGCTGCCCTTTTTTCAGCATTGGGCAATCTATCCAGCTGTTCTCGCATTCTTCTATTTTTCAGCAGAAGTCAGTGCTGTTAAAAATAATCGTGACCATTTTTTTACGGGAAATGACGTGCTAAAAAGTAAAGGATTCTCGTGGAGCTATGTCACGCCCGCCACTATTTGTAGAAATCAAATCTATTCTTCGTGACTGGCAACAGTCAAAACGTCAGAGTTTGGTGTTCCCAGAGCGGGAACACTGCGCGTTAAAGGGTTAAAACACTCTGGAATCGGAGCTTCACCCATAACATTTAGTGCTCCTGCAAACTCAACCACATTGACAAAAAAGAATGATTATAAAACTAGAACGAGTAATAATATAATAGTAAAGTAAATGTTGGAAAGTATTTAAAGTGAAGATTTACATGCCCGAATGACAATGAGAGCTGAGTTTTTGAAACAGATTCGATAAGAATTGAAAATTTCTGTAACTCATCAATCAAATAATGTAGTATTTCTAAAAATTTAGGATTTCATTTTTTACACTGTTAAGACAAATAGTAAGTTATGCTTCTGTAAATGTCTTGCGTTGCCATCATGAATTATATACAGGGAAGAAAAAATACCTTTATGTGACAGTAATTCCCGTTCATTAAAATGATCTACAACCATCTGAACTTAATATAATTAACAATAACGGCCAGGTTATGCAGTCATGTAAATGAGGATCTTCTTGTCGAGAAGTAGAATAGCATTTAAGACATAAAATGAGGCACTCACTTCCGTTTCGTGTAAATCGCAGGTGTGGGGTGTTTGTCCCCTTCCGCATCACCTGCCCGTTCCTTGTCCCCTAAGACTCCTATAAAATACTTAATTAGTTTGAATAAACCCGCCTTCGTACATGCAGTTAGGAACTTTGATCAAGCAGGTGACTTTAACTGAATGGACTTTTTAATCCTTTAACGCGCAGTGTTCCCGCTCTGGGAACACCAAACTCTGACGTTTTGACTGTTGCCAGTCACGAAGAATAGATTGGATTTCTATAAAAATAGTTGCGGGTGACACAGCTCCACGAGAATCCTTTACTTTTTAGCACGTCATTTCCCGAAAAAAATTGTCAGGATTATTTTTAACAGCACTGACATCTCCTGAAAAATGGGAGAATGCGAGAACAGCTGGATAGATTGCCCAATGCTGAAAAAAGGGTCTAGAGACAGTTTTTTGACGACAGCTGGCGCACAGCTAGCTGAAAAAAGGGTTTCTAGATCTGTGGCACGCGATGAACGTTTCGATCGTCCGACATCTTGCTGGGAGTTAAGTCGAGCGATGGCGACGGCTGCCCTTTTTCAGCATTGAGAAAGGGTTGCGCCTCAAAGGGTTAAGGGTTTGTTCGGAGAAACGAAATCTCGCTCACAGACTTTATATACAAAGAAAAATAAACTAACTGCACCAGGGACTTCCAAGAAGAAATTCAGGATGATTCCTCATAAGCTGTATTACAAGCCGTAATAAATTAAACAACAGCGTCTTAGAAAGTCCTCTGCCCAAGGCACCCCCCCTCAGTTGCCTCTCGTGTAGGCTTGCCATAACACACATACATAAAACAGTGCCCTTCACGAAACTTACCAAAAAAATTCTTCAACTTGGAGTTGCACAGCAAAGAGTTTCGAAGAGTGACACATCCTGCTAAATTTTCGGTGTTTAAGAATTTTTTCTGAAAGTTTAATCTGATAAAGGTTTATTACTTATTACTGTGTAAAGTACAGCTTGTAAAAAAGTAATCCGCCAAGTCCATTTTTACGAGATTGTTCTCTGACGTCTGTACGTACTTACGTATGTACGTAACTGGGTTATCTCAAAAACTGTTATTCGTAGAAGGTTGAAATTTTATATTTAGAATTGTTGTAGAATCTAGTTGTGCACCTCTCTTTTTGGTTTGAATGTACTGGATAGTTTATTTACAGGGACACCCAAAAGAATTTCATTACGCTCTATGGACAAAAACTCTTTAAAGAGTATTTTAAAGGTATTCGGTTATTTCAAAGAAACAAAAGATAAAAGGTTATAAAAGATTGCAAAAAAAAAAAATTCTCCATTGAAAATAAAAGACATATAGTTAGCTAACGGTCTGACGACGGTTATGTGCCTCCCTCAAAAAATGTGTACTTATCTATGTATAGCTCAAAATTCGAATATCTCTAAAACTATTAGTCGTAGAATACTGAAATTTTATATTTAGGATTGTAGTAACATCTAGTTGTGCACCTCTATTTTTTTTTCCAATCTGGATAGTTTATTTATAGGGTCACCAAAAGAATTTCAATACATTAAGGTCTATAGACATCTTTTATGTATCTAATGTATTATTTCTTGAGTCAGTCATTGTTTGGGCCATACCCAAAATCTTGCCAACTATCAACAACCTCAGTGAGATTTTCTGATATATCTCCGAATTTGGGGCAAAAATAATTACGTTTTCCATTAAAACTTTTAACCGTAGCATGTTGAGATTTTGTATTTAGAACTATTTTAACATCAAATTGTGTTCTCTTTTTATTACTAGTTTACAGGGCAATTTATTTTACAGTGTCACTCAAATTACTTTCAATACATTGAGGTGTATGGATACCTTCAATTCATTAAATTTTGCGTTCAATGGCAATTTCACTACAGCCATAATCTCGCAAACTGTCTCAAGCCTTTGGCGAAATATCTCCTAATTAAGAGCCGTGAATAAATCTTTCAAACTGAACCCAGCTTGGCAATATCTCACATATTAGGCTAGAAATTGCTAAACCTTATTATTATTGCAATATTATATATGTTTCAAGTAAAATAAGTTTAAATGAAGTGCACGGAAAATATTTATAATTTGTAAGACGTAAAAGACGTCATGTGGTGTCCACATCCGAATTTTTATTTATCATAGCTTGTGTATGATAGTATTTTTTGCAATAATTTTTAACTTTCAATAAGTATCAGAATATCCTAATTAATATTATAAATGCGAAAGTGAGTTTGTTTGTTTATGACGCTTTCGCGCCTAAACCGCTGAATGATGGATTTTGGTTTAGACATAGATGGGACTCTGGAGAAGGCTATAGGCTACTTAGAATTTTAGATTTTTAATTACTTTTAAAATTATTAATTAAAAACCGTTTTTACGTTGCCCTGTTTAACGAGTTTCGCCCGTATCAAATGATTCATGTTTTGAGCTAACAGGAATACTATTACTTCAATGAAGAATCACATGCTTCTGAAAAACATTAAATACCACGGAAATTATGCCAGTTTTATACCAAATATATATCTATTAAGACACTCAAAATAATTCTAATGCATTGCGCTCTATGGAAATTTTGTAGCTACTAAACCGATTCTAAAACTTTTTTCACTGATTGAAAGTTGCATTATTCCTGAGTATAATTGTTTGTTTGTTTTTGGATTAAGACCGATTGACTGCACTAGGGTCCTAGGTCTGTATGGCGAATTCCTCTGTGGGGGACTTTCTAAGGTATCCTAGCCCGTATTTACGCGAGGTTCTTTAGAAAACCACGGAAAACTGCGAGCGGCTAGATCGAGAGGCGCGACCGGGTTTGAACCTGGCACCTTTCACCTTGCAGTTTTGAGAGCAGAACTTCTTAGACACTGGTGGCACCCTAAGTGTTATAGGCTACCTTTAATGCATATATCACAAATAGTTCTTTTACAGGGATGCTCATAAGAATTACATTACGCTCTATGTGTATCTCTGTAAGTACTGATAGTAAGCTACAGTTTTCTTGAGTATTATAGGCTAAAATTCATGCATGTAGCGTAAAATCCATGCATGCGGCGTAGTTCCTTTACAGGAACACTCAAAATAATTCTAATGTATTACGCTCTCTGGGTATCTCTGTAACTACAGAACCGATTCTAAAACTTTTTCACAATAGAAAGCTGCTCTATTCCTGATTAACATAGGCTAAAATTCATGCATATAGCATAAATATTTCTTTTACAAAACAGTTCGCAAATACTGTCGCAACTGTATTCGCCAAAAGCCTAAATAAAATCTAAATTTAGTAACTCTGCATACTCTGTTATTTTAAATGAAGTATACTACCATGCATTATACTTCATTTAAAACAAGTAAAAGGCAAATAATATTTAAATGGAGTTTCTTCTGTCGCAAACATATTTGTTATTCACACATGCTTCATTTCTCTCGGGACCTACTTCTAAGGCCGACGCGGACGAAGTCGCGGGTAGCAGCTAGTACACATTTAAATATGTTCTGAATTCAGTGAACACTTTTCTTTTCATTAAAATTCACTTTGATCAGTCAACCTATTAATTACATAAGTTGTGCAATTGTAAAAGGAAGCGAATTCAAATAATCTAACAATAAAATTTAATTCTAAAAAAAAAAAAAAAATAAATAAACTCCCTCCCCGCTAGCTTGCTTGCGATCGCTCTAAATCTCCCCCCCCCCCCTCAATCACCAGCTCATCTCCGTTTTAATTCGTAATTAGCCCATTACCGTTCATTTTGCCCATCTGACGTCGGTAGAAGGACGCAACCGAGCGGAGCTAATCGCCTCCTGACTTTTTTTACATTACATCAGGAGCGGTAGAAGTCGAAGTCATTTTCCACTAATCGGTAGCAATCAGAGTTGTGTTTAGCGGGGATTCGAGAATATGATGATGATGAGCGATTAGAACACTGCGAGAAAGCCTGCCCTTTCGTAAGCGGGTTGATACCTGTCAGGTGAGGCCTAGCGTTTGGCGAGATTCTCGTTGATCTTGGCATGGAATCTGCAAACAATCAAGCACACAGAAAATAGAAAAAAAATTCTCTTAGTGGTTGTGGTTCAATACTTAAGTAATTGAAAAAAAAATTCTATCGTTCTGAGAGTGACATATTGAAGATAGTTTAATCTTCGGACATATGGCCTAAAAATTTCATCTTTTATTTATTTTTAAAAAAAGAAAAAAAACAATGAAATCCAGTTTGAAAGGAGTTTTCGGGTTTTAAGTTTTGAGTTTGGGTGAATGCAATGAAAGTGAGGAAGAATCATTTTCCTTAGTAGTTTGTTTGAATTTTTATTTTAGTTAGAATTTAGTTCTGACCTTGGGTGAAAAGGGATAAAGAACTTCACAACTTAAAAGATCACGAACTTACTTTTTTTTAATTTAAAATTTGTATATATATTTACTACATATATTTTTTTCGAATACTGCAAAAGAATAATGTCTGTTATGGCAAGGGAAAACTCCAGAAAGGCTATCTGCCGTGAGGCCTTGGACAAATAATTTTTTAGGGCTTCTAACGCGTATTCACGTTGCATCTGGGGAAAACTGCCCGAAACTCCAGACTAGGGAATGCAATCCCGCAATGTGATTCGTTTCGCGGGATTGCGCTGATTGTTGCGTCCACTGCTATTTCCCCCAAACTAAAATACTTTCCATGCATAGAATTAGATTCAGTAGATGTATGTCTCCCAATACCTAGGGAATGCAATCCCGCACTGTTTTTAGTTTCACGGGATTGCGTTTATTGTTGCGTCCACTCCTATTTTCCTTCCCCCCCCCCCAAAAAAAAAAAGAAAAACATTTTCCATGCATAGAATTAAATGCAGTAGATGCATGTCTCCCAATACCTAGGGAATGCAATCTTGCACTGTTTTTCGTTTCGTGAGATTTCGAGATTGAGATTTGTTGATCCCGCGGGATCGCGCATTCCCACGGGATTGGCATTTCATTCAAATAAAAATTGATTTCAATAGAGAAAAGTAGGAAAAAGTAAGATTGTAATCCCTATCAAGTTTAATAATTTATCTTATAATTAATTTAATTCCTTACAGAAAAATGAAAACTATAGTCGTGATATAGTCTTCCCGCGGGAAGGGAGTGCATTCTACTCCAGACTGTTAGAACAACAGCCGCGGGGTTGCCCAGAACCTTGGATCTTCGAGCTTTTGCCATTTACCAATGTTCAATGTCTTGTCTACTCTGCCATTGGTCGACTTTCGCCTTTTTAAACAAGAAATTATTGAATGCATTGGTGATTATAGAAGCTGCGCCTTAAAGTTTGAAAAATTCTCTTTAACATAAGATTGCTTAATTTCCAGTGTTGTGAAACTCAATCTATTCGTTTAAAAATCAGCAAAATTTATATTTTCACTGTTTTAACACATACATTAAACTGAAGAAATAATAATTTGAGTGAAAAAAAAATTGTTTAGATTAACTACACACTTGTGCTCTCTAAAAACGCACACAGGCAGTTTGTCTTTCTGATGTTGGAAAGTGCATCATAATCCGTGCGTCGGCTCTATTTGTCTTTCTTTGAGTCATTGTGTTGGAAAACTTATAATAATCCATGCTTCGGCACCATTTGCCTTTCTGCTACATTTGAAACATTAAGCAACGCAAAAATCTCGGCATGAAAACAACAGCACCCAAGGTAACATTGAACTTTTGAATGAATGCTTCTGTTCTGACATGCAAAAAACCCCATAAAACAATATTTACTATAAGTGATAACAAAAACCAGTTATCAAATTAAAAATGTGTGTAGGGCGTGTACATCAGAACAAGTGATGCAGTTGCACATTAGTAAAATGTTCGAGTATCTCTCTCTCTTTCTACTTTCAAATTTCAAGGCATTATAAAAAGGTGCAGAAACAGAGACTTGTCACGTTTTGAGCATCAATCAGAGGTATTTTTTAACTTCAAATCCAACTGCTATTCGTCATTTGATTTTTCAGTCTTACTAATAATTTGTAATAAATATTTGGTTTGCAATGTCGGTTAACTTTAAATACTTAGGTAAAACACACATTGCATATCAGGGCCCGAAAACGCGCGGCGACCCCGGCAAATGACGTGAGATTAGCGCGAATAACCGTAATGATAGCATAGCAGTTCTCTCTTCGAGTTTAACTGCAAGTACTTACAGTGTTATTACTTGAGTGTTCCTTTCTATCTGAGATATGCTTTAGGGTTGCATATGAAATTGGAGAGTTCACTGCAAAAAGAAGGTAGCTTCCAAATGTTGAAGTTTGCGTAGGACTGTAAGTAAAATACGTTATATGGAAAACTGCAAAGCATGGTGTAAATCTCCGGATAAATTTACTAATGCAATAAAGCGGCTTTTGATGAAATATATAATTGGCATAAAAGTGCTATTTTAAAAATTCTTGAAAAATATCAGTGTGGTTCTAATTTAAAACCATGGATTATTACTAACAATAATATGGACTGATACTGGTCTACTTGCTAAGTAATTATACAGAACAATCTGCATCAATCGCCTATTTATAGCTCCCCGATTGAAAAGTAGCGGCATTTAATATCCATCAACAGCAGCGTTTGGATATTTATACGCTTAAAAAAGCTCGTCTTTATACACTAATTTATTACTATATATTATCTATTGTCATTTTTCAACGAATAATTTCTGTTCTATATGTAAAGTAATATTTCCCTGAAATCTTCTCAAAATATGAAGAAGAGGGAAAAAAATGCATTGAATCTGAAGGAGTTTCTTCAATTGACAGAGGGGTCGGAAAAGAAACAAATATTTCTAAAATAACGGACATATTCTGGCAGCACTGCTGCCAGAAAAAAAAATTCCGTGAATTGAAGAAATAATTTTTGAGACTGCGTCTTTATCCCCTAAATTTATTCCACATTTTTCAACGAATAATTTCCGTACTCCTTGGGAACGTAATATTTCCGTGAATTTTTCCCGAAAATCTGAAGAAGAGGAAAATAATCTCGTTGAATCTGAAGAAGATTTTTTGTTACTTGAGAGGTGACAAAATAAAAACGGATATTCGTCAAATAATGGATATATATTTCGACTGCACTGCTGACGGTAAAATTTTTGCGAATTGAAGAAATAACTTCTGGGAGTGTAGGTGTAATAGAAATTGATATCTTCAATAATTATTCCTGTTGACAGCGAAAGCGTAAAAAATGGGTTATGTAAAAATTGTTTGGGAAGATATCTCTAACAACATTCGAATATCAACGTCAGAGGTTTCAATTATAAAGTATTAACATATAAGTCATATCAAAGTGTAATTACCCCTACGTCAGCGGTGTAGTCGAATGGAGACGCGGGAGTACGGCACGTTCCCCTACTTTTTTATTTAAACTTATGAGTCCCTCCTACTACTTATGTTCAAAGGGAACGCTGAAAATTCTTCTTAATGTATAAAAATTTTCAATTCGCAATTATGTGCTGGAAAAGCGTCTGTATGGACCACCTCAGTAGATTTTAAGACTTACTTTTACAATTTCTTTGTAAATGCTAAATAATGTAATCATACCTTTAGAAATAGAACACGAGACATCTTTTCAAGTGCACTCTTGGGCAAAGAGTGTCTTCCCAGACGTTTGAAATATATATATATATATATATATTAGTGAGAAAACAGTTCAGTACAATTTAAAAAGAAAAACCAAGTCATTTTTGACATTAGGATTGTTGACGATGGCCGATAGAAAAACTGTTTTTTAAGGCAGTGTTGATCCAAACGCTGCTTTACAGTCAAAACTTAATATTAATTACTCCAAAGTAATACTAATCAATTAATAAATAATTCAAATAAATTATTTTAGATTTATTTATTTTTAACAGTTATTACAACTAACTAAGTGCACACACTTAAGTTAATTTCCCCAAAACTGAGAGTCCCTCTACTTTTTACCATTGCCCTACGTGCATAGAAAATAGATCGACAGACGCATATTAGCATATAAGCCCCTTTAAACCTCAAAAATTTAATAAATGCGCGTGTAAAACGCGTTCTCGTTTGCATTTTATTGTTCCACAACTGTCACCGAACATCAGCTGACGCGAGCGGCATGAAATCCCAGTTTTCATCCCCATCCTCCGAAGAGGATGGTTCTCTTTCCACACCTCGGCGAGAACTTGGCGCACTCTTGGCGTCTTCTCGCACAAAAACTTCTCGGCAAACCTCCCCCGAGCTCTCCAGCCATCTGCCACCGGCCTTAGAGCGTGGGACCACCGGAAGCTCCGCATCGGTGTTTCCGGAATCCTGCTTCGGTGAGCATTGCCAGATTATAGAAAAAAGGAAACCCCCTCCTCTACCCTCCCTCACACAAATACCTGTGCTTTGCTAAGCCTCCCGCACCCCTCCCTCCAGCGGCCCTCCTGACCAAAAGCGGCACCTTGCATGCGGCGTCATGTCTGCCGATGTTATTGTTTCGAAGAAAGTGTTGCATTGTTTTTGAGAGGATCTCATTCGTATGCGTGTGTGTTCATGTATGAGTCGACGAGTGCCCGGATTGAAGGTTTATAGACTTCTCTTCGATAAATACCCCTGATTCTGAAAAGCTCTCTAAATATGGTAACAGGTCTGTCCAATGAAAGAATCGTCTTTATTGCTTCAGAGCAAAGACGGTTAGGGGGTCTTAGGCTATGAAATTAAAATTTTAACTCCTTTCCATGAAAATTGTATACATGCTCCTTTTTTCTTTTATCTTTGACTTAGCAAAAGATGACGGGGGGCGTAGCAGGGGCGTAGCCAGGGGGGGGATATCCGGATATATCCCCCCCGAAATTTTTGGATTAGTGATGAAATTCCGTCTATTTTACAGATATAAGTTCATATTCCCCCCCCGAAATTTTTTCCAGGCTCATATCCCCCCCCCGAAAAATTTTCCTGGCTACGCGCCTGCGGTAGGATTCCAAGTGGATTAGGGGATTAATCTAAAACAGTGGTTCCCCTACCTTTTTCTCCCTGCGTACCACAAAATCCGGAAGAATTTGGCGAACCTCTTCTGTAGTCGTTGTATACTAGTGTATTAATTTCGTAAACCCGCTTATACGCCTTGCGAGCCGATAGTCTAAGAGGTACATTGGTAGATTCAATGCTAAATATGATAAATAAATGGAAGAACTGAATCATAGTCCGTTAAACGCATATAATAGACATCATAAAAATTCACATAAAAAACAATAGATAGAAATAATTTTCTAGACAATAATTTTCTAGCGTATAATCATGAGAACTTCAACTAAGAAATGGCTTAAAAGTGTCCACAAATTTTTCACCTTCAGAGTCACTAATTATCTGCAGAGGCGTACCGTAAGCCTCCGCGATGCGGGGAGGTCCCAAAGGCTCTCTGTTGCAGTAAAAAAAAAAAATTAAAAATTTAGAGCTTTTTCTTCAATGTAGAAGAAGAAAAAAAAAAAACAGACCCCTTTGTAGCTAAAAATTTTTACAACCCCAAAGGACAGGAAGTAGCATCGAGCTCTGGCCAACGGACAGTTTTATCCTATTAATTATGGTATTAATCTAGAATTTTTTATCTTTCTATTCTTTGGTGACTACACAGTAGCCCTTTTGCAATAATTTCAATGTCCAACTTTTCTTTTTTGAAATTTTTACAATTTCTCTTAATTTGCGCGATACTTCATAATATGTCTGTCCATCATCCAGTTCATTTTAATTCAAGTGATTATGAGTCTTTGCCAAAATTCTGTCCTCTTTCCCATAGAAACATGTGTCTATATACGATATATTGATTGTTAGTAAAGGTTAGAACGATTTATACATAATGCAAATAGTTGTTTAAACCAAGAACAAAAATATTTCATGTGTATTTGTGTATTCTGTACTATAGTGAGACCAGTGGCGTAGCCAGAAATTTTTCATTGGGGGGGGGGGGGGGGGTTACGACTACTGCAACACATATATATATATATATACGTGCGTGGGATAAGGGAATGAAAAATATACATTTTGTAGGGCAAAAATTTCCTCATGGGGTGGGCTATGACCTCCCTAACCTCCCCATTGGCTATGCCACTAAGTGGGACATATGTACACGCAATGAAATAGAGACGGGGCCCCAACACAGATTTTCGCTGAAGGGGGACGGAGTTTGCGGTATGCCACTGATAATCAATATTATTTTTCTCGGTTTTTTCATGCTCCTAAACACTAAAATAACTTTAAATGCTTGTTTATGTATTTTTAGGGGTTTTTTTTTTATGCTGTAGGGACCGTAAAATATTCGTGTAACCCTTAATGAGTAGTCCGGCCCTGTTTCAGGGTAGTTCAGGAACACAACCAAATAGTGGGGGGGGCGGGGCAGGGGGAACTGTTTATTACTCAGGCTACGATCCCCCCAGATGATTAAAATGTAGTCGTGTTTTAAATAAGACTATTTAAAACACGCACTTACCGTCATTTTACTTTATATTCCTTAAGTCAAAAAGGCTGGGTGGCAATATATAACTAACTAATAAGCAAACTTTTAAAAAATTCAACCGACCTTCAAGAAATCCAGGAAGAAAGACCAGTAAAGACACTAAAAAGTGAATTATATTACCAGAAGTAAGAAAATCTATAGCATATAGTCTCGCTAACTTTCGATATCTTTTTTCTATTCAAGAAATAATGCAAGTTTACCGTTCTTACAACTTTGTCTGATTATTACGATTTTTCATAATTCTTATTACAGGATTTCTTTAATCCGGAATCAGCAAAGTCCCGATGATTCCGTATTTAAGAAGTTCTAGAGTACTGAGTGAGGTTAATGTAATTGGAGTTGTGGCTTCATACTAAAGGGAGAGAAATGAGTTTCCCCGCAGCCTCGGAAGCGAGCAAAATCTACTGTTTGATTTTACCGTTTTCTTGTTAAAAATTTGTCAAAAATTAAATTTTTCATATTTTCTGACTGTTCTTCTTTCTAACGATCTAGGAAAGTTCACTCCATATTCAGTGAGATTTTCGATTGGGTGGTAAAATGTATAGTCTTGTGCATGTCACGATGTAAATAAATCGAACAATTTTTTTTTTTTTTTTTTTTTATTTATTTATTTTTTTTTTTTAGAAAAATCACCAAATGTTAAAAATTTAAGCTAGGGAATCGAAACTGACTTTATCTGTTTCAGAATTGAAAGAACTTTCCGACAATGCAAATATAAAAATTATCAGATCAATAGTACAGAAATGCAAGTCGGTGTATGTGAAGAAAATAAATAAATAAATAAATAAAACACAATTTTTGGAAGAAAATATTAGTTACTTTTATTTTTTAAGAGTATTGAAAAATTAAATACAGAAGTACTCAGTGTGCTCGCTGTTATGCGTGTATGCGAAATTTGAGCTCTGTTTGACGATAGACAGTGGGTTCAAATTCGTATACACATTTTGAACTGGAACGACAGACACTGACCAAGCTAATATATGAAATAAAAACAATTACAACTTACGACGACCATTGTAAATTTACTGTTCTAAATTGATCATAAAATTTTGGACTTCAATGGAGAAAAAAGTACAGTCTAATGATGTGTTTATTTTCTCTAGATAGTTATATATAGAATCGTACAGTCTCCCCTATGCAAAAGTACATTGTATTCAAAGAGAATAGTAGTGATTTTACCCGAAATAAAGAGAACTGACCAGCGATATGAATCTATAAGCAATTGTTTACATTTGCATGATCAAAACAATAGCCATTGACAGATATTTTGGACTTAAATCACCGAAATATTTTAAATAAATAGGTAAGTGTTATAAAGAGCCATAATATTCAAATTTTGCTCTGCATGTTGACTTACCGTCAATGCTAAGCGCGTGCTAAAAAGTAGAAAGACATCTACATAATAAATTCAAGTTCTTTTTAAAGTTTAGTTGCTTGGCTTGTTTGGGAAACACACACACACACACACACGCACGAAGTGCTTGACTGATGATATCATTAAGCATGACAGGTTGAAATGCTTTTTTACCCTTTAACGCGCGGTGTCCTCGCCGTGAGGACACAAAACTGACGTTTTGACTATTATAAGTCACGAAGAATAAATTTGATTTCTATAAAAATTCTCGTCCAGTTCCAAGACAATTATGCGAGAATCCTTTACTTTTTAGAACATCATTTCCCGCAAAAATTGTTGATTGTTTGTAAAATTGTCTGGATTATATTTAACAGTACTGGCATCTGCTGAGAACTGAACGAATAGGGTGGAAGTACATTGATATGGAAGAACAACTCGATAGATTGCACAATGCTAAAATAAAGGGCAGCCGTTGACAAAGCTCGATTTAACTACCAGCAAGATGGCGGTCGATCGAATCGTTCATCGCGTACCACAGATCTATGGTCTCTATAGATCTGTGGCACGCGATGAACGATTCGATCGACCGCCATCTTGCTGGTAGTTAAATCGAGCGGTGACAACGGCTGCCCTTTTCTTCAGCATTGGGAAATGGTTGCACTTCAAAAAGTTGATTTAAGTACTTATTTATTTAAGTACTTATATTCTAGACTCCAACAGTTAAAATTCTGTATTTTGTGCAAAGAGTTTTAAAAACATAAAAATAAAGTAAAAAATAAATATGCAGAAATGTAACAGACTAATTCATTCGTTCCATATTTAGATCTTTGCGACATCCGATGAAAAGTCTAATTTTTGTAGGATCGACCACTATCATTCCTCAACATAAGACAAAAGGTTAGATCTCCCTAAACAATCTCTGCATTATCCGAATGAGAGTACAAGTGTACAGTACATATCTGAATGTTTATACATTCAGAGCAGCGGTGTGAATAATTTCAATTAATAAGGACTTTCTAATGAGATAAAATAATGTCCATTTACTACAAAAAAATATCTTCTGTTCTTTGTTGCCACAATTTCGCTCATTTTGTGGAAAATAAAGTACAATACACTCTCAAAAGTTATTTCTTCAATTCACGAAAATTTTGCAGCAGTCAATGCTGCCGGAATATTTCTGTTAATTGACGAATATCCGTTTCTTGTTTTTTTTCCCTGTCAATTGAAAAAAATTCTCCAAATTCGACGATTTTTTCTTCTTCTTCAGATATCAGGAAGAAGAATTTACGGAAATATTACGCTTCCAAGTACGGAAATTATTCGTTGAAAAATGAGGGATAAATTAGTATATGAAGACGAATTTTTCTGACAGTGTAGGGATGGACTCGAGATTAAAAACAGGGCAGTCTTGTCTCTCAAAACAGTTGTAAAATTTTTGTGTCCTCTCGCAAAATCTTTGTGTATTAATGATAAAAACGCCTGCCCCGTCTCTTATGAAAGCTGTAAACCTCTGTTTTGTCTCGTATTCCATCCAACCTTAAAGTACAAATCTTGAGCATAAACGTAGTGTAAACGAAGATTTTGAAAGGGTGGTGGAGAACAGACATCGAATCCAAGAGTAGATACTGGCAAGATCCTCTTAAGTTTCAGTTTCGCAACAAAATAATTTTGAGACAAAGCTGGCCGGACCACGTACCGCAAAATAAAAAATAACAAGTCAAAAATTAGTGCTCAATTAGAGCTCAAACCTCCGAATCACAAATGTTTATTCAAGCGAGAAATAGAATTTAATGTGGTCCGGCTATCTTGACATCAAGTTGGCCAGCCACATCAAGAAAAATTTATTTTTCTGGAATTCTAATGCATACACAATTAGTGCTAATTACCCGCAGACAGCACAGCAAATTTGCTTCAAGTTTGCAGCAAGCTTGATTTATCAAGTCAATAAACTTGAATTAAGCTTGAAAATTTCAAGCGTGTAAGCTTAATGCAAGCTTGAATCAAGTGTTCAAGTTTACACTTGCCCAACTTGCATTAAGCTTGACATAGCAAGCTTAATTCAAACTAAAAAAAATTCCTAAAAAAAGTGTGTGCGTGTAATCTTTACGCGCGATTGAAGTAAAACTTCTTTGACGTTTACGATAAATATCACTGAAATTATTAAACTTTAACTTAAAATAAATATCATATTATAATTTAATTATATTTATTATTCATGTACTTTACAAAGATTATATAAATGTTATATTCATATTATTCATTGGAAATAGGAACTTGAATGTCATCATAATATTTTATGTATGAAATTATAGGTTTGTGTTAACTATACTGTGAAACATAAACTTTACTCCCTAAATTTGCTTTCTTGAAAATACAGCATCTATCGTTGTACCGAAACGCGTTGTTGATTGAAGTCGAGAAGTATTCATAGTTAGATCCAATTTTTCTTTTTAAAAATCAACTGACGGCTGAGATTCTTGGTAGCGAAAATTAACATTAAAATCTCCAGTAAGAATCACCGGTAATTCATGATAATTGTTTAGAATCCAGGAAGTGTCCATGTTGTAGTATTATTCTTTAATTGTTTTCTTATACCATTGTTCCGTCGGGAGTTTGGGTTTGAATGGGAGGAATGTCCATAGTCTAGTTTCTAGTATTATACTTTAACTTTGTTCTTTAACTGATGTTTTCCTGTGATTGTTGGGTTCGAATGCAGGTAGTGTAAATTTTTTTTAGTGTTTTTTTATCACAGTATTCTTAAGCGTTGATTTCGTCTGCTGGTAGGTTTCGAATTATTTATCTGTATCCGTGTTTTTAAACTGCAGGTTCTATCTATTGTTTGGGAATGATTGCAGCCAGGGTCCGTTTCTTTGTGGTGTTCCATCCCCGTGTTAAACCGTTGCTCCGTCTTGAGGTTGGGTTAGAATCCACGGAGTGTCCATTTGTTATTCTTTTATTTTGATCTTAAACCCTTTGCAGCCAGTGTTTGTTTCTTTGTGGTGTTACATACCCGTGTTCTTAAACCGTTGTTCCGTCTGAATATCGGGTTAGCATCCAGGAAGTGTCCGTGTTGAACTATTATTCTTTCACTGTTTTCTTAAAATGTTTTTCCGTAGGGTTTGAACCGAGAGAATGTCTTAGTTGTGGTATTTTCTGTAACTGTGTTCCTAAACTGGTGTTTTCTTCAGTCGGTTGGTATCGAATGCACGTAGGGTCTATTATTGCGTTTTTCTATGGCAGTGTTCTTAAACCTTTGTTTTCCTCTGCTGTTTTTGCTCGAAGTATTATTCTGTTTAAAAATTTACATTTGGCTCATTATTATAAATAACTCAAAAACACATGAGCAATATTAAAAGATTACATATTATTTAAGTACAGACAAACAATATTTATGTATCATGGCAACCAATCATGTCAAGTTTTTACTCATAATTCCATTAAATATTGTATTAATGCCATTGAAAACATGTGAGTAAAGCAACGGAATGCACCATAGTGCCACTTTCTGTATTCGGTGCGTAGGCCTTGTTTATCGGAGGTGACGGGTTGGGTCGCCGCCTGTAACAACAGTGAGAGACAGTCAGCAAGATCGCCGCCTGTTCAGCGAAAGACTTCACACAGTGGCTCTGACAAGAGCCGATCCACTTATCCACTGAACAGGGTCATCAGCCAAGATCTTGCTTCAAAACAGGTAGGAAGTAATGCCGACACGCAGGGAGCACAGTCGACGTTCTCAGAAACGAACGCCCGAGAGCTGTTCCGCAAATAATTAAACTTATAAATCTGGAAAAAGCTTGTTAAGTGTGACGTCAATATGAAGTAAAAATCACTTGCAATAGCTAATTTTGTCACGCAAACGATTAACTTTTTTGATTCTCGGATATGAAATGTTGCTGAAAATAGAGAAAAATCGCTTAAAAATGAGGGAACGGGTGGATTTTCAGATTTTTTAAGTAGCGCAGATTGTTTTTTATATGTTTATACATGATTATGGAAATTTTCAAGGGGATCGTACAAACGGTGTAGAAATTATCAGGCTTTTTGTCCTTGACATTGCAATGTTTTTGCAGTCATGGCGGAATGAAGAGGCAAGGGGGAAAAAGATATGTCATTTCCTTTACTGAGCGTTACTTCCGTCAGAAAAAAAATCTGAGTTACCCCCTAGTTGCGCCTAAAGAAGTTTTACTTCAAAAAAAAAATTTTCCTTAATACATGGGCCTCCGGTTGGCGAACTCGCCCCATATATTTTTTTTCCACGCATTTTCCCCTCTACGCTGGAACCTCAAGTTATTTTAATCTGTTTTCGTCTAACGTCCGCGACTGAGATCGATCTCGGGACCTACGGAGTGGGAAGCCAGCGTCCTAACCAGTATGCCAATCTAACTCGAGGCGATGTGACTAAAGTTTGAAGTGACTGTTATGGTTGTTACGCCATTTTTGGCGAGATTGATCAGTATTGGCCGATGGCCGATGCCGATCTTTTATTTTTACATCGGATAAATTAAAATAATGTAAGACTCTACTAATAGGGAAATAAGCATAATATAAACTTAAAAGCAGTACACGTTTTAAAACTTTCAATATCGCGACACTCATGTTGGGCAATACTGGCCAAAATCGAGACAAACGACTGATTTTGAAATCAATTTTGTAGTATATTTGTATTTTATTTTGAAGAATTTAAATATTTGGAAATATAGAATCTTTTTTTTTTAATTCTATGGTCAAATACATTTATGACTGATGATAAATTATTTGTTATGTGGATGTGGCTTTCCAAATTAAGCAGTAATCAAGTTGTATTCAAGCTTGACAGTTCAAATGACTTAATTTCGGCGGCAAAATATTTGCTGACTCATTTTTTTGTAATCTCCAAGCTTGCTGCAAGCTTAAAATGAATTGACTATCAAGCTTGTATTAATACGTCAAATTCAAAGAAATGTCAAGCATGATTTAAGCTTATGTGCTGTCTGGGTAGTGCCAACTGATTACCAAATTTCAGAATTTTTGCTCCATATTTAAAAAAATTAATCAAATTTGAATGCGCTCCGGCTGTCTTGAAGACAAGCTATCTGGCACATGAAGAAAAAATTATCTTTTCTGTAGTATAACATACTACATACGTAATTAGTGCTAGCTGATTACCAAATTACAAAATTTGTGCTCCATATTTAAAAAAATTAATCAAAATTGAATGTGATCCGGCTGTCTTGAAGTCAAGCTGATCGGCACATGAAGAATAGAAAAGTGTTTTTTTTCTGAAATATTAATGCATACGTAATTAGAGCTATATTAGTGCCAACTGATTACCAAATTACCTTACTCTCCGACTTAAGGATTGCAAAATTCCTAACTCATTCTTTCGAGAGCGCTTTTTTTGAAAGATAGAGCTATACCCAATCATTTTCCACTGACACTGTAAACACAATAAAATCTTTCGTAAAGAACGAAACTAAAAAACTTAATTTGAAATGTAGTAATCGTTCTAAAAGTTTTCGCTAAGGACTAAGGTTGCCAACCGTATCGCGGGAGCGGATGTCCCGTTTCTAGGGCTTTAGGACACGTCCGCGAAAGATGTGTGCGGGACGTCAAATATCCCGTCGTTTTTTTAATATAGAATAAGTAATTTAATAATTTGATAAATAAGAAGAATGTTAAATATGAAGTATTTTTTTAATAACTAAATACGATTTTAGCAGAAGTGATTGTATACTTTTAAGTTTCTTTTCCAAATAGGCAATATGATTTCAGTAAAAGTGGTTTAATATAGCGTTATATATTTTTCTTTTTTTTTTCAAATAAATAATTAGCATAATCTTAGTAGGAGATGAGATTTAAGACTTGAAGTTTCTTTTATTAAGGTATATTACTGATACCTACCCATGGGTTGTTTTAATTATATTTCTTAAATGCCAAAATAAAAAGGTTTTGCTTTTGTTTGGAAAGGAATTGAAAAGTTTAGCATTTAATTGAATTGCTAATGAAAGCATCTAATTTAATTGCTAATGATAGTACTGTTTGTTCTGCTTGTAAAGAAAAGAAATAGAAGACTCCATAATAATTAATGTTAATTTTTCATTACTTTGCCTGACTGTTTTAATTTTTGTTAGCATGTTACATGTATAATAATGCCAAAGTAAAACATAATATTCAATAAAACTATTTAAAATGTAAAAGTTAAATCTGATTTTTATTGTTTCTCTCGCCTTTCTGTAATCAGTAAGCTGGGTCCCGCTTTTGTTTACTCACGTCCCGAATTTTAATTGCGAAAGTCCCGCAAATACGCGAATTAAAATTGGCAAGCCTACTAAGGACCTAAGTACTTACAACGAAATAGACGTCACAATCAATGGGAACTCAGGGACTCGTCCCCACACCTCTGATATTTTTCCTAACTAAGCCGTATTGCTAATAAAGATGGAGAAAACAGAAAATAATTTATTCTCCGTTCTTCCTGATAATCAGTAGGCGGCATAGGCGCACCCACGTATGGGGGGCTAAAGCCCCCCTCCCCCATTAAAGTTGAAGAATTAGATGCGAGAATTTTTAAAAATTGAAAATTGTCACTAATGATTTAAAATGTTTTATCTTAAAAAATTACCTTCAAATAATTTTTTAAATATTTTTACTAAGTGAAGTTAGTTTTTAAATAAATTCTTGTAGTCAGAGTCGAAAATACAGTTAAACTCGTTTACATCATTAAATGGATGAGGTAATTATTTATGACTCTATAACGACTTATGTTGATAGTGCGCTTGTGTTCTATGGAAAAGTAGTACAGAATATTTTGACGCTTTATAAGAGAATTATAACAGTATAATCGAAGTCTTCGTTACCGAGTTCAGCAGTATTTGTAACTCCAACACACTCTAAACTAAAACCCTTGGTGGTCCACTTATAGGCGGTGACACTTGAACCCAGATGAAGGTAACCATATGAAGGTAACCAAAATGAGGTTATTGTGTGTGTGTGTGGTGGCGAATGATAAGCTTTTCTATTCAAGTGTTTGAAGACATTACATGTCTGCTATCCAGACAGCCTGTTCCAAAATAAATACTATCCGATTTCGGATATTACTATACAGACACAAGGGAGTCGACGAATCCTACACAAACACCTCTTTCAAGTGGCGTTAAGTCGGATGGAAAAGATTCCTAACAATGTCATATACTTCGAACGACCTCAGACAAAAGAAATCAGAAATCAACTGGTTATGGAGGATGATGACTCAACCGTTGTGGAACATCCCGGACAAAGAAATCGAAACAAGAAGGGCGGGAGGAGCGGTTCTTTTGTTTGAGGCACGTGGCCCGGGTATAGTTGAGTTGAGTTGCTCACAATGGAGCTGCTACACTCGCACCGGCTCTTCAAGAAATCAAAAATCAATGGAGGTCGGATTTTAATTGCAAGATTGCGAGACGAAAGTATGTGACAAAAAATGCGGAAGTCTTTTTTAACTATTACAACTTTTTTTCTTTTTCCCTACAGTGGAATAAAAGCAATTTATTATTAACCAGAAGAGAAAAAGTAAACTGTAGAGAAATTTTCTGTTTTTTCATTCCCATTCGTTCAACATACTGTATATCTCAAAAGGCCAGCAAAAGAGAATTTCATGAGTTAAGAATATTATGTGAAGGAGAAAGGGCTGATGAAGAATATTTTTAGGTAATAGATTCATATTATTTTTCACTAAGAAAAGTCGATACTAATTTAGAATTAAGAAAAATAAAACTAAACCGCGGCTTACGGGAATAATCTTATTTGCTATATGAATTACTGAGATCTGGATATTTTTTTCTTGGACATTTTTGCATTCTACACTGTTTTTCAGCTTACACATTGTGAACAACTTTTCCGCTAAAATCGTACAATTTTATTTTCAACGACTCTCTCTAATCCCGGGAGTAATTTTACTGAAAATATTCCTAAATTTTTTTACATCATACGAAAATTACTAAAACGAACATTTGTGACTTAATGGATTGCTTTTATCTATAATCTTCTTTTAAATAATTTTGTTTATAACATTAAATAAAAATTAATTTTATTTTGTTGGAGATCAAAGGAGATTTTCTAAAAAAAAAGTAAAATAAGTTTGAAATTTGAAATTATTGCTGAATTTGCTTGCTTAATATCCAATTTTTACCCATTAATATGATAACAGTAATATTTGCGTTTCGTTTCCTATCATAGTTTTTACGCTGAGTCTGAATCCTTTTACACATTAGTAAAACTGATAGTGTATATAAAAAAAATTCTTTTATCAGATTAAGCAAGGTATTCACCATCGATGAACTGATTGTGTAAAGATCTAAAACTTCAGCTTCTGTGCTCGCATGCTGCAATTCAATGGATTTCATGTATAAAACTATGCTTCACTACACACAACATGAAAATAATTATGTTCAAGAAAAGACAAAACACTGTACGATTCTATTTGAGAAGAAGAAGAAAAAAAACTGGATTCAAAGCTCCAACCCCCGGACTTCACATACGGAACGTCTTTATATATAAACTCGTCGATATCATCTAATGCGAATATACCCGCAAGTCACAGCATTTCAACGCGAAATCATTTGTTCTGGATAGAAAAATACAGATTTCTGATTAAACGGTCACAGCTGATGAACTCCAGCCCGTGTGGAACCAGTCTGTAGATGGTTGTTTAAGATCAGGAGTACGAGTCATCTCATCTCACGGCCTTTTCAATGTTTCATCTGCCGAACACTTTACATGGTTTTCTCATTCCTAAAATAGGCATGAATTGTTTGGTTCTTCACAGTTTACGAATATCAATAAAGGCAATCAGTTATTTGCATAAAAGATGACCGGGAAAGAATTTAAAATAAGATAAAGGAAGATTTACTAACTGGGATAGACGGTGCCATGCAGAAGGAATGATTATCTTTACCACTGATAACTATCTTGCCATCGATCTCTGAAATTTACAGTCTGAGTAAAACTTTAAGGCCAGTAAAAATTTTTGTTAAAACGAAAAAATTAAATAAAATCGACTCAAATAGTATTGTATAATTCATTGTTAAAGTTCATTGTTACGAACTAAAGCAACAAACAGAATTTATAAATTATATATAATTATCCGAAAGAGTCGTCCATACAAAACCGGGATATTCAGCTTGAGTAAAAACTTTAAGGCCACCAGTAATTTTTTGAAATAAATATACATATGCTGGCTTAAATATTACTAAAATTGATTAGATTGTGACAACTCTTATATCTGCAAATTTGTCATACATTTCTCCGAAGTTTTGGAGCTCTTTATGAAGATGGCGAAAAGTACGAAGTTATCTGATCATGAAAGAGAGCAGATTGGAGCTCTTTCTTCAACAGGAATGAATATCTGTACTCTTGGAATAAAGATAGGAAGATCAAAAACTGCAGTCATTTTTTTGAAAGACAATTATGGCGAAAAGAACGCAGGAGGAAGACCTAAAGCTTTGTCTTCACGTAATGAAAAAGTTTGCCGACTTACATCTACTGGAAAGGGCTCAACCAGAAAACTTATTTCGGCGCCAGTTCACACTCATGTCAAAAACGGTGTATAGGAAATTATATTTAAATACTAAAATTGGCTAAGCTTCAGTTGCTTTAGAAGCACAAAATAGATAGGTGGAGCTTGAGCCAGCAAGTAATGACCTAGGATAACATTTTATAGAAATAGTTTTTTCTTATTAGAAAAAGGAATTTGCATGGGCCAGACGGATGGAAGAATATTAGCATGATTTAAGAAAATGAAAAGGGGTATTCTCCAAACGCCAATTAGGTGGAGGCTTTGTGATGACTTGGAGGTACTTCGTTTACAATGGTGTAGGTTCAGTTGTGTTCGTTTCGGGTAAATGAATTTACAAGCATATAAAAGTGTCCTAGCAAGTCATCTTTTACCAAATGCTAAATCTCTTCCAAGCGAAAATTGAAAATATCAGCAAGATAATGCACCTATCCATTCGAGTAATAGTACAAAAAATGGGTTCCGTTCCAAGTCAACAAATGTTGAAACTTTGAAATGGCCAGCTGACTCTCCTGATCTTAAAACAATAGAGAACTTATGAGGTAACTTAATGAGAAGAGTTTTTGAAATTGGGAGGCATTTTACATCATCAGTAGAGCTGAAATCTACTATCGAAGACGAAGGGTATAACTTTGAAAAAAACTAGTTTCTTCTATGACAAAAAGAGTATTTAAAGTAATTACAAGGAAAGACTCCTACACAAGCTTCTAAAAGTTTATTTTCTTTTGTCTTATATGCTATTTTCTATGCTGGCCTTAAAGTTTTTACCCAGGCTTAAGTATTGATCTGTGTGTTCTATAATATTTTCTGATGGCAAACTATTTAAAAATGAATTTTTGCTGCATTTTTTACTTGTATTTAAGGTTAACAATTATCATTCAAATGATATTTTAATCTTCAGTTTAAGATTTTTTCCATTTTCTCAAAATTTTTTACTGGCGCAAAAGTTTCACTCAGACTGTATTTACTTAGTGCCGACGGAGTTGTATGGGGGGTAAAGCACCGTACTCCGGTTTCGGGTTCAACTCCCGGCGGCCGGGGTTCGATCCCCGACTGGGCGTGGTTGTCATTGAGTCCGTCCCTTCATAGGGGATAACGCTGACCGCCCACTGGGTGCCCTCATAATAAAATGGTCACACCTTCGGGTCGTTGTAAGGGACAATGCCTAATCGGCAAAATCCCGCCCGTTATTTAAAAAAAAAGTATTTATTTAGTGTTCTTTTATTACATTGCTTTTTCCGAACAGCCTGATACACCCTGAAAGGTTTGGGGTTACCTTTGTATATTAACTGAGCTTTGATCTTCTAAACAGATTCCCCATGCTACAAATATTTACAGATACAGCACCTATTATACAGATCAGCACACAGACAAACATTCACAAATTATCTATATCGGAAGACATCAGAGTTGAAAATAAGTTTAACAGGGCAAACTGATAGGTGTCACTCACCTTGACCACTCAGGCTTCCTTCACAACTTGGTGGGGCATGGTGAGGCAAAATAGGCATAAAAATAGCCATTTTTGTATTCATGAGCTGTTTTCTATTGCTAATAATTATAAAAATGCAATTTTTTTTTTGTACTTTATGCAATGCATTCATCTTCTACGCACCTTGAAAGATTTTATAAAACTAAGTTTTAAATGCAAAATATTAAACTTAAGAGCTGCTTTTTTTTAAAGGTGGGGTAAAATGGGTAACAGATTAAAAAGAAGCTCAAAAAATTAATACACTTTATCAAATTTTATTTATTTCCTATTATGACTTACAAATTATTCAAATTTAAAAATATTATGGTCGAGGCTGTTAGACTTGGGCTCAAGATAAAGAAGGTTAAAATGTGGTAAAAGGACTAGCTATTTTTTTTTAATGAAAAATGCAAACATGTTGCTTTTAAATGATTTTCTTTTTAACCCATATTTTCTGATATTATAAAGCAATATTTTAGTCATTAAAATTTTTTCAGGGGCAGACCTTTTTTCAGACCTTCTCAAAATTGAAAATAATAGCATACATTCTCAAATTTTCAGGAATATATTAGTTTCCTAAAAGGTATTGAGACGCAAGAAATAACATGTATTTAATAAACAGATAAAAGCTAACATTTTGTTTCCAAATGCAATTAATAAACATTTTAATGAGGGCAAATTTTGCTAACAAATGTCTGAAAATACAAACTAAGAGATATAATTTAAAAACAATTTATTTTTATTTTTGATCAAGCAGAAATACCTACTCATTTTTCCTGACAGTACTTTATAGTTTAGTGTGTATATTTATTTGAGCATAGTGTCTTATTTGAGTATAAAGTTTTGCGACACTGCATAAAAATCTTTATGCTGCTGATGCCTTGTCTGTTTGCTGCATCCAAGGCTTTAATTTTCGAAGAACTGAATTTAAAAAAATTGAAATTGAAGTATTTTTTAAATATCAAGCACAGCCCAAATGGAAGTCGGTTTTAATATTCAGAGACAAAAAGTTTAACGATTGCTTATGTTGTAAAAATACATAGTTGTATATCCCAAATAAAAGATTATTTTGTCTTATATTTAATGTATCTCAATTGATTTTAATTTCAAATATAATTTTACAATTACTTTAATTATACAAATAAAAATTAATTTTATCCTTATATATATGTATAATCATAGCTTCAAATATAAAGAAGTGCTGTTTACTCGAATTACAAAAATAAATTATAAAATTTTCAAACTGCAGAACAATTATTTTTTCCCCTTTTTTTATAGAAATAAATTTTGACAAATTCTCTTCTCCGTTTCTGACATCTGAAAAAATCAGCCTACATACGCGAATCATTCAAACAATTAGTTGCACGCAAAAGCTAGTTCGTTATATGTCTTTATATTATAGCGCCTGAATAAAAATAAATTAATAAGATGATTACGGAGATTTAGCTTTTCCTCCTGTTTTTGAAATCTTGAAAAATTGGCCCAGAAAGATCATTCGAAAAGGTAGTTGCAATGCTTAAGAAAACAAAGCAGGATGGAGATTTCATAGTAAATATATCTGTATCTCACATTCCTTATATCCGCAATGCTTTTCTATGCAGTAAACTGCTTATAAAAATTCAAAGTTTCAGAATGAATCATTGAATATTTCTCCTTTATCCTGAAATCAAATTCCAGAAATTTTACGAAGCAAAATTTCCCTATTGCAATTAGAAAAACATCAATAATATGTGATTCAGTATTCTTCTAACCGCACTTGAAAAAACTTAGTATCGTAACGAAATTACTGTCCTTCCAACTGCACTGGAGAAATTTTGCTTCTTAAAATTATTAGATAAATGTTTTGAGAATAAGGAAAAAATATGGTTAAAAATTTTGAGTAGTTTACTCTGAAACTTGAATTTGTAAAGATTATTTTATCAAAGAAAGCATCGCGGTGATAGTTTGCCTGAAGAGAAGCCTTAACCTGACATTTGTTTTTCCCTGAAAATAAACTAAACAAATACATTTGCACAACAATATGGGCCATAAAAGTGCATCTCATTATCTGTTGCCAATAATGTTTTTTATCCTAATATTTTTCAGGCTAGAACTTGATCTATTTTGATCAGTTTGGTTCCCTTAAAATTTCGGGGACCTATCCCAAGTCCTAAGTTAGCCTGTGTGGTAATCAGGCCCTGCACTTATAACAAGAAACCGAGTCAAATATGCTCAATCTAGACCATAGGTTCCCAACCTTTTTTGAACTGGTGTCCCGTTTATTGAAATATTCACTAGAAGTGAATATTTCAATACCGCCCCCCTCCCACTCCAGAGAAACAAGAGCGTACATAATGCATGGTGGAAACAAGAATTAAATTTTAAAAAAAATTACTAATAGATAGAATATTGTTGGAATTGAAACGCTACAGAATTTCTTCTTCATTTAAAAAAGAAGAATAAAAGTTTTAGCTTACCTGTTATAAGGACAGGCAGGGGTTTTGATGATACGAAGTAATAGATAATAAACTATTGCTTTCTAAATAAATAAATTGTTTCAGAGCAATCAAAACGCATACTTAATTATATTAAAAAGTATTTTATTAAAATTTATTTTTATTAAAATATTATCAGGGTAATTTTTAAGTATTGTTTAGACTATATTTGGATAATCTTCCCACGCCCCTCCGTGCCATATCAATGTTCCCTAATTTTTCCTGGGTCCCCTACTGCCCCCCTGGGTCTTTTACTGCCCACAAGGGGGCGTTATCGCCCACGTTGGGAACCTATGATCTAGACCGTCTTGACTCGTTTCATGAGTCGGTTTATTATGTGTGAGCTGTAAGGAAATCAAGTTACGTATGCATTTATCGAGATTGAGGGTTGAGTACTTTCTGCGACAGCTAACTTGATTTTCTTAGCTCAGAAGTTAACATATCACCTTCTGAGCTGCTGCATGTCGAAAAAGGAAGACGCATGTGCAAATGTGCCTTTTCTATCGATTGTGTAATCAGGATTTTTGTTTGTTTGTTTATTTGCTTGTCCTCTCCTCTTTCGAAAATTTTTGAAATTTGCTCAGGAAAAAAAAAATCTGAACAAAAATTAGCTGTTATGTACAAAAATACAGTGCTTACTCGCATATTAGTCGCACTTGTTTTGCCAATATTACATGGTGAAAGTCTGAGTGCGACTATTATGTGTGGAAAATTTACTACATAATATTGTAACTCTAAAGCTAATTAATTTCTGCTTTGATACGGGGGCGCAACTATTATGCGAGGGCGACTATTACGCGAATAAACACGGTATTGCTTAAAATTTATTGAAGGAATTGACATTAGTTATCATTATAAGGTGTTATATAATTTATAGGTTTTCTCATAAATTGAAACTCTCTTTATAAAAAGAGAGAAATAAATGAAAATTAATTTCGTAAATCAAACAAAAAGAATTTGGATGGACTGAACTCCTAGTTAGTGTGTGGTTTTAAGACGGTCAGACGGCAGATCGAATGCACCTCTTGACCATGACAGAGAGCCTCTGTTCACAGCCTGTTTATAAATGGTGAGTCTGTATAAATGTCTCTGGGCCACAGTTATTCTCACAGATTGTGTGTTATTACACCCTCTTCCGCTAGTATAAAAACTTTCTTACGTTGTCTCTACATTGCTTAACAAAGACTTGTAAGGCTTATTCATTTAGAAGAGAGAGTGGGAAACTGCAGTACTGTATTTGTGCAAGATATCTGAATCGCTGCTACATTCTTCCAAAATACTATAAACGTCTACTTCTTTTTGAATATAATTAACTTTGTGATATCAATATCTGACTGGCAGGGCCTGATTTCCGGGAGCGTATTCGGGGCAAGCGCCCTGCCCCCCAACAAAAAGGTGACCCCAAATTGTTCTTAGCTTAAAAATTTGTAAGTTTTGAAAAAGGTTTTCCATTGAGGGGGACACCAATGGAACTTTTGCTGAGGGCCTCCAAATCGGCAAATCGACCCCTGCTGATTGGTTATTACAATATATTAAACTGTCAATTCTTCCAGCGAGAGTGCCATATTGTGGTATTTGTCAGTGGAGGACACAGGTTTTTTTTTTTTTTTTTTTTAAGGGGGAGGTTAGAAAAAAAGAAGACGAAGAAAAGAAAAGAAAATTTTATTTCACCTAAATAAAATAAACAATAAAGCAAAATGTTACTCTAAGGGAAGTAATTTTTTTGTGGGAGGGACTAATTTATAAACGGCTAATTATAAAATAGCACTAGGGGACGCGAGACGCGAGAAATCTCGCATGCGAGACGAGACAGAGTCTTGTATCGCGAGATTTCTGACGAGAATTTCTCGTCTCACATAAATTTACAATGCGAATTACGTTTCAATCAGAATTGCAGTACTGTATTTGAGGAGGTGTGCCAACCTGAGTAGGGAGGGTACACTTTGCCTGAAGCCTCTATCGTTTAACTTGCTGTACCTTTTTATCGTTCCTGGTACACTATCAACACTCTACAATACACATGAACACGTAACATTTAAAATTAGGACAGCACGAGGGATATATAAAACACACAAACGAGAGGATAAAGAAAGAAACTGGAAAAAAGAAAGAAAACAGAGAAGAGTAGATGACAGAAGAATAATAAGAAAACAGAGGAAAGGCGGTACGGTAAGTCCAAAGCCATATTTAGATGGGGCCCAGGGGCACTAACATTGAGGCCTCTTTTATCATAGCTAGCATTTGAAACCATTTTGAGTTTCGCAATGGAAGGCTTTTTTAAGCTATCCTAAATTGAATTTTAAATGCATTTATTTGAGGAGCATTTATTTGAGCAAGCTACATTTAAAAATTATTTTTATTTTAATATTTGTAACTCATTTGTATCATTAGCTCATAGGGATGCTAAGTCAGGTGTGGCTGTTATATGACACACGTGTCCAGGGATGGCTATGACACTCCTGATCATACTTTTGAAATTTAATTTAAAAAACAATAAAACTTTAAAACAATACTTCGATTATCCTTTATAAAAGAAATATGTTTACATTTTTTATCATTTATACTTAGTGCTTTTCCGTTTAAGACCTTTTCCACTTAAAATGTTTGATAAAATCTGGGAAACGTTCCACTGTATATGTATATATCTAATGTTTATAAAATTCTCGTGTCACAATGTGAGTTACCATACTCCTCCGAAACGGCTCGACCGATTTTAATGAAATTTTATATGTATATTCGTTAGGTCTGAGAATAGGTTTTTAACTATGTCTCAAACCCCTACGTGATAAGGGCGGTCCACCCCAAAATTTTTAGCACCAGAGTGTTATTCATTTCAATCAGGTTTTTTGTGTAGACATTAGCTCGTCGAGTCAGTTTTCAAATGTGTTTACCAGATAACGTGGAGAGGGGGGGGGGGCGTTAATAAAATGTTGAAAGTCGCACAAGGTTTGCAATTTTTGATAATGGATCGCTAAATGTGGTGCCAAAACGTGACAATTTATTATAGATATATTTCGAGTATAGTTAGAAAACGCCTGGCGTATATTGTAAAACAGTTTTATTAAGCGATTTTAATATAGATTTCTTTTCCGAAAAAGAGCTTTGTAGAACAAGAAAGGAAAACACGGTACACTCATAGATTATGATGCCCATTCCAAACAGTATTTAAAATGTCTTTGCGGTATAGTTGGAATATGCCTGGCGAAGATTGTGAAACACTTTCAGTAGGCGATTTTAAGATAAATTTCAATTCTAAAGATGAGTTTTATGGTACAAGAAAGAGTTGATTCTTATTTTAACGCCCCCATTCTCGCCAACCTAAAAAATCCCCATACTTTGACGAGCTTTGCAGTCATTGGAGGGGGGGCAAAATGTTTCCTATCGTGGAAAATATAATTTTCAAATAGGGGAAATCTGAATTCATTGAATTTGAGAAGAGGACAAGCAAATGACCCCTTTTGCGTTTATTAAGGTACGTCTTTGACACATATCCAAAAAAACATTTTAGAAGTTATCCAAATGAAAAAAAATTCAAAAATTTTCACAAAAAGACTATATCATTATCATTTTAGTAACAAAAATCAAAATTTCGGGGAGTGGTCTGAATAGCCCCCCCCCTTAAATACGTCTTTGACCTTTGGTCCCCCCGGTAATTTACAGGCTGCAACGGCAATAAATACAACGGACCTCTGGGTCTCAGCGGAGCATTCAAAGATCCATGTTGAGAAACAACCCTGGACACAAGTCTTCTCTGTTATCTCTTCTTTTTGATGGTGTGAATGGACGGGTTAAACCCGGGTTCCCGATTAAATATGGAATACATATCTCATACACTAAAACGAGAGGGGAGATAAGCAGGATTCACTATAATTATCCCGACCCCGATTGAAACTTTTGTGAATTCGCTGTTCCGCACATTGGGGCCCCTTAATTAGATTCAAATTTTATTTGCGCAACATGTCCTCAGTTCTGCATAATTTCTAACAAAATGCAAAGCTTTATATAATTTAATAATATTACATTTACTCAGTTACAGAAATAAATAAATAAAAACAAATATTTTTTCAGTGTCATGTCTCATTATATATGCGGATTAAATCTGAATTTTTATCACTTCAAATGCAAGTTAATATGGTAACTAATATATGTACTAATATGTTAATTTGCATAACTAATTGTTATTACTGATTTTCAATGAAATAGTATTAATGCTACTAAAAATATGGTAACAAAATCGCAGTGCTCAATTTTGTGAGACTCGCGAGACATTGCATGTCTCGCGCGAGACGAGACATGCAATTTCTCTGCGAGACAAGACAAAGTGTTTGTGAGACGAGACGGGACAGAGATTCCCCACTGCGAGACGAGACGGTACAGCCCTGTTTCTAGTCTCGTGGGTCCACGTCCATCCCTAAACAGCACATTTGACCTAAACAATCTGTAAAAAAGCAAATCATATCCTAAATGTAACAAACCATATACTAAAATTATGTTAACAAAATCCCAGTCCTTAATTTTGCAAGCTCATGAGACGTCTCGCGCGAGACGAGACAGGCAATTTCTCTGCGAGACGCGAGACGAGACAAAGTGTTTGTGAGACGAGACGAGACAGATTCACCACTGCGAGACGAGACGAGACAAATTCACCACTGCGAGACAAGACGAGACAGCCCTGTTTCTAGTCTCGCGCGTCCACGTGCATCCCTAAACAGCACATTTGACCTAAACAATCTGTAAAAGGAAGCAAATCATATTCCAGAAGTTCCTCATCCCTTCCCCTGGTTCCGAAATGGCATTTGCATGAAAAATACCTTTTTCGCCGGACGAACAGGGTGCGAATTTAACATTTTTTCCAGGGGGGGACATTTGAATAAAAATATTCTTCAGGAGGGGACATTAAAAAAAAAAAAAGAAAAGAAAGAAAGAAAAAGGGAGGGAAAATGTAAATGATCCATTCACATTATACTTGTATATTAGATACTACATGACAAATGCAATCGCCCACGCCAACATGGCTTGGAAGTGATTTAAATTTAAACAAGAGTGGGCCCCCGTTTTCCCATGCACATATATTACTGCCTGTGTCGATTCCACGTCCACCCTCAAAATCGGCTCGCGGCAGAGCAGAGCTTGTTCCTTCATTTCGCAGTCTTCCTTCGAAACTATACCCCAGTTTCAAAATGAGAGGCTGCATCAGGCATGTTTATATCAATTTCAAAGGGATGTTTATACCTTGTTCCTTTCTCTAGCAAGCAAAAGAAAAATTTCTATTCTGAACACTTAATATCGTTAGGTACTGTTGAACTTAAAGAGACAGAAATTAACATATTTCCAGCAGGGGATAAATAGTATCCCTTGCAGGGATCAATTAATATTTTTCTAGCCAGGGATATTACATTCTTCAGACGGGGACGATCCCTGGCATCCCCCCCCCGTCAATTCGCACCCTGCGGACGAATTCCAGTTATTAGAGCATTGAATAACAAACAGCATATTTTATCCTCCTTTTTAATGGTTATATTTTTTCTAACCTTGCGCATTCATCGATTTCCATTTAAAAAAAAAAAAAAAAAAAAAAACTTGACAAATTTTGTGACGAAATGTCCCACATTTTCAGGTCCGTCAATTCAAGTTTCTTTTCAAGCAAAAGTTTTCTCACCACACGTCACGCTATTAAGCAAATGATATCCCGTTATCAATCATTTAGACGTTCGATCTGCGTAATAAATTCAAGTCAAGAGATCTCTGTACAGCTCCCCCTTGTGAATTAACAAAGCAGAAGTAAAAGGGGGGGAAAGTTGTACGGAGGGGAGAAATCATCTCCTGTATGTCAACACAGACAGCCTTTAATATTCCTATAGCGCAGGTGTAACATTTTTCGACGTTCATTCATGCCAGACGGTGAAACGTTCTGCGCAGTCGCGGTGTTTTACTCATGTTGCTCACATGACTACTACGTCACAGCCGGCGGAGTTTCTCTCTTACTCCAAGTTTCATTCATTCATTCAAGAGGATACCTGTCCGCACGGCGGGAACCTAGTCTTAACTTCCGAAGAAAACATTTTGCTCTTTAAAAGACTAGGTAACTGTTTCGTAACGGAAAGTTAGCCAGTAAAATTGCCTGAAGTAATCCACGAGTTTAACACCCACCTGACATTTCTTCGAACGAATATTTTATTCTATTCTTATTCCTGACGGTCGCATTTGCTTTAACACCTGTTCGTTGGGCAGATCGACAATTCTGTGGATTTTTATTTTTTTTTTTTTTCGGAACTTTCACCATGGAAGGAATTTAGAAACTTGTTTCTTTTGGGTCTGTTAGAAGAATAGTTACCCATATCGTACTGTGCTTCGAATAATTTTCTTTCGTTTAAAACTCATTTGGGCAGTGGTTGCTGGTCAACCTGTGAAAGCCCTTCAAACACAACGATGGAACTAACTCAAAGGACGCTAGTGACCAAAATGGAATTTAATTTCTGTTTTCAGCTACGATCTGTAGTGTTCATTTTGCTTTTCTTCTTCACTAAGTCAGGTAAGGAAATTATTATTATTATCTCAAGTTTCAGAGAAAAGACATTATGACTCCTAAAAAATAGCTTGATATCTATTAAATTTTACTAGTTTTAATCCTTGCTTTTTATTCCTCATAGCATTATTATAAAAATGCGATATTTTTGATTTTTAATATAACTGCACTGCAGTAAGTCTCATTTGGACTATTTTTCTCTTAAAATAATGTTTTATACAAGAAAAAACATCCCGCCCCCCCCCCCCGCCTATTTCATCATATTTTGTTAAACCTTTATTAAAAAAAAAAAAAAAAAACACTATATTTATTTTATACTAGTAATAATGGTGCCGCAATCACATTAATAGTTAGTTTCATAAGAAATTTTTTGAAGATTGTTACCTACATATTTTGAGGGAATGGGTTTTCAGCCGCAAGCACACAGGTTAACATAAATAGTAAACCATCACTATCCCATTCTGAGTTGCCTAGCAACCGCAGCATCTTACGGCAGCAGGAGGAAATTATTAGTGATTTTTTTTTCTTTTTCTTTTAACGTGTGTTTGTAATTTTGTTATTACTTCCAGGATTTCCCCTATGTGATTTAAATCAACAAAGAGTATAAATGACAGAATTTTAATGTTCTAAGACGTTATTAGATCAGATGATCAATAGCAATCCAGGACTTCATTCTTGCATGTTTGATTTTTCCCCTCTTTAAAATATTATTATAATATTGTTTTATAATTTAAATCTACATAAATGCCTTTAAGTATAAACTTGTAAATTTCTTTATTTTAGTGATTTATTTTTGTGAAAGAATTTTTTATTAGTTTTTTTTTTTTTTCAAAATAAATACACGGCATATTACACAATGCAAATATTTTTTAATGTTCTATATTTGCTCTGTTCACAGTTAGCCACACTATTTACTTCTTTTTTTTATTGATGAAATGCTTTCATCAATGAAAAGAACAATCATCTCTCTCTCTCTCTCTCTTTTCTTTTCCTATATAAATTTCATACCTTTCAAAAGTTCATACCAATTCACTAAAAATATAAGATCTCAATTTGGAAATGTAATAAAATATTTTGAGAAAAGTTTTTGGAGTTGCATAAACTCAGCAGAAAACTAGAAAATGGTTTCTTCTATTTTTTTTCTTTATTTAAATAGTACCTAAAGATGCTTGATTCTCTAAGCTTTGTACAGTTTCGCTCGGTTACTTTAAAAGAAAGTAAATTAGCTTCTTTTTTTCTTCTTTTTCGGTCCAATGCTACCCATCATTTTCTGTGAAAAACAAGAAAGCTCTTCGCACAGCAGCACTGTGCAAATAGGAAAAAAGGGGAAGGAAAAACACGGCCATTTTATCCCCTCTTTGGGAAAATATGAACTTCCGTTTGAAGCTCACATCTGGCACAGGGGTAGGGGGGCTTTAATTTTTGTTTTTTAGCAAGAGAACCTAAGTGTGCTCTATTTAGCTATTTTTAGTTGATGAGCTAGAAGAAAAGAAAAAGAAATCTACTGTTGCATAATTTGTATCGCGATGTGTATCACATTTGAATACTTTTTTTTACTTTAGTGATTAAAAGTATCTTGATCGATTAATATAAATCCTCGAAATGTTAACTACAACTTTTTTTATTTACTTATTTATTTATTGGAAGAATTACATTTAATAATAAATAGTTTTTATATCCCGATGCAACATAAAGAAGAGTTTTTAATTTTTTTTTTTTTATTATTATTTAACTGTTTAATGCTTTCATGGAATAAATTAGAAATGTAAGAAAGTCCACTGCACCGGCATTAAACAATGGAGAAAAGTTCATTAACTATCGATTGTTGTTACTTGAAAATGATACAATTCCTGCATGAGTATTCGAGTACATTATTTTTAATAGGATTATTATATCTATTGCTATCAATTGTATCGAATAGCTTTTATTCCATATTACATGTGTTACTGTAATCGATACACGTGAAGAAAACCATTAAAATTAAAATAACTTTATACTTAAAATACAAAATAAAACTCTTTTTTTTTTTTCTATGTTGATTCACAATTTCAGAAAATCACGCTGAACTCGCTTTGAAAAATTCAGAAATTTAAATATATTTAAAAATAAATTAATTAATTAAAATTAAAATTCGGGTTATGTAAATATTATTAGAATTTATTAATTTAACAGCAGCGCTTAACTATTAATGTGAAGGAGACATAAACGGAATTGTAAAATATTTGGTGAATAAATAATGAGACAGCTGGTTGTAATTTTATTTTATCGGCCCACAATTAGAATTGTATTCTATTCTATTAGTTATACTAGTTTACTAAAACCTTTAGAGAAGTGATTTCGTAACCCCTCACGACTACAACAAATATGATTGATTATGAATAGGGGATTGTATTGTTAGTTTTACCTGGAAGTGTAATTTTCATAGAACGTGATTCGGGGTATGTAAATTGAATTCGAAACAGCTTTGTGTGTATGCAATTAGTTGGTTGTGAATGGAATAATATAAACAACTGAAGACTAATTTTTAGATTTGAGTTTTTTTAGTATTGTTCTGAATACATTTTAGTAAACTGCCTTTTGTTTGAGAAATATTTGAAAGCATTTAACGTTACAAATAGAACTTTTTCCTTTTAATGCTGTTATCACGCTGGGGTTGATACAAGTAGCCCTTGCTTTATTTCGTTAGATTTTTAAAATTTGATTGTTCATATTTCTATTCAATTTAGTTTATTCAAATAAAATTCTTTGGCATGCTTAATACTTCAAATTAAATCGAAATTTCATCAGAATGACGAATCTCTTGTGACGTCAGAAGTGGAAATATTTAGAGCACTCCAAGAAACCGCGCGTCGGACAGACCGCGGAACGTTTCGGGAAGTTCGCCGATGACCAACAAACAAACGCCTTGGAAAAACCAGATTAGAAAACTATCACATGATGCAAGATACGCGGTAAGCGCGAAACAAAAATGTTGTAGATGATTTTAACTTCGTGATTAATTTATCAAGTGGATTTCCCAGAAGGCGTCGAAATTACCTCATTTTATTACTTAATGCAGCATTCTCAAACTGAAGGATTTTTTTCAGAGGTGTATCCAAAGAAAGTTTCAAAAGGGGGTGGGGGCAGTAGCGTATAAAGGTCTTCATTTTGAGAGGAGGGGCAATCCGGTATTTTAAATTTTTTTGATACCATAGTTAATTTAAAAGTTTTAAAATAGCTGTCAAAAAAAAAAGAAGAAGAAGAAGCATTATACTTTGGGAGGGGGATCGATCCAAAATACCTACACCTAACTACGCCGCTGAGGGAGGGTTGATAAGTAGGACGAAATATATTATCAGAGATGGGTTACTTTTTTTTTTTTTATCCGCTCATTTTTAATATTGAACGCATGTTTGACCTGTTCACTCTCATCATTAGAAAGTCGCAAGGGAAAGACTCTTTGACAAGAAGCAGAGATAAGATTCTTTGAGTGCTCCACTGGGGTTCAGCGTTAGCGTTGCGCTTGTAGACCATTCTAGGAAGAGACATCGGTCCATGAAGAATAGTCTTCCTCGCTACATCTTTTTAATGATGAGAACAAACAAGTTAAACATTAGTTTATTAGACGGTTTAAGTGAGCTCAAGGTGCGATCGCCCCATCGCAACCCCCCCCCCTTATAAATATTTTAAAACAAAATTTATTATTTTTTTTTATATTTAACGTTACTTAAAAAGCAAATTGTTTCTATTTAAAAAGCAATTACTGAGTTTTACTTAGCTTTATAACATAGTAAAGAATAATGCTTTAATTAACGTTTACAGATAATGAAAAAGAAAATTATTTGGACACAAAAAGGCCTTTTATATAATGTTAATATGTCTATAAATCAAAATTAATTGAACTTCGCATTTAAATGCTGGAAATCTGGTCTTTTTACTTGGATAACAGCCATTCCTACTTATTTATAACTATTCGTATTTTTTTTTAATTAATCTATTACTGTAAATATTCCCTATTCATTTAAAAAACAAAAAATAGATAACTGATTATGCCAACAAATTTAAATTTTAAACATTTACATATAACACAAATTTGATTAAGTTATAATTTATTGTTAAAACTATAAAAAAAAATCTAATTTAAAATAATCATTTTGTTACAAATAATGTTTAGATATCGCTCAAAATTTACTAAACAATTTGATATTAAAAAAATACCATTTTATGTATTTATTTATTTTATTAGTATTTTAATGAAAATGTTTTGTATTATTTACAAAAATACAAGTAAGTATACACGTAGCAGTAGATCGCAACCTTTGAATAAGTTTCCATAATCGGCTTAAAAAAAACATGCAATTATTTTATTTTTGATTTGATATCACCATTTGAAACTGTATGATGTTACAAGTCTTCTTAATAACCCGCATTATTTTTTTATCTTCATACTTGTTAGATGGCTCAGTGGTCAAAGGTTCTTTTGGGTAGTTTTTCTCATCATTTGATCGTCTGCATCCGGTTTGGCATAAATTGTTTCCGGTCAACTGGTTTTAATGGCAGTTTTCGAGATTATGATTTTTTCTTCAGAAACCCAATACTCGTTTTAATTTAAGGAACGTACCTACATCTCCGAACTTTGCGTGCGTCGTTAAACTGCACTGGCTACTGAAGGATAATTGATTTTTCTATTTTATTCCTTGATTTGTAATCCCTTTCCTTGTGTAGATGAATTGCAATGATACTGATTTAAGACTGATAATTGACTAAATTTATTAACCTACGCAAAGTTAAATGGGTAATTTAACCGATTTCTGCAGAGAGAAAAAGATGGCATACTGTCATTTTGTACCTACTAATTTTACTTAGTGATTGATTACTGATGAGAAATACGGAATCGTTCGTCAAGTTTACCAAAGACTTTTCTCATTCATTTAAAATTTCTGATTTAATAAAATAATGCAACAAAATAATTTAACAAAATAATTGAAAAATAATGCGGAATGCAACAGAAACGTTGGCGGATCCATAGAAAATTCTGGAAGGCAACACAAATTTTTTTGGTCTTCTTTTTCTTGAAAATTCATTTGGATTTACAAAATCTTTTATAGCATCTTTTATAGTTCGTCTGGGGAAGGCGGGGGTGACATCAGGGGCGTAGCCAGGGGGGGATATCGGGATATAGCCCCCCCCCCGAAATTTTTGGATTAGTGATAAAATTTCGTCTATTTATGCGCATATAAGTTCATATCCTCCCCGAAAAAATTTCCAGGCTCATATCCCCCTCCGAAAAAATTTCCTGGCTACGCGCCTGGGTGACACATAACCCTTTTCCCCCTCCCCTCTCCCCCCCCCCTCTGGATCAAATGAACAAAATCAACAAGTTGTCTGCTCTATTCGTTTATCAACACCGAATATATAAAATTTTACTGCACTATTTTATTTTATTTATTTATTTTTTTTTTTGAATTTATGTGTGTGCACCAATTGTATATATATCCTTTTAAGTGAAAGCTCTTTTGTGTCTGGACATTGTTGAGTAGTACTTCCAGGCATTTTATACCGAAAATCAATAATGGAAAAGTTTTAAGGAAAAATATGACAAAAAATTGTCAGGGAAACTTTCATTTCAAAAGTTTTGGAATATGACAAATTCTTTACTACACCTCCTCTAGTACACTTTCTGGAGACCGTGTCTTCTATACCAATGCATTGCAAACCTAAGAAATTTTCAACTCAGCAGCATAAAATGTCTAAGTTAAATAATTACGATAGTCGGCATTTCGAAGTTTCAAACAGTGTTTTTTTCTAAAATAACTCGTTTTATATAATTTTTTTTTAGAGATTTCATTCTACTACATGCTCTTACATTAGCATATTATGCATATTCTTTAATTTATTTTTATAAATTAAAATTTTGAATAAACTATATTAAAAAATAACAAAATTTATTGAAACTGTTTTTTTTAAATAATGTTGCGTTAGGTTTAATAAAATACACATATATTTCTACAGTCCAAATGTAGGACTATTAATTATCACCCACTTATCACACTTTTAAGCCTATTCAACCATAATATATCAAAATACCACTGTCGTAATTTCTTTTTAATTAAAAGAGAGAGAGAAGACGGTTGCTGTAATCGAATTCAGTTATTCGAGAGCTAACTTAAGATGAATTGCCCGTTCCAAAGTTATTTCTTCTACTAGAAGTTCTCGATAAATAGAAAAACACAAGCCAGCAAATTAATAATATTGTAGGAATAATTGCTAATAAAAACCGGCCCAACACCTATCACAGTCTCTATAATTACAGTCATTTTCACGCCAAGGACGCCAAGCCAATATCACTAACCACTCGCTAAAAGCGCCATTTCCTCTCCAACCTCCTGCCCTCGTATCCTTACCTGGAACGAATTTACGAATTGCTTTTTATGAATCGTTCTGATCTTGAGGTCTGATATCTCATATCTGAAGACAATGACTCGTATAATTTCGGTAAACGTCGCAGGAAGTCATGTTTGAGAACAATATGCTTCGGACAGAATAGAATAACACGGGATCGTTAATCGATGCTGGCAACATCTGAAGTTCTGGACCCGTCATGTCTTCCCCCGTGTTTGCAGGAAGAAAATCCTATGTTGACAAGTTCCAAGATGTTGGATAATCCGTACTGGCTATCAGTTAACGTGCACGAAACGGGCAAAGTTTGCCATTCAACTGGAATGTTTGTTTAGTATCTTGTAGAAAGTCTTTAAAAGCAAAACATTTTGGTTGGTTAATTGATTACGGGTCGTTAAGAGCAGTTTAGAAGGAAAATTTACTTTCGGATCGCATTAAATTCTTGAACAAATAAACATGTTGTAATTTAAATAACAGAAAAAAGTCAATGTAATAAAGCTCTAAATATATAACGTAGAGTGATGAGGTATATAAACACTGTTGGAAGAAATTAAGATCAGGTAGTGAAATTTGTTTCCAGTGATTGCCTTATATCCGAAAAAAAGAAAAGAAAGTTGTTGCATCATATATTTGTTAAGAGTCAAGCATGAATGAAATAATCTGAAAAGTGAAGCGAAGCTAGAAAGCAAGGAAACATAAATAACAAAGACTGTTTGAATAAAAAAAAATACCTTTTTAAAATTTGTTTTATAATCAGTTAATTTCATATTTAAAATAAGTTGATTTTGAGAGCTTATTTGGATGCATATTTTCGTAATTAATAATGATTACTTTAAAAAACTGTTAACGGAGAACCATAAAGAATACATTCTGTTTAATGATAACATAGCTGCTATATTCCTTTTTTCTATGACTAAAATAAATGATGGTATCTAAATGTATGTTATTTTTTCAGTTTAATTATATAGATATAATGTTACCTTTTACATATATTTATTTATCTGCACAGGGATCGATGCAAATGAAATTTGGGTCCGTTTTGCGTCCCCTTCACAAAAATCCAATTGATTAAAATGCATTTTAATATATATTTAAATTTTTTTTTGTAAATTATTTTGAGAAAAAAGTGATTTATACAAAAATCAGTTCCCCCCCCCATGGGCGGGCACTTCATCATCATGCATTTGCCCCTACTAAGGCCTGAATTACTGGTCATTTTACTATAGGAGCACCCAATGGGTGGAAAGCATACAAAAATCAGTATGAGAATTTAAAAAAATAGATGTTGAAATTCTCAAAAATACATACTGAAATTCACAAAAATATACACTTTTCACAAAAATGGATCCAGGAAAAAATTCCTGGAACAATCCCTGCTACAATGCATTAAGGTATGTTTTGCAGCTTAATACCTATTCTTTAACGAAATGGAATTAGTACAATTTAGAGCATATTTCCCTGTTTTTATACAATATTTCTCTTAAATAATAAGGTGGAAAGTAGCAATTTACAGGTGTTTATCTTTCACGGTCGATATTTTCGTACTAAATTACAGGAGGTTAGTTGTTCAGGCAGCTGGTTTACAGGAAATGTCGGGGTCCTATCGAGTGTGCCTAGAGAGGTTGGGACAGGCTGTTGCAGCAATCAGTTTAAAGCAGTTTTCGCACCACCTGTTCGAAGCTACCAGCGCTCTTTACCAAGCACTATTGGAGCGAAAAAAGGTGTCAGATCTTTCGTCACGATTTTAGCTACTGCTTTATGGTCTTGTGTTAACTACACGCTACTGAATTATTGGGCGTATATATACAAGGTGCTATCTGCGATTCTAAGCAATCATTTGTAAATAATAACTGTTTTTGAAGCACACGTTTTTACAATGTTAAAACAGCCAAGCTTGTTTTGTCGCATTGAAGGGGAATGGGAGAGATTTCAAACTTTCTGGTTACTATTGCGGTAGAGCCATGAAGCAATCTGTGTATTGGAAAAAAAATATAATAATAATAATCCCCGTAGTGGAAAAAGAAAAACATCTGGAAATTTGAAAGTAAAACTTCAATCCTTTCGCATCCTGGAATAACACCTCAGTTATTCATTTAATTAAAAAAATTATTACTTTTAAAAACATTAAATTATAGGTCAGCAGTCAATGGAGTCGTTTTTTACTCCTTTTTTCCCGTTTCAAATATTTTAAAAATTAATTTATTACATTAAAATCGTACTCATAAAAAGCTCCAGTCCGTTTTATTGAATGAAAGTTTTCTTATGTAATTCTTGGCCTTCAAACAGTAATTCATAATTTTGCGGGTTTTTTTTTAATTTTGCGAACTTATTTTATTTACATATTTATTTATTGCGCTTTATTTAATGTATTTTTTAAAGTTTGTTGTTTCTCTGTGTTAACTTTATTATTATTTTATTATTTTCCCTTTTTAAAATGAAATGTCCTCCAAGGTTGATATTTTAGGAGCTATATCAAACAAATACCATTGTATCAAAATTATTAATTATAAATTCATATTCAGTTTTTATGGTTATGTTTACTACTGCCTACCTCTTGTGCTTCAAGAGTAAATCATTACTGGACATTGACTCCCTCATTTTTGATCTTACAACAAGATCTAATGTGCAAAAACGGTTACATGTCATGTATCTGAATATGCCTTCAGGAATGTGATACGCTGTTCTGATCTTTTGCACATGCAAAGAGACAATGTTTGTGAGGTAAGATGGGTTAATTTGGCACGCCTACTGGACACTGCATGACTATCAGTATAGTAGCCTCCCCAACAGTAACTTAGGAGCTAAATTCATTTATTTTAACTTAATTTCTAATGATCTTAATTTTAACATCCAAACACTCATACTGCACACTTTAACCCCTTGCATGTGGAGTATATTTGAGAACAACTTTTGTAACTGCCCGAACTGAGTTCGGGCGTCACAGGCTAGGGATTTAATCCGTTCCTTCTCAGACCTCCTGTCTACTCACGACTGTTTCGACGATACTTTACACCCAAAAAGTGTTGCGTAGTATCACAATGTTGCGATATCGTTAGTGGCCCTTACTTGCTGGTCTGCAAGTGTGTTGCAGATATTTATAGTGTGACATTAAGGCTGTTCTTCGAAATAAAAGAACTCTGTTTTTAGTCTTGGTACACAAATTGAAATAAACTAATAGCACCATGGTCTCCAAAAAATTCCAGATGGTTCTTCATACACACTGCGATAAGCGAAAATGCTGTGGCTTTTTTGAAATTTTCAGAAAGAATTCTTAAAAATGGATCTGAGGTGCAAGATTTTTCGAAGAGTGACGCGCTTATCGAAAATTTCCGATTTTTAAGAATTTTTTCTAAAAGTTTTGAAACCGATACAGATTGGCCTGTCTTCGCAGTATGTAACACAGCTTGTAAAGAGACAGTTTCAAAATTTGCAAGTGCCTGGCATAATTAATTTATTTGTAATTATGTACCGAAATCACATGATTTTTTCGAATAACACCGTTAAGGTGTTCGGTAGCTCATCACGAGATGTCTGTAGGGCGCCAGTAGGGAACTACCGATCAAATGTGCAGTAACCAACAAGTATTTAAGTGGATGTTAATTTTTCTGTTTGCGGTCGTGTTTATAAACATCCGCGCATATACAGGGGTCCCTTTAAATCCGCTCCTCCCCTCATACTTCCTGCGCACCCACGAGTGTGTCTTTACCGAACGTTAACTCTCTCGTCCTTGATCTTCGATAGGTATCTTCGTTTCTGTCTCACGCACTTTTGGGCTCAGGAAGGCGTGACTCGGTCACGGGCTGGGGACTTCGCACGCAAAGCCGGTCACAACTCAGGTAAAGCACTCTCCAACAGCAAGTCACCTTTTATTTTACTTTTTTTTTTCTTCCTTTCCAGTGAAATTTTTATTTGTCGAAAAAATTTTCTCGAGAGGCTTTTTTTTCACAAGGGAAAGGAACAGAAGCAGCCTGGGATTAAATGGGACCGCTGGTATTTTTATTGTTTTCGGAAAAGGCCTGCCCGGTGGGGTGGGAAATTTTCCGTAGGATTTCGAATGCGAAAATCGTTTTGTGGGAGATAGCGGAAGGAATGGAAAATCTTTATGATTCTTTTTTTTGGTTTCTCTTTTGTCGTTTTTTATTTTATTTTATTTTTTTCAAAGATGAGAAGGGATAATTTTGCAATCGTAGATCTGACGGTAAATGTATAATTTGTATAATTTAGCTGTTACGTACTAGCGTTGAATTTGCAATTCAAAATGAACAAAAGTTGATAATTTTTTATGTTATTTTGGTGCTGCATGACAAAGAGTGAAGAGATTAGATTTAGCTAAACCTTGAACATAAGTCTAAAACCATTAATTGATTGGAGTAGGATGTTTTAAGAGCAGTTTTTAAATAGAAAGGTTTTTTTTAAAATCATGTTTACTGAAAATGAGACAAGAATCATACAATTAATAAGCAGTTCATTATTGTTAGTTTCGCAACTGTAAGATGCATTCAAAACTCTTTTCTCCGGAAACATACATTTCTTTTCTATTTCAAGATATTAAAATAATAATAATAATAACGATCTTCTCCGTAGCCAACTGTAGACCTAAAACGCACTCATCTGAATTATGGTTATGAAAAAATAAAATAAGTGGCCGTTTTCATTTCCAAAATCATCGACCTGTTAACCTAGAAACAAAAAACCAATGTCCGTTGCACCACTGGTTTCCGACTTCTTTTTATTTGTTTTTTTTTTATTTCAAGTTATGATAGATTATATATATGGTGAGATACTCTTTCCCATTGTTCTCGAATCAGTAGAAAGTATACAATTCGCTGATTCTCACCTTGAAAACAGCTTTATTATACGGAAAACGAAATTTTCACTGAGAATTATATGTATAACTAAAATAAATTTAAAATATGTGTTCACAAATCAAAAACATTTCCATCAAATTTTATTTTTGTCAAAAAAAGAAATTTTAAAATATGTACTCATTTAATTCGTCTGTTTTACAGTTAATCAAGACATTCCCACCAAATTAGTTTTTAATTGAGAATTGATATTGTATTAAAGAATGTTTCTTTTTTCTAATTTTACTATGTAAAGTGACTTTGTAATTGAAATAAATCACCACTGCTGTAGTTAATTGAGCCGGAGAACTGAGAATTTTTAATCTTCTACGCTTTTTCTTACTCGGTTTACTTTTTTACTTAAAAAATTCTCTATAAAAGAAGCAAAAACCCCTTTTACTTAACAGGGGGTAGAAAAAGTAACTTATGTATTTTGAACTGAATTTAAGATTTAAATGCTGCGATTTAATTACTAGTTTCGCCAAAAGGAGTGGTCTGTTAGATTCTACTAGTAGATTTCCTACCTGGTAAGCTCCTGGATTCACGGTATTTAAGGGTGTTCCTTCTGTAAAGCTGTAGGCATCACAGGACTTTTGAACAACTTTAAAAAAAAAACTAATGATGTTAACACTCGAAAAAAAAATTAATTATCATTCTTCACTAACTGCACTATAAATCAGGGCCTGATAAAACTGATCACACCGGCCCGGGAAATATATGTAAACAGCAGACCACTTCCATTTTATTCTGAACAAACATACGTATTATATTTCATGGCATGCATGTGGCGTATGGTGAACATGGTGGGAGTATCCGGTCCTGCTATAAACTAATATTAACACTCAACGTATACGTCTCATACAACTTTCGGAAAAAACCTGAAGCACAAAAATTACCTTGAAAAGTGGGCCGAAGTGTTGCCTGTTTAGTTTAGAGAAATATCCCGTGTGTTAGCATTTTTCCTGAGTGTTTCTTAACTCTTGTGGGTTCATTGTTTGTAACAGTTCACACTATAACTTATAGAGAGACATTTTAAAGTTTTCGAGTCACCAATTGAATTCTAAAAAAAGTTGTTCAAAAATTGTAGTCTCTTAAAAAAAAAACAGCCTTAATAAATCTTCAGGCTTTTCTTATCTACCGGAATTCATTCAGCAAAAAGTGTCTTTTATCATCTGTTCTCGATATGCATTGTCTGTGCCATGGTGAAGTGAGGAGTATAAAATGTTCAGGGACAAACATTGGCATGATAGGATAGTGGTCTACGCCTTCAGTAAAACATTCCCTTCGAAAAAGAAAGAAAAAAATCCCCAAGAACATTGATGTGGATTTCTAAAGGTTGGATTCCTCCTTCTCGAAACATCAAAATCGCCCTTTAATTTCAACGGACTTTTATGTTCAGAAACTTCTTGATATAAGTTGCCTAGAAGATGGATGCTTCGTTTGGAATACTTGATGACTAGATATAACTTTACTTTCCAAAGACTTATTTTTTAGGAATTTTCTCAGTTAGTAAGGTTTTCTTTCAACGAAATTTTCCTTTAATTTTTATCTCCATCTTTGTCCTGAGCATCTTCCTCGTCTATTCCGTTCACGCATAACCCTCATAAGCTTGTCTTTCCAAATTTTCTTCCGTCTTTCCCTCCAAGTCTCCAGTTCGGTACAAGCTGTGGTATTTCTTCTCCGCTGAACATGCCCATTCCACTGTAGTCTCTTTTTTGTCAATTTTCGTTATGATGCTTGCCTCAACACCCATCCTTGCTCTTATTTCAGCTTTCGTATTTTTTCTAATCCTGAAGTTCTAGCTGATCATCGCCAGAAGTCCATTCCTGAAGACAATTTCTTTTCACTTGCAGATTTGATGATTTGACTGTCCAAGTTTCTGCTCATTACAACAGAGCTCTTGCGATTAGGGTGTTGAAAATGGTTCTTTTATTATTTTCCCCCCATTAATATTTTTGCTCCATAGTACTCAGTTTAGTATGCCTATTATTTTGTATCCACTTCCATATCTGATGAGCCATCTTTAGCAAATTGTTTTATTATTTGGTAACTTAGAGAAAGATACTCTCTTTCCTCCGCTACTGGCCACCAGAAGAAAGATTCGCTGATTTTAAATCGAATTCCTCCAGTGCTGATCCAGGATGTCATCAGTTTATTTGCATCTTATGTCAGAAGAGCAAAATGGCTATTGCAACTTGTGCAGATTCTTCAAAAGTTTTGTAAAGATGACAAGCTCTACATGGTAGATCGAGACAATTTTACAAAGTAAATATTCACCTCAGCAAGAATATACTCTTTCACATATTTCATAGAATTTCCTATTGAAAGGTTTTAAATGAATCAATAGGAAAAATAAAAGTTGGTTTTTAAAAACAATCGTTGAAAAAAAAATTGTACGTTTGTTGTAACACAATTAAATAATGGCAGTGAAATATAAAAGTTTTTTTTCTTTTTTTTTTTTTTATAATACAGCTATTTAAAAAAAAGCTGCAATTATTCGTTTTCTCAAGCAATTCCAAGAAATATCTTTAAATCCAAAATAAAAGGGTAGCTTTAAACAAAAAAAATGTATATAAATAAAATTTAAATTATTATTTTTATTAAATTAATCATCATTATTATACTTATTTACGAACTATGTATAAGTAATAATTACAGTAACTAACAAGTAAATTTTAATATTATCACAATTTACTTTAATTAAATTAGCTACATAGACTTTATTATTCTACATCAAATATGTAATTAATCTTCCTTAACATTATACTGTTTGTAAAAGAACGAATCCATGAAAAATTTAATAAAACTTAAAAACAAATAACTTTTTTTTTTTTTTTTTAATTTTCTGAGATCTCATAGGAAAGTACATGAGTGTTCGACTTTCCTAAACTTCCAATCAAGACCATTAATAAAAGCGAATCTACGCAGGCGTTTAACACATCACTTACCTTGAGTGCCCTATCTACTCTCTCCATCACGCTAACCTTTACTTTTCCACTCTCCTATCTGGGTCACGTTCGTCAGACGTCACTTTCCAACATCGATAGCTAATTAGCGTCTCGTTGTTAAACATCCCTGCAAAGAAATAGACAATCAAAACCGAATTCTTCCGCACTCCACCTGTTGTTTGTATGTTATATACAAGCTTGTACGTACCCCTTTCAACTCACGTGGATGCCGTCAGATGGAGCGTGGTATCTTCTTTGACTCTCCTAGCGGTTCTCAGTAACGGGAATAGCTTTTTCATTATTTAAATGGACACTGATGCTGCAATTAACGAGCAGATGGTTCATATACCATGTGGTAAACGCTTGATAGGCGCAGATGTCGATTCATATATACCAAGACATTCGAGTGAATGCGGTAGTCTTGGTAAAATGGCATACTTAATTCGATATTATTAGTATTTAGAATGATTTTGATTTTTCGAAGCTTTCTGTAAATTCAAAAAATAGAACTTTTTATTTGAAAATGTTTGACCTCAAAAATCGTATTTTTTTTGCAAAATACGGCATAATTTTTTTGTGGGTGATCACAAGAATGAGAATACCGGACAAAACCTCAAAATATGGGACTGTCATGTCCAAACTTTCTCTTGGAGTGAGTGCAGTCTAGCTCATAAAAATTTGACAGCAACCACATGAAAAATGATTATTTTTTTAATGATCCCCCCCCCTTTATTGTGCTTTTATTTAGTTATCTTAACTGCTAAAGCTAAGAATTTGATAAAGTTTTCTAACAAATTTAAGTGTCAAAAATTACATGATTTAACGAAGCAAAATTGATTACTCTTTTAAGAGGGGTCCAGTCCAGACCCCCTTGGACCCCTCCCTTGTGTGCGCCACTGGTACCGCATAATACAGGACGATTGGTCACTTTGCCTTTTTGCTTTGGTGTTGATGTACGCTGCCCTTTATTAAAAGGAAGAATAAGTTTTGCATCTTATACAACGGAATGTCGGGAAATTTTCCCTTTTTAATAAATCCGTCTAGCGCTTTTGGAAAGAAAAAGGTGAACACTGTATTTACCTATTAAAACAGCAATGTCTTTTTTACTACAAAATAAATTTTACGGGATACGTGTAAGATTATCATGAATTATTCCAACTTTAGTCTTTCCCGTAGAAATATTTTTAAAACTGTGAATATTTGTAAGCGTCTTTAACCCTTTGAGGCGCAACCCTTTCCCAATGCTGAAAAAAGACGACAGCTTGACGACTTTTTTGACGACAGCTGGCTGTGCTCGCGCACAGCCAGCTGCGTAAAAAAAGGGTCTCTAGATCTGTGGCACGCGATGAACGTTTCGATCGTCCGCCATCTTTCTGGTAGTTAAGTCGAGCGATGGCAACGCCTGCCTTTTTTTCAGCATTGGGAAAGGGTTGCGCCTCAAAGGGTTAAAACGAAGCAAAAACTATCATGCATTTGGTATCAGCTTTAAATCTCTCCTCACGCTTAACATCTTAATGTAATTTATTTTCTGGCATGTCATTCATAATACAACTCAGTACTCCATTTTTAGAACTAACATATTGATGCCTGCTTCAGATCTTCTCTAAATCGTGCCTTATTATGGGATATATGTACGTATATATATTCTTTCAATTCACCACACTTTATTAAACGTCAAACGAAAAAAAAAAAAAAAATCGAAAATAGAAGTTGCAGTTACTTTTCTTCAATGATGAATTGAACAGATGAAACTGATGTACTCGTTTCGCATTGTCACGGATCGTTCAGGTTAAACCAAAGTTGCAGGGGTCGTTACTCAATTCCTATAACTGTGTCATCACGACTTGTATGCAATGGAAGACTTCCTTCCTCCATCTAAACAATTGCGGGAAAGCTGGAATTTAAGATGACGCACGACTTTTAAATACTTACAAACATGTGAGTTAAATGTTGCTCGCACTCTCTTTAAGGTCGATGTTAGATGTCCTTTGGCGATTTCGTTGTGTGGGAATCGGACGGGCCCGTTAAGCTTTTATGCTGCATTGTGGATGCGTGTAATTTAAGATCATCAGACTGATTTGAAATGCCTCAATAAAGACTAACCTATTTATATCCTTTCAGGGATTATTAGCTTATGGGAAATGTTTCTTAAACATGTCGTGGGGTATTTTGAAATAGTTTATTTTAAAATGTAGGCAATTTATTCACGCTAGAGTTACTTATATGCAACGCTATAAAAAATGCTAAAATTAATGTGCAAACATAAGTAAATAAAAGAATGAAAAAATTAGCAAACATTTTTTATGTTTACTTCTGTTTATAAATTTTAAATCAGTCCTTAAAAAAAACTATTATTAACAGACTAAATACTTATTTCTTCAAAATAATATGCATATATATATATATATATTTACTTCCTAGAATATATTTATTTGGTAAGGTCAAAATTATCATTCGTTTAGTTAAAAAGCATGAAATCTGACTGTATCTATTTTTTTTAAAGAAAAACAGTCCTGCTTTTATATCATTTAAAGTTTATAATTTATTTCTGTTAAAATAAATAAGTTTTTAGGGTCTTTAAATTTTAATTTTTGTTCCATTTTAAACTCCACCCGTAAAAGAATATACAATTGCTGAAATGACCTTTATAATGTTTAATATATAATTTGCTTATCCCATCAAACATAGCTTTGCCTGATTTTTTCTTTTGCGTGTGTGTGACCTAGTAAATTGCAATGTTGTTCAGAAACGAAATTTCAAAATTGTATTCCATATATGTAATGAAATATTATTGAAATAGCATGTATCTGGAGCAAAATCCTACTCATCGCCTTGACCGAGATTGAATTTTAACCCTATTCACTGAGACAGGAAATTTTAATTTAACGTCTTTATTTAACGGCGGCATAAACTGTGCAGGTGAGTTGGCTGGCACTATTAAAAGAATGGAAAACAATAAAATATCATAAATACTTATCACAGAAAATTTCCTGACAATGCTAGAGGAAGTGTTATCACATGACTAGTTAAGTGGTATTAAGTATAATATACAACATGAAAGAAATTTTCCAGGATTGTTTTACTGATGTATTATTCTGTATGCATTGGTGAATCTAAATTACTTTCATAGGTGACATTAACTATTTGAGGCGCAACCCTTTCCCAATGCTGAAAAAAGGGCAGCCGTTGCCATCGCTCGACTTAACTACCAGCAAGAGGGCGGACGATCGAAACGTTCATCGCGTGCCACAGATCTAGAGACCCTATTTTGAATGGCCCTAACTGTTTCATTTTTAGAACAGTATGAGAGATCGTAAGTTATCTGTAAGGACGCTTACTAAGTAATGAACTTTACCCCTTTTGAAAGAGAAGAAAACTTTTTCGGCTATCAAACCGGAGCCTTTGGCTTGGAATTGAAGAGAACTATCTTGTAAACAGTATGAGTGACTGTACAATTACTTTATGCTTTTAATCAGCTTGGAAAAAGCCTAAAACTGCCTGTAAAATTCTTTTCAGAGTTATTAACTTGAATATTCTTATTCCATTAAGTAATCACACATAAAATTGCCACTCGAAAGGAATTATATTACAATGTTCTGTTCTATTCATTTGTTGAGCTGCAGACACAGTTTGTTATTATATCATCATCCATAACGACATCCATTGACGACAGCTGGCTGTGCGCGAGCACAGCCAGCTGTCGTCAAAAAGTCAAATCAATCGTCAATGTCGAATCATGTCGTCAATGTCGAATCATGTCGTCAATGTCGTCAAATCAATGTCAGAATCCATTGAGACGCTCAAAACTTTACGAGTCCATGAGCACGTTAACCCTTTAACGCCCAGTGTTCCCGCTCTGGGAACACCAAACACTGACGTTTTGACTGTTGCCAGTCACGAAGAATAGATTTGATTTCTATAAAAATAGTTGCGGGTGACATAGCTCCACGAGAATCCTTTATTTTTCAGCACGTCCTTTCCCGTAAAAAAATGGCCACGATTATTTTTAACAGCATTGACATCTGCTGAAAAATGGAAGAATGCGAGAACAGCTGGATTAGATTGCCCAATGCTGAAAAAAGGGCAGCCGTTCCCATCGCTCGACTTAACTACCAGCAAGATGGCGGAAGATCGAAACGTTCGCCATTTTGCTGGTAGTTAAGTCGAGCGATGGCAACGGCTGCCCGTTTTTCAGCATTGGGCAATCTATCCAGTTGTTCTTGAGTTCTTCCATTTTACAGCAGATGTCAGTGCTGTTAAAAATAACCGTGACCATTTTTTTTTACAGGAAATGACGTGCTAAAAAGTAAAGCAATCTCGTTGGAGCTATGTCACCCGCCACTATTTTTTATAGAAATCAAATCCATTCTTCGTGACTGGCAGCAGTCAAAACGTCAAGAGTTTGGTGTCCTCAAGGCGAGGACACCGCGCGTTAAAGGGTTAAAGTCGCCCACCCCTCATTAGACGCCGTGACACAGCCCGATATGTAGAGGTGTCGTGCGATACGAAACTAACTATTGCCAAGTCCACCCATCAGAGTCGAACGTGGTGACCCGTACTTCCCTATGAACAGCTCTCCACGCTTGGTGGACGACCTAGCCTACTTTTGTGAGGACTTTTTCTCTGTGTGTCCGGGACATCCTCTGGCCGTTAGAACGAACACCCCCAACCATCAAACCGATGGCACCCGCCTGAATACAAAGTGACAAGTCTGCCACGGTGACTAGCGATTAACGATAGCGTGAAATTAGAATACAAGAGAAAGATCCAGTAATGAGTTAGGAAATGATAAAAAAAAATGGAAATAAAAGCGTGTACGGGTACGTATATTAGTCTGCAAATTATACACCCCCCACCCCAGGCAACTTTCCATAGCGACTCCCTCTGCTCAAGAAATAATTAGATACACATGCGTGTACGTTAATAAACGATGTTCCATGCTGAGAAGACGCTGTATTGGATAAATTATTAAACGGTCCGGATATATGCCTCATGATTTTATGCAAGTTCAGTACCTGCTGTTTGCGAGACCATTCAGTTGCCTTTATATTTTTGATACCAGAAAGTGTTCACGGAGAAAGGAAGCCCTATTTGCGGATACTCTTGTAAGGAAACCTTGACGACTTAATTCTTTAACAAATGTCCAATCAATGACTTGCTTAATGACAGCAGAGAGTTTTAATATAGATGAGCTAAATTTGCTGGAGAGATTATGCCCAAAGAAGAAAGAAACTGAAATGCAAATAAAGGCAATGGCGGATAAAGACATTATTGTCGAGGGAGACGAAGAGGGCATAAAATTTGAATACCAATTCAGAATTATATGAAATATGTCATCATAATCAAAAATACCATCTTATCTATGTGCATTATATCACCATATTTCGAGAGAGGGGCAAGGCGTACCCTTGCAAATTTGCCCTTGTATATAGGTGATCACTATCCGCCATTTAGTTAGTTTTTAAGTGTAGGAAAGAAATTCTATTGCAACGAAGTATCCTATTCCAAAGTTATTTGAAATTCTACAAAAAGAAACAATTACATCCTGGATCATTTTGGAAACATAATCTGAGCGATCTATAGTGGCCCACCACTATATGGCACAAGTTATTCGTTGCTGATGATGGCCGAATAGACAGAAACATGCTCCTGGAAATCTAGCAGTGGCTCACTTGACAAGTATCATGACCTATTATAAAATGCTGCAATGTTTTAAACTGTTCCCCCGCAATGTAGTCTAAGCATGTTAATCGTACTGCACTAGCAATGTATGCTCCTGAACACAGTCTTCATCTGTGCAAGTTGCTGAAATAAAGTTGCTGTGCAAGTTGACCAAAAAAATGAGCTAAGTATTAGTTTCCAACTATGCATTTATAAGTAACTGTTTTCTGAGAGCAGAGAGTCGAATACGTCCGAAGTACACACTAAGCAATATCAGAACTTTCATAACAGATATTTCGTTGGAATACTTGCATTATTTGTTATACTTGCAGATTCAGAATTTGATGTTCATTCGCTTGCACATGAAGTTTAATTCACTTCAATGCTGTGCAATTTCGTAAATCTTTGAGCACTCGCAATTACTGCATTAATACTTCATTTAGACTTGGATCTGTTGAAGTTGATTGGGTTCTCTGTGTAGAGCATGCATGTTTAAAGACAAGCGTAGCATGGTCAATCAAACGAATTTTCAAAGTTAGAAATGAAGTATTACGTTTGTTTCCAATGAGAGCAAGTAAAACAAAAACACCGTGATGTTTTTTATCATTATAATAATTTAATATTTAAAATTATGTCTCTATTTTTGTAGCCGCGAGAGTTTCTTTTTTTTACTATTGTTATTAAACGTACCATATGTAGGCTAGTAGTCTATAATCTACAGAATAGCTTAGGCACACGTGAAGAATTCCAAAATTTTCGCGTAGGTGGACTACTTAAGACTCTCCTTACATACCGGTCTCTCTTCTCGCTAGAAAACACGTTGGCCTTACATGGCATACAGGTACTTTGTGAAACATAATTTCTTTTTCATTCATTCCCCCTTAATGCGGTGACGTCTGCTTCGCCAACGCTCTTTGAAAATGTCACTGTAAGGAATAGCTTGATTATTTATGGGATAATAAATGTGTTTTGTGTTTTTGCTGTAGGTATCTGTAGGTAGACTTAGTTGGTATGGTAGTTTTTAAATTTTTGTATAAGCTTTCGTGTATAAATATTTGTATAAACAAATTTGAAAGTGTGCGTCAATATAACATTAAGAACCATGGGCGCCGGCAGAATATTTCCCAGGGGGGGGGCAAAGACTACTTCAGGGGGGGGGGCAAAGACTACTTCAACGTACGGTTACCATGTTGGAAATAGCAAAAAAGAAAGGGAAAACACTGCATACAAAAATCCAGGGGGGCATTGCCCTCTTGCCCTATGCAGCCGGCGCCCATGTTAAGAACCACAGGTGTTGAGCTGAGTATAGCTCTTGGAAAATTAATTAAGGTTTTCTGATCAATCATGGTAATTTGAAAGATCCGATTTGGAATTCAAAATATCTAAGTACCACAAAATTAATGCTTAGCTAACTTCTTGTATGTGTACAGTCACATGCCATATTGGCACTTTAAGTCAATTATTTGCTTTTCCATCATATTCTATTAAGCTGGTATTTATTAGTTATCAGGTTTTTAATTATAGTTATAAGGGTGTCATTGTCTCCCTAAATTCTTGCGTAACATATATTTGAGATTCTGAAACAGGGATCACATGAGTATGTCTCTAAACTATATGCACACGCCTATTTTATTATTGTCATAAGAAAATCATATAAAATTCCGCTGTGGATGGCTAAAATCCCACTTATTTGAAATAATGGTGCAGTAAGCATTAATCCAAAACTAGTTAATACTTCAAATTCTGCTACCACATCTTTTCTCAGATAAATAAACCTTTGTATAGTAACTATTAATTTCGAATCCCATTTTAAAGTATTGTGTTATTTGTATTGTGTTATGGCAAGCCTACACGAGGGGCATCTGCCTAAGTGGGAGTGCCTTGGGTGGAGGATTTTTTAAGATGTTGTACGCGTATTCACGTTACATATGGAGAAAGCCGCCCAAAACTACAGCTGCGCTTTAGGATCGAACCCGGGACCTTCACACTTTAGCCATCCACCATTGTCTTAGCCACTCAGCCATGGTGAGGCCCCTTTATAAACTAAGCCCATATCAATGCTGCCTTTTCCACTTTAAAAATTATATCCAAACAAACAAACAAAATCCATTGCATATAGAAGGAAAAAGTTAATGGTAGATTAAGTTTTTGTTGTGTCACATTACACATCAACGAATTTGACTCAACTGACACGTTGATTAAAATAAAAATAAAACCCATATTTTTCACTATGGATATTATTCCTACTGCTTCCGCTTTTCTCACTTCACTTCCTCTGTTCGCAGAAAAACCCTTTTTCACACCTGTAGTCATCCAAATTAGATGATAATTTACATTAATTTCAACGGGCGGAACATCTCTCCTTTTTCTGCTTCGGCACGTGACTTCCGACATTGTTATACAGAGTTGAGGGATCAGTCGCCTGCCATGCGGCACGTTTTAATTGCCAGTAGTGGAAAGATCCTTTAGGAAACACCTGTTATGAACGTGATCGAATTTTTATTGATTTAGACGAGTAGAAGTGAATTGCAATTAGGCTTATAAGGCCATCATTGACTTGCGTTTCTAATGATAATATCAGTGGGCTTACGAGCATGTACTTAAACTGCTCATGAGGAATGGTGTTGTACAGCTTCTTTACTGTCACATGCTAAATTAAATATATATATAGCTAATATATGTATTAATGACATTCTCCTAAGCAGTCCTAAGAAGCTGTTTCAAGCATATACTAGCAACTTAGACAGCTTTAGACATTTCTTTCATCGTAGAACGGAATTCGGTATTCCTAATAAGAACTTACAATGATATGAGGTAATACAGTTTTAAATTGAATTTAGCAAATAAAAACAATTGTTATGCCTATTTTAATCCTACAAAACGTATCAGTTATAATTTTTTTTCTTTATTTTTTAATTATTAGGAATAAATTTAACTATAAACAAACCAGCAAACTACCGTGTATTAGTCTGTTCTTATTATTTAAGTTACACAATTCTAATTACTAACATTTATTAATACTGATTATTCTTTCCATAATTTTTACCAGAAACCAACAGAAAATGTCTATGCAGTCAATTAAAATTAAAGGAATCTAATGATATTAGAAGAAAGCTTTCTCAAGCTACCATTGCTTAGCTTTCAAAACAGTTTAAAATCTCTAAATTACACGGTAATTACAAATCGATATCTGAACGTTGAAGGGCTATAATTACGAAACTACAGAAGATGTACTCATTTTGGATAGTAGTGAATGTTCAATGTGACCACCACCAGAAACAGGAAAGATATCCATTCTGTGACAGAATTGGTCCCACATTTCTTTTCGGCATGTTTATGCCACAGTTTCGATGGTTGAAGATATCCTCGCTTTTAATTCCACAATGACAGTTGGTAGATACGCGGAAAAAAAATTATGGTGCAAAATCCCGTCTTTTATGTAGCTCCAAAGAAAATCGCAGAGATTTTAAGCCGGGGCTTCTTGTAGTCCACTAATGAAGAATATCGTAGAAATGTGTTCAGCGTTAACAAAAGAAAGAAGGGGGGGAGAAATTTAAAAAAAGGATAAGACAAAAGAAAAGAAAGGTTATATTAATTAACTTTATGATTTCACTTTCAAAACGATGTGTGGAGTGAAATGCTATCTGTGCTTTCTAGAAGATATAGGTTTTCAAAGTTGGACTATTTCATTTGTAACTGCCCTGTTATTTTCAGATTTTCCGATCAAACTGCATAACTGTGGACGAAAGGGCAGCTTAATTTTTAATCATGTTTTTCATTGTAACGCCTTTTAAATTTGTTGCTGTAATACGACCTCTCTGAAGAACTGAATCCACAGTAGCAAATCTGAAATCATCAGTGATCGTGCAGACAGAATTAATTGTGCTTTTCAAAGTTGGACTATTTCATGCGCAAGTGCCCTGTTGTTTTCACATTTTTCGATCCAACTGCATAACTGTGGACGAAAAAGCAACTTGTTTTTCAATCATGGTTTTCATTGTCATGCCTTATAAATTTGTTGCTGTAATAAGACCTCCTTAAGAACTGAATCTGCAGTAGCAAATCTGAAATCATCAGTGATCGTGCAGACAGAATTAATTGTGCTTTTCATGCTCAAATGGTTGCGAATATAGACTTAAATAAACATTCCCGTAAAGAGAAACCGCAGCGTGCAATCTCTACACCCATTTACATCAAGTAACTTCCTTAGGGGAAGGTGGAACAACCCCATTAATTCAATATTTCTTCTGTTGCACGATGGTTGACCGCGGCATGAAATTACCGTGGGAGAGCAAGGTCAGCGGGACATTTTAATGTCATATTATTTCACCGAAACAGGCATTACGATGACAAATGAGCTTCGGCTATTTCAGGTAAAAATATGATACTTCAGTTGTGGAATTTTTTGTGAGTTAGTAATCCTAACCATAAGAAAATTATTATGCCTTTTTTTTATAGTTCATTCCACTTGGAATGCGATACAGAAACAAAAGAAGTTCAAAATTAATATTGCCTGAGTTCGTATTTCAGTTTTGCGTAATTTGTGATTCAGTTGTTTATGCTTTCCTTATAAATCCGTTTGGAACCGATAAACCAGAAACTTGTTTTTCGAAATCCTGCCCGACAAATTGCCCGAATAAAATGTACACTGTGACAGCATATAAGCATTTCTACAAACATGCATAAATGGGGATTTACATTTACATATCAAACTTTTAAAATACTGCATTTTTTATTTGGCTTGGTAAAGAATTCCATTATTTGTTGCTTAACTTTTTTATGCTTTTGTAAGCATTGTGTTATTTTTAGAACCTTTTACAATATTACACTATTAAAAATTTGGTGCGACATTTCACAAAACATGGTACTAGGAAAGTTGGCACCATAAGATGGTGAAAACTATTGTTTCACCATTTGGTGCTTGAGTATGCTTAAACCTTAGCACCAAATGTTAGAACAAGGTTTCATTAGCGTATGGAGCCTACTTTCTAGTACCATGCTTTGGTGAAATGTTGTCCCAAATTTTTAAGAGTGTACTTTGATGATTTCACTTGTGAAAGTCGTGTGATCATCATAAGTGAAACTAAATCATTCTGTTCAATTTTATCTTTCAAATCTACTATCAATGTCTACCTATCAATTCCAATTTAATTTCTCTTAACTTTCTTTCGCCTTATAGTATTACGGGGAAACGGTGAACATTGCTGCATTTAGTCTTTGAGATTAAACCGAGTTTACCAATTTGCCTCCTCACTGTTTCCCTCCCACAAACGATTTACCAAGAAACGCTTCGCTGACCAGTCAGTTGTTGACCAAGACGTAATCGGTCATCCACTGGCATTCCAGAACGATCAGACGGAATCAGATGGACGCAGAGTCTTTTCCTATCGAGGAAGACACTGCTGCCTTTTGTGTCACGCCAGCTCCGAAATGGAAGATTTTTTTGCTTATTGTTCTATACGAGTGCTGCGCGAGCTTCTTTTGTTCTGATCTAATTGGTCAGGGGCTAACAAACTTGCGACAACCGGCCCACGCATGGGTGGGTATAAATATTCATTGCGTTGTGGGAGATGTCGTGGTACACAATGGTTTTGGATTCCCAAATAGCTGGTACTGACCACTTCCTGTGGTTGTAAAGATCGCAGCTAGCTTGACCCTCGACCTCGCTAAACAGAATTAGAGTGAGATTATGCCAGTTGATTTTACGCACGTTTCTTCATTGTTCCTGAGCGATTATTAGGGGTCCATTTCGGTTTCTTCCCTCTATTATTCTTTGTTGATATGGATAATATTTGACAAGGATACACCGGAAACCAGAGGTCTACATGCGTTACCTTAGGCCCCTCTTCATCCTATAACCTTATGCATTATAAGGTAGTTTTTTTAAACTTATTTCTGATGCATGATGATACTTGCTTGGAAAGCTCAATTTCATTGTTTCTTGTATTATTACATTCTTTTTAATTTTAAAGATACTGAATTACACTCAGAAGAAAAAGAAAAAAGTCTAGCTCCAGAAATACCTCTATGTGTTTAACATAGTTCAGTTTTCTTTTTGTATTTCTTTCTTGATATTTTGCATGGATAGTAATAGTACAAATGTATATATTGATGGTAATTTTGCGTAGACGGTAATTTCAACAAGCACTCGTGTGTGAGGTTATTTTCTTTTTTCAGATTTAGCAATAATTGACCTCATAAAAAGTAAATCATCCTGAATAAAATACCATCCATAATAGCTACCATTGTTCGTGCTTTTCAGAAAGACTAATGAACTATCCAGCAATAAAATCTTTTCTCTGGAGGAAGTTCCACACACATATTCCAAGAAAAATTTACTGTTGAGAAAGAGTGGGTGGGGAGATTTACCATTCAAGTTTTGTCTCCAATAATCTCTGAATAATTTATTTCTCTGTAAAATGCAGAAAATCGAAACCACCGTTCAAAATTTCTGACCGGATCACGGTCTACAGTATCAGATTTCATTTACTAATTTATTTAATATGAATTTAAGTCAAATTTTATTAATTAATTTTTTTATCAAGGTGTTTTTTCTCAGGTAATTAAATGGACTTCACAAACAATTCCTTTTACGACTACAGCATTAACATGTGTGCTTTGAGCTCAATAATGACAGGAATGTTGTTTTAAAATGCTGAGTTTCCTGCTTGGTCAGTAATCTGCTATATTTCTAGATTCAGAACACTGTTATCTGAAAATCCCAAATAGCAATTTATGTTGAGCTGAACAAATTCATCCATATTCAATATGCCTGTTGCAAGAAGATTTAATCTTTCAATTAATAATGAATGTCACATTGCTACGCTTTATAAATCAGAGCTTTTCTTTCTTTTTTTTAGAGTAAAAGAGAGGGATTAGAGAAGTGTTAAATAAGTAGTATTAAGTATTTTATCTGATAAAACAGCGGAGCATAATAGGTATTAATTGTGGCGTGCTATGATTTTTATATGATGTTATTTGGCTGGTAAAATATAATTTTCTAGGTATTTCCCGACAGCAAAGCTTTAAATTATTTACGCTTAGATGTATATCTGGCGGATTTACAACCAATGCCTGTAATAAATTTAGAGCAGATTGATGTGGCTAGATTCTAAGGGATCGTTGACTTCATATTATTTCCTGTTTTAAATGTGCATATCGACATCAACGGAAATAAGATTAAAAAAATTAAGAGCAATGTTAAAGGGATATAAACTAAATGAAAACAAATGATTTACTGTTGTTCTTCTTTAATACATATTCATAAGTCAGATAAATTTAAATAGAGATCAAAATCACTTCGTGTTTAAAAGTAAAATAAAGAAAGGCTAAGTTTTCTTTTTATATATATACTAGGAAATATGATCAGTTAATAAACATGTGTATCATTCACTATCTAGGTTTGGGAAATCTTATTGCGCTGAAATTTCTTGGCAATTAGAGCAGCAGAAGCTAAAATAGTAATAATTGCTTTATTTACAAGGCAAGTGCATATGCATATGTAATTTAAATGGATATTGCATTTGCTTGTTTCTTGAAAGCCTTACAATAATTAGCTCAAGAGGGCCACATGCGGTTCCATCCCTAGTATAAGTTAATTCTATCTACTATTTTTTTTAATTAAATATTTTAAAATATTAATCTTTGTGTAAACTACACATTTAAAAATTGTAAACACTGCTTTCTTCTTAATTTTCAGAAGCAAGATTTTAGCTTTGCTGGTATATTATAAATATTTTTAAAGTGTTTTCAATTTAAGTCTTTTATTAAAGGCCGCAGTAATTTTGTGCAATTTTAATAAATATCAGTTTCAATGCATCATATTCTTATGAAATCATTTCTTATAATTTTCTAATTAGACCATTTTAATTGATTATACTTTTGCTTCCCAGGTCGGTACCAGCTGCTTTTCAGATAAATAAAATAAAATAATAAAAAAATAATAAAAATAAAAATAAAACGCTGATTTGTAACAATGGATTGAATGTCGATATAAATAAGTGTTATGAAGTTTAAAATACATTGGCAATGCTTACATGCATTACACGATGCATTATTCATATATTCGGCGAAGAACAAAGAATCGAAGACATAAAGTATTTGAAGTAAGAACTGACAGAAAGTTATTGTCTCTTTTCGAAAGGGATTGCGTAAAAATGCGTCAGAGTCAGATACGTGGAAAAATGCGAATATAAAGTCATCGATCCTTTGACATTTCGAACACCTGTATTAAGAAGTGTGTTCTTACATGATAAAATGTGAAAAACATTCCTGAGTTTTTTTTATTTCTCTGTATCTGTTTATAGAATTTCTCTAAACATTAACAATGCACTATTTATGCAAAATTTACATGTATCAATTATGAGCGTTTCTTTATTGAGATACTGCAGAGAGCATATTCTAGCAATGAGAATTTTATGAGTCAAGTGTCCTTTATAAAAAATTCGGACATTCAATAATACGTAGCTATGTTAAGAGAAAAACCTACTCTATTAAAGCTTTTACCTTCTTGGCATAGAGTTTTAAATGGCGTACAGACGTTTAGACTATCGCAGTTAGTCTTAATGAATTGATGCAGTGAATAACCCTGCGTCCTGGAAACTATTAAAATTCAGGTAATTTGATGAAGTAATTTTTTTAAATTAAATATTATAAAATGACGTTTTGTATGTATCCAAATAATGCAATTAACTTGTTAGTCAGTGTAAGAAAAATAAGTCTTACAATTTTTGCGTGCGGTTATACTTGTAAAATTAACATATAAAAGTCATTATTTTTTGTTTTTTCCGCAAATCTCTTGTTAGGATGCAACAAAGCAGTCATGTTTAAGAGCTATTCGGATAACAGGTTGTACAGGCTTGCATTAAGTAGCTTTAATGCACTATAAAATAAATGTATCTAGAACAAATTGTATCCAGACTTTGTTCAATGAAGATCGCTCATTGCGTGAGATGACGTGAAATTGTTTCTTCGTAAAAAAAAGTGTATTCTTTCAAGTTGGCATACCTTTAACTAGTCATCCAATATCATCTTCAACAAAGAAAAAGAAAAAAAATTCCAATTCTCGGGGATTACTTTTATACTGATAGAACCGATGAGAATCGTATGAAACTGATATGGGTATTGTAGATATCCTACGATTTCAACAATGAAAACCTCTGCGATTTTTTTTTTTTTTATATATATGTGCGTATAAAACTTAAGCTTCTCAAGATAACCGGGGGTGGGGTCAGGTAGCTAGCTAGCTAGCTATGCGATATCAAGATTTTAGTCTCCAAAAAGTATTGCCACTAGCAGTAGCATAAAAAAAATCCACAAAAAAACATTTCCTGCTTCAGAAAGGGGGTGGGGGGAATCCGATTGGGCCGGAAGTATCGCATCTTTCGTTGTTATGGTAACCGTGTGTAAAGTTGAGAGGTCGTTTACAGGAAAAAAAAAAAAAAAAATACGTCGGAGTCTTTTTCTCACGTGGTTCCTTCAGTTCGCACTTGAAGGTAGAAGTTAATGATGATGCACTAAATCAAGATGCCCATGGGGGAGACTTGGTTTCTGTTTGTAATTATTTGTACGCTGATTGTTCAAAGGCAGTAAAGAAAGAGGAGCATCATCTCATGGCATAGCAGTTTCCGTTCTGTAGGGCGTCGATGTGGGAACGAGGTAGAAGGTAGGCAGACGATCATGGGAGAGGAAATGTTAAATCTTGAGCTCTGAATAAATTTGAAAATCGTTGAGTGCAATTACTAGGAGTTTGGATCATTGCACTGTTAATTATTTCTTTAAAAAGCAAATTTATAAATCGAGAAGCTGAGAGGTCAAATATTTTCCATGTTTCATGGCAGACAACGAAACGGCGCTCTTTTTAATGAAAAGAACAAGATCGATCCCTTATTTCATTTGCATGGTAATTCTTAAAATTTCTTTGGTTTCATTATGCAAATGATAAAAACTCTCATAGATTTCATTTCTAAGGACGATTCAAAATAAATATTTAAGTGTCTTACTGACTTTGACCCGCTCGTTCCCAACGTTACCAGGACGCCACGGCAGCGATTCTCCCTTCAGTACTCATCGTTGCTTCCCGGCAATTGTTTTTCAATGCTCTTGTCATGGGCCAGGTTTGCACGCGAGCACACGGGCTGGACTGCAACCGGAGATTTAAAGAGTCATGCCAGGAAGTGAAGGTGCTCTGAAGATAGAACTGCTATCGTCGCATCTTTACAACGTTGAGAGCGAACAGGTTAAATGCTTCTTTTTTGTGTACATCTCGCAATGGAAATAAGCAACATGGGATTTCTTGTAGGAGTGGGGTGGGGTAAGTCAGTCAAAGGTGCTGCCGCAGACAGATCCTATATTTTAGTGTTGAACCAGTCCTGCATTATACCAGTGCCTAAATTATAAGATATTATGGAAGCTAGGGCGGGCATAGCCCCTTCCTGCTTATACCCAGACAGAACTCTCTGGTCTGGCTTATATAAGACTTAAGATAAGCTTAAGATAAAGTTAACTGGATTAAGATAAGCTTAAATCAAGCTTGACATTTCTTTGAATTTGACGTATTAATACAAGCTTGACAGTCCAATTCATTTTAAGCTTGCAGCAAGCTTGGAGAAGTCATTTGAACTGTCAAGCTTGAATACAACTTGATTACTGCTTGATTTGGAAAGCCACATCCACATAACAAATAATTTATCATCAGTCATAAATTTACTTGACCATAGAATTAAAAAAAAAAAAAAGATTCTATATTTCCAAATATTGAAATTCTTCAAAATAAAATACAATTATACTACGAAATGTATTTCAAAATCAGTCGTTTGTCCCGATTTTGGCTAGAATTGCCCAACATGAGTGTCGCGATATTGAAAGTTTTAAAACGTGTGCTGCTTTTAAGCTTATATTATGCTTATTTCCCTATTAGTAGAGTCTCTAAATCATACATAACATTATTTTAATTTTGATTCATCCCATGGAAAAATAAAAGAAACAGATCAACACATCGGCCACTGACCGATCTCGCCAGAAAACGGCGTGATAACGATAATAGTCACTTCAAACTTTAGTCATTTGAGCGCAAGTCAGGTTAGCCGAGTGTTTAGGACGCTAGCTTCCCAACTCATACATACCGAGTTCGATCCCAGCCACGAACGCTTGATGGAAACAGATTAAAATAACTTGAAATTTCAGCGTAGAGGGGAAAATGCGTGGAAAAATAAAATTTGTGGGTCGAGTTCACCGGCGGACGCCCCGTGTATTTAGGGAATTTTTTTTAAGGAAGATTTTTTAAGCTTGAAATTAAGCTTGCTATGTCAAGCTTAATGCAAGCTGGGCAAGTGTAAACTAGAACACTTGATTCAAGCTTGCATTAAGCTTACACGCTTGAAATTTTCAAGCTTAATTCAAGTTTATTGACTTGATAAATCAAGCTTGCTGCAAGTTTGATGCAAGTTTGCTGTGCTGTCTGGGTAGGCATGGGGGTCCATGTATGCACTTCATTTTAAATGCTGCCCATGGAACATGTCCTATCTGCCTGACCCTAAATGCCACCAGTGGCGTAGCGGAAGTCGTTTTTAAGGGAACGCTGGATTAATTTAATCATCATAGAACAACTTATGACATTACCGGAATATTTTATATAAAGTAAACACATTATATATGTTTCACTAAAAAGTATAGTCCAATTGTAGGTTAAAGATAAGTGTTATATATATACTCGTATATATATATATATACCGTAGTTAATGGAAAAGACGCCGCACCCACGAAAAGGGGATTAATTAACTAGAAAATCATCAGAAACGCATCGACTTTGTAACCAATGGGGAACCATGGCTCCTTGAACAGCTTATGTTTCTTATTGCACCTTACCTTCTTAAATCCTCTTTATCTCTCGTTTAAAAATATATAGTTCTGCTTATCTCTGTGAGAGGAAGCCTGTTCTCCTTTTTTAACTCGGACTATTTAGGGCTCATATTCAGGAAAACGGGATCGTTAAATTGAGCACGTCTGTAAAGGGAAAGGAGGCAAAAAAAATCCCGACATCCACCTTATATCTCATTTATCGCGCCTGTTGTGAGAATATGTCAATTCGTGCGCACCTTACACTTCCAACTTGGTGTAGTACCTTCATATTTTCTGCCAAGGAAAGAGAAAAGGGGATGGCTCTCCCCTCAGCCGGAAAAGGGGTCTTCCACCAGTCTGTTTTCTGTGTACCTCCCCTCTCTCCCCCATCCGTAACCCTGAAAAGAAGGAAAGAGAAGCGAAAATAAAAATAAAAATTTCTAAAACCTTCTCTCTCCACATCCGCAGAAATTTCAGCTCTCACGGGAACCCGTAGAGCTCTGTCTTTGGAGCAAGAATTTCAGATTTCCGAACGTGCGTGTGTGTCGTATGTATGTGTGGTGTGCACAGGATATGGAGAATTGTGGAGTGGGAGTGGTTAAAGAAAGGGGGTGGGAAAATAATTATTGCTTTAAACACGTTAGGGACTTAATTTCTGTAAGGAAAAGAAACGCTGGTGGAAGTACAATTAGAGGAAAAAAAGGTGAAAGATTCAATGTTGCATTACCGTAGTTAGTGCATGGTAGCTGATCCTACCTATAACATTTTTTTGCCCTGGGCATCTTTCAAATTCTGTGCTCCTGTATATAGCTGGCTCAATTTTTGTGCCCCTATATATTGCTTTAAACTCAACATTTGAGCCTATTTCTGCATGTGTTCCCAGAGCATGTGCCCCAAGCGCAAGTGCGATAATCAGTGCCTGCATAGCAGTTAAGAAAACGAAAATTGTTGATTAATTGTCCGCTAATTATTATTACTTTTTAATATTTTCCCCTCCCATCTCAAAAAAATATGTTTTACTCACTATTTACTTCTCTGTATTCAAAATCAGGGAAACCAAAAAGGGAAAGCTTTACTGAAATTCTGCTAACTTAATACCAGTTTTACTACAATGCACCTACAATTTATATTATTTAAAACACAAAACATCACAAAATGTTTTAATTTTAAAGCTCTTTATCAATATCTAGAACTTGTTTTTTTCGATTTTCAAATCTTCCTATCAAAACGTTTTTCCCCTTTTATAAGTTTAATCTGCATGAAAATTGTACCGTGAAAACAACTTTACTTATTTGCCCCTTTCCCAAAACGCTCAGTAGGTTAACGCCAAGACATCCGTAAAACATGAAGCTAAACAAAAGGGCTACGTTTTAACTGTGTAGCATTATCGACGTTTCTAGGATATAGGCTACCCTTCAGTTTATTTCTAATTCAAAATCGTCTACGGGTGATTTCTGAACATTTGACTGTCTTTTGAAAGGTAAGAACGTAATCTGTAAACTAGAGATGAACGCAAGACTGCGAGACGAGACGAGACTTCTCGCAGTCTCGCGCTTTTGCGAGACACCGCGAGACGATCCCTCCAGGCGCGAGACCTCGGTGTGCGAGAATAGACTGCTAGGTGAGAATTCGATCTAAAACTGCCAAGCGAAACAAGACCTAAGCCATTTCTCTTCTCATCATCACCTCTTCTCTCTTGGGATCTACAAACAGGATAGACGTCTATAAGATCAGCTACATGATGCGATACAGAAAGCTGTGATAATCAACTAGAACTGAAATCAACTGGAACTGAAATATGCGCCAATCAATTAAGTTTTTATAAAATAAGTTAACGGTTACTCTGACTAAATATTTTATCAAAGAGTAGTTAAGTTTTACTTTAAGTAACAATTTGACAGCTAAAATACTGTTTACAAAGTTAGTCATTTTTTCAGTTAGTCAAGACATTTATATAAGGTACTTAGAATATTTGTTGTTATTAATCAACTATATAATAGAAAATTCGGTTACTTTACAGATCTGTATCATTATGAAGATGGTCTTTAATTAATATGGTCTGCATTTTTTTTAACTTCATGCAAAATGAATTTGTTTTGTAAAACTAATTGCGAATGTAATAGTTTAAACTGGATAAAATTGACTAACATACTTCTTAATTTTCAGTTTCATCAATATGCTACTTCCCCATCGAGTTCCAAGGAACTTTTTTAACACAAACACAAGCCAGTGCTGCTTATGGCGGACACACAGTCACCTACAGTGAAATTACAGTCGAAGTAGATTCAATACCTCCTTGGGGAAGGTGCCACAGGCGGAGGGGCAATAATGTTATACTAAAAGACACGTAAGTATCAAGATAAAACTGAAACACAATGAAAAACTGATGTACTAATTTTTCAAATAAAATCAAATTAGATTTTCTCAATAATAAGAAAGCATTGGTGAATTTCAAAATTGCCATCGTCACAGAATTGCATGGTAAAGTTTCTCTGGAATATTTAGCCACAATAGAACCAATATTATTCCAATACTTGATAAATTCGTTTGGAAATGGAGATACTTCGAATTTACTGATTAGTAAATTCTTCCAATACATCCGCCCTTTCAGACAAATATTTGATAAAAAACCAATGATCTAATGTTTGGACAGTTTTGTAAACCAATACTTTTCCCGGTACTTACGTATTATCCCGACGGTCATTCCCGCCAAACTATTTTTTCGGCAAATGTGCTGGCAAACTGCTGCTAATCGTATTCCAAACCATCAATAATTTCATGCATCCGGCATTTATCTTGCCGAAAAATCGCTCGTCTTGGCGGACCGCCGAGATAATACGTAAGTACCCTTTTCCCGATTCATAGATATAGACAGGTTTTTTTTTTTTTTTTTTTTTTTTTCATGAATTGTTATTTAACCTTTGCGAGAGAAGCTGAAACTCTCAAAAACATTGCAAGTAACAAAAAGAAAAAGGTTTGTTTTTCAGTCACAGACAAATATAATTGGCATTGACCTTGCACATCTTAAAGTTGGACATACCTTCTTCATTCATCGTATTCAAAAGTTAAAAAAAAAAAAAGAGAAGGAATTGCATATCACAGTCCCACGTTAGTATACAAATATTTTAATTACCTTGACAGCCTTGAAAATAATCTAATATATTATTACTTAAATTTAAAGGCTGACTATTCATACTAAAAATCACAATGGAGGAACATTTGCCAATGAAAAACCGCCTTTTGACCTTCTGCTTTCATTTCCTCGAAGACTAATGAAGACATATTATTTTAACATGGAATTAAATCTTTTTTTTTAAATACTTACGTGTGGTATTGCGTGATTTTAAACTACGAATTCCATCTGGGACAATGATTACGACCTTTTTTTAAGTAAATTCTTAAGTAGTAGTCTGTATTTTCCTAACGTCTATTTGAACTCTTTTATTTGTTGGATTGGATTAGGCCTTTGTTTCGTTTTCTATAATTAAAAAAGAATTTTCAGTTATTTTAAGTAGAGTAGCGAAGCTCTTGTCAGAGTATTTATAAAAACATGGAATTTCAGGCAAAATTTTTATTTTAATGTTTTTATGGAACTTGCATTGTTTAAAACTATTTTAACCTTGTGTTTATATGCAGATTACTTTATATTTTTCTTTTAAAATATTATTAAATATGCTTTACATTCTTTCCATTTGCTTACAGAACGGGTGGTGAAGATTGCATAAGATGTTTTCACATAACTTTAAAATCTCTCAATGTGATACAAATACACACAGAAGGTAAATATAATTTAGTGGCATTTTAAATTTTGTTTCATATTTTTTTAGCCTATATCGGCAATTTTATTTAAAAATGAATAAATAAATTATAATTCATCTTTAATTTTTAAACAATTTCACAGAAAAACTCATTAAAACTGAACTTAAAAAAAAAAACTTGAAAATATTAATGTTATTTTAAGATAAGTAATTAATTATAATTGTTATTACTTTTGTCATAACTTTTTACAAGTATAAAATAATAAAAAAGTGTTTATGATGATGATAATGATGGTTGTTGTAAAAATAACAACAATTGCTCTTAGTATCAATGCCAACATGTTTTTTTCCTAAAATATATAATTTTATATAAAATTGTGCGCACTGTGCACAGTTACACAGAATTGTTTTCCCAATGAATTATACTATTACAACTACACAAATTATTGTTTCTCGAAGCACTTTTAGAGCACCATAAACCCACGTTAAAATGATTGCTCACACTGAGCATAAGAGCATGATAATGCGCCACTAAATGCCATGTACTTTTCATAGGTTTAGCTCGATGTTACACAAACGAGGAAGCAGCGCGTGCGACTTGTCCTGATGAAAGAGCTGTTATGGAAAGGAGGTTCAAAGAAATCTTGCTGTTCAGTAAGTACCTTTCAAAATCTTGTACGTTTATGTTAAATGTGTCCATTCTTCACGTTCAGTGTCAAAATTTCCAGAATAAAGGATTGCCGAAGTTGAGAAATAGACAGCATGCGTATTTAATATGTCATCTGTTTACGTGTACCTATTGTTTATATATTTCGGTTTATATCTGTGGAAATTTGGGAGGCTTAAAAAAGTTTTAGAAAGAGCAGAGGAGTTTTTTGTTTTCTTTCACCAAACGGCAGCAGAGTCCTGTGAACAAGTCATTAGGAAACACTGTTTTACAGAACTACGCAATGTTAATTAGAACAATCTTCCAAAAAGCGTTATTACTTTTGAAAAAATTAAAAAATAATTAATTTTTATTTGAATTGTCGTGTTTTGAAAAATAACTAGGTCTTACAATTTTAAAATTAGATTTTTACTAGTCAGCAATTGACTTTACATTAACATTTCAGTGATCCATTCTTTCATATGCTAGACAATAATCTGCATTTTTATTTTCACCAAAAATATTACTTTTTGATAGTTTCATTTAACGGACTGTGTTTTCGAATGCACTGTGCACGTTACATTAAGCAGTGCATAAAAATGTGCAATATTTAAAAAATGGTATGATTCTTTTTTCATTCCGCCATTTAAATTTCTATCTGCTTTTGCGCAAGCACCCATTAAGATTGTAAAACCTTCCATTAAATGAAGGGTATAGATATTAAACTTACATTCTCCAATTATAAAGTTAGTTTATAGTTCTAGGAAAAAGCAAAAAAACAATTTATTGACAAACATGGCACATCCCATAATATATCAGACAAAAAAAACTTTGGCACAATTTTTTTGTGTGGATGTGATACATTTGTTACCATAACAACTACTTGCACGTAGTCCTAAACCTGTAATAGTTCCGTAAAGCTAGAATTAAAATTTAACTACGGAAAATGTGAGTTTTACAAAAGTGGGGAATGTGAGTTTTGCATCTACACCCTTTGGATTTTCATTTCTGCTATAATTATTTTATGTATTTCATTTTATATCATTTATGGCAAAGAATGTGTGTGCAAATAAAATAAAAAGTAATTCACGCTGTAGAACGTTCCTTTTTGACTAATACTTTCACTTCTGTCGTTGCCCGTAGGAAAACACGAGCCCGGTTCCATGCTCACCGTGGAGGACCTCTTCTGTCCGATCAGCGGCCGGTTCCGGTTCACGTATTCGGCTAATCAGAACGAATTCCAATGTGACCAGCCCCTCTCCGAGATCGGAAACTGCCCCAACGGCAACGGACTCAACGTCAGATTCCGACAGTGCTCTTTCCCAGACATGAGTAAGTAATAATTTCTCATCAGAACTTACCGGAGCAAAAATGAAATGAAATGAAATGAAGAAGTGTGGAAGAGAATCCATTTAATGGAATGTCATACTGGAGTAATTTTCGTACGCAATACAAAAGGAATATTTTCGATTCTTTTTTTTATGAATTTTAGAACGAAACTTCAAGACACAAGAGAAGACCCACCGAGTGACCGTAGTGTCGTTTTGCACGATTTTCGAATTATGTGACTCTGTTGTAGCAAATGAGCGAAGCATAAAATATATTATTTTGCTTTTATTTTGGTAGTCAGAATTCGGTTTATGGGGCCTTATATGTGAGCATAGCCATATGAGCATCCTTGTTTATGAGCATCCTAATATCCTTGTTTATTTCTCTTCATCTTTTCATTGTTCCGACTGATCTTCTATACTTTACTCTGCTACATTCTGCTTAGTTGTTATATGGTATTTTATTGAATATTTATCTGGTATTGCTCTAATTAGGATGCTATTTACACATTCCTCGGTTACTTTTGGATGTCTTAATTGAAGACTGATTGATTCCACGATTCGTATGTTTAGCTATTTACTATATATGTAAATATATATGTCATCTTCTTCACTTCAGGGATTCCCCCACTGAGGTTTTCCTCAATGGAAAACCACCTTTATCACCTTTTTCCACTTTTTCCTGTCCTCCGTTTTTGTCTCATTCAGACCGAATCTTTCCAAAAACAAAAAACACTCAAAAGAAACTGGTGTTTAAGAGATGAAATAATTAAAACTTTGTAAAATAACGCACATAAAACTTACTTATCAATCCGTATGCGCGTTTCGAGCGACAATTTTTTGCCCTTCTGCAGCAGAACTCTACACACAGTAACCATCTGGTTGCCATTTCATCTATAATTTGGGTAGTCTTCCCATTATTTTTATGTGACCGAAGCATCTACATCTCTTCTCATCTATTTTTTAAAATAAGATTTGCTCTTACATTTAATGGACTGTCTATGCAAGATTTGGTAGTGGAAGATGTTGCTACAACTTCTCGCCGTAAAATGTAATAGCATTCAAATAAAATTAGTGTTTAGAAATTCTTCACGACATTGAAAATCGGATTGTGTAGAATTTTTGCCTTCCTAAATTTTAATGTGCACCAGTGCGATAAGTATTACGTATAAATGAGTTTTAAAATATGTATTTGTATTCTCATATTGACTATAAATATCTTCTGCAAAAAGAGAAAAACTGTAAGTTCAGTTTCATGTTATACTACTGTTCAATTTGCTTCAAAGGGGTATATATTCTGAGTTTGGTGCATTTAGTTGTTACATTCCGTTTATCAGAGCTTGTTAGTTATTGATTTTTATGCCAAATACTTAGTTCTGACTCTTTTTCTTTCCAGCCATTTCCTTTTTGTGCCTTGGCGACTGGCAGGGATTGAATGGAGACCGGTACATAGCTTTGATGGATCTCCGAGAAGAGCCAGAAGCCAGACCTAAGTACAGGTGTGGGGTAAGTAGCAATTTATTTCAACTTTCCAGTACCGGCATAGCTTATATTTTGAATATGATCAACACAAAACAACACACTGACAGAAATTTACCGTTTTTTAAGGGTTTTCACGATATGGTCGTTAACAATATCACCATTTTTTAACTGTGAGTACGGGTCGGTTCTTAATGGAAAGAGTTCCACACAGCAGACCCATGTGAAGATAATCGGCCACGAAGATTATCAAGCTATGATAAAAGAAGATTTCACCTTTTGACCAGGATTCAAGCTGAGTTCAAAAATTCTTCCGCAGAAAACCTAAAATGAGAGAGGGAAAAAAAAAAAACTTTAGCAAAATCCCAAAAGGCCGCAAAGGAAATGTTGCTTTCTCGCTAGTGTGAAGGATATATTCTATTTTCCTCAATGCTTTCGGAAAAAACGAAAATCCTCTCGTTTCGTTTTAATATCTTGACAAGTCTTTTCGCAGTATGCGAAAAATGTTCCCTGCTTCTGAGATGTCTGTAAATATATAAACGCAGCATTACAAACATTACAGTTAAGTTAAATATCGTAACTTATTGTCATCAGTGTGCCAGTTTTTGTCTGAGTATCTCATATATTGTATTTTAAATATACTATGAAGATTATACTATGAAAAAGAAAATTGCAATCGATTAATTGAATACGTTTTTTCCCTTACAGCTGTACCGGCAAGACAACAACAGTGGTAGAATTTACGTTTCATTGGCTTCGGATTCCACGTGTACTAGTCAACTTGTGTCGTCGACAAACGGCTACGAATCTCTTATTTTGAATCCATGTAAGTTTCAAAGACGGTCCACAAATTTTTCAAAATATTTCCAATTCGGTTTTAAATTTGCAGCAAACGCACACAAAAAAATATTTGTTGAATTGAACAAATTATTGTTGATTCAACAAAAATTTGATTGGTGCTATTTCAGTCGAATAACTTTGTTGATTTTAACCGAATTTCTGTTAAATTACCAAACTATTTCGTTGAATTAACAAAAATTTTGTTGATTCAAGAAAAAAGTTTCTTTGAAATAGAGCCCAACAAAACAATTTTTTTCAGCGTAGTTAACAATATAAAGCAACGTAATAAATTTTAGTTTTAAATAAAGTTGAATTGGGATATATATTATTTATTCAAAACAAATTAATTTGTGCGCGCATATTTTTAAATATTTACAATGAGTATCATTTACGTTTCCTTGCAGTGCCCGAACGCAGCCTTCCAGCCCAAGTGGAATCTTCCCGGTGTCGGTTCCCGGAGTGGTCCCAGGGAAAATGGGAGCACCTTACGGTGACCGGAAACAGATTTAAATTTCGGGATCATGCACTTTTCCGGGAAGTTTCTGGGAGATGCATTTTGAGAGAAAATGCCACGCCCCATGACAGATTTATTGTGTACACCGTTACACAGTGGTAAGCATTGGAATTTCTTTAGCTTCTTTCCTTCGTGTTTTTTTTTTTTTTTTTTTTTAATCAAATTTACTTGAAAATGGCATATTTATAAATTACATTTTCGATGTAAGTGCAACTGCATTAAAATTTTCTACTAGTAAGCAGTTATCATTTAATAGCCTTAAATGTAGTTTAGAATTACAAATAGAGCATCGGGTGCTCCTGAAATTCCTCTTTTAAGGCATCCTTTGGAGCACACCTCAACGAGTCGTCTTTAATTTGAAGGTTAATTAAAATTTCTTTGTTTCTGTCAGTCCATAGTGTGCATTTAAATTCCTCGGTCTTTTAAATACTATGCTATACTTATCAGAAATTATTATTATTGTTATTATTATTATTTTGCTTCAGCCTAAAATCCCGTTCACAAGCAGAAATAAATGAATATGAGTTCACACTTCTTGAAATTTTCAATTCTTCTGTAGGTCTTTCTATAAGTTTTGTATTAAATGCAATTTCGAAGACAGTTTTTATATAATTATTTCTGAAACTTGACCGATTGCATTTTTGTAAGTTTAAGAAAATAAGCAAATATTAATATTTGTAAGAGTTAATCAAAAAGTATAATCAAGTAGGAAATAGCTGTTTTGTTGAATTTAACGATAACAAAACTTTCTTGGTGCTATTTTAGCCGAATAGTAATTTTGTTGAATCAACGAAAGGTTGGTTAATTTAACAAAATATTTTGTTGATTCAACTAAGCTATTCAGTTAAAGCAATCTTAAGCAAAATTTGGCTGAATTAACAAGCATTTTTTTTTTCTTTTCTGTTTCTGAAAAACACTTTTTCAAATCTTCATATCATATTTTTGTTTCTGTGCGTACTTTGTGCTTAAGAAATTTGCCCCAAATATTTAATGGAACGACCCTGACCTTTTTCTTCCTTTTTTACATATCTTCTTGGTAATAAATAGACATTTAATACTTTTTATTTCAAATTTTAGTGGTGAAGAGAAATATAACTGCATGTGGCTTCATCGACGAGCTGCCAATGTTATGGAATTTCAATTAGGTAACTCTATTTCCTAAACCTTATTGAACATTAATATTCAAAATAGAGGGTTTTTTTTCTTGTTTTTTTTTTTTTTTTTTTTTTTTTTTTTTTTAGCCAACTGCTTTCTAAAGTTGGTTAAATTATCACTTCTACAACTTTCTTTTTCTTTTGTTAGAGTAACATTAATGTATTCCTTTGGGAGGAAAAACTCATACATTTCCTTAATCGTAATTTTTTAGGTGTGGAACCTAGCAATCACTACTCTGAAAGTTTGTGCAGCGACCAACAATTTCCTGCAGAAGCATGGATAACAGAAGGAAGTAAGTTTCATTTTGTGTATTAACTTTGCTTGTACTTTACTTGCGTTATTAATTGTAATCTTTTATAGATTAGTTATTTAAGTAGTTTGCTTGAGTTCCATTTGAACTATTTGAGTAGTGTTTCCTTGAGTACCATTTGTAATTTTTTTTCCCCGAAAAATAAAGTAAGGATAAATTCTGGAAAAAAAATAAAAACAATGAATGTTAAAAGTCGTCAAATTATTGTTCCGTATTTATTTTTTGTTTTCAGTTTAAAGGGAAGAAATTATTATAAAATATGTAAAAATTGTTCCACTGTGCTTTCCTCTCCCGTACTTGGGAATTTGCAGTGCGAGATATTTCAGTGTACAATGTAATGGAGTTTTATAATGCAAGGTATAAAAGTATAAAATATTTTTAATGCTCGAAATCTATGAATGGGTTACTTATATTTATTTCTGAATAGAACTGCCACAATTTAGATTATTGACGAAGATGGTAAAATACTCATAAACATTAATAAGACTGCACTAAAAATAAGACTGAATTAAAAAGAATATTGTCCATACGCTTGACTCATTCACTAAATCCATTGCCTTTATGAATTAGATTCCCAGTAAAATTTCAAGCCGAAGAAATTCTGCATTAAATTAAGCTTTTTATTATAATTTGAGGTAAGCAGTTAAGCGTCTAAATTAAGTTTTAATTGAAGTTAGAATTTATTTTTACTAAAGTTGTTCAAAATATAAAAAAAATAAAGTTGATCATCTTAAAATGTGAGCGTTTAAAATGCTTTTGGACATTTTTCTCTAAAGATCATTTCTTGAGCGCAGTTCATGAAGGGGGGGGGGCAGTTTTGGGGAGCAGTTCATAACCCCATGCAGAAAAAAATCCATGAATTTTCAAGTTTAAGATAACGACTAACACCTTTTAAGGATTATGGTAACCCAACCCTCCCTATGAAAGCAAATCTGTGAGTGCGCCATCTACCGAGATGCACTTTAAATTTGTTGTAGCATTTTTCCTTAGCTGAACGAAGTATTGAAATGTGTTCAATCAATTTCCTCTTTTAGGATTACAGAAACTGCAAATGTCACCCTGTCCCATCATGGGTGACTACACAGGAGAGGTCCCAGGTACCCACGGACTTTGCGCTAAAGTCTCTTCCGACTGCAACAATCCTGACATCATGTTTTACACTGTTAGCAACTGTGAAGAAAGAGGACACATATATGAAGGTAAAAATTTATTGATATTGTTTGTCCAAGACATCTGCGAAATAAGGGGAGTCTCGGTTCGAAAGTAACACGGGTCAATTATAATATACCATATTTAATGCATAATATAGTTCTTACAATAGTCAAGTGATGGCAGTGGGGTACCGCTTCCTCTAATATTTCAAGAACAGAAACTAGAAAGAAATCAGTTTAAATGTGCTATGATGGATATGCGTGCTATGATGGATAACGTGTTTTTTTTTTTTTCTTTTATGCTCCGGAGTTAAAAGCTTTCGTTAAGATTTTGCTCTTTAAGCATTGTTTCTTTAGTATGTACCTCATTGGATAATATAATTTTCTGTTGTACGCTAGCTTTAAGAAATATCATTACAGATGCTGGGCCAAATATTTTGTACTTTCAGTAACACAAACTTTTATATATTCAAATTTCTGTTAATATTGTCCCAGGATTGGCAAAAATTGTAACTTTATCAAGCTGATGTATACACATTAAAATTCTTCTCACATGCTAATTGTTATTCCAAAATTGCATTTATGCAAATACTTGCCAAGGTTCTAAGTTCTCTATCTTAAATTTGCATTGGGTTTTTCCTTTTAATTTATATACATATTGGTAAAGGTATCCAAAATGTTATTAATTGACCCCAGAATCCCCTATCTTAGTAAAAATTATTAAAACCGTATCAGCAGTTAAAAGTTTCTAAACTTTATTCAAAAACAATATCAATCCTCGTGCAAACAACGCAACTGGAGCAATATCAGTGTCTAAGGGTATCTTTCACTGCTACATGGTTTAACCCCCTGCGCACCAGGTTAACTTTGATCTTAAAGGCACTCAAGGCCAGTTAATTTCTTGTGATTTCGATAGACAAATATCGCCATCTAGTGGGCTAAAGAAAACAGATAAATGAACATATGATACAGCTCACATTAATAAACCGCATTTTTCACGCACAACGTAATAAGTAAGCAGCAATTACGGTGACTGTACTAAAATTGAATAATGACGTACGCTTATACTTCATATTGCTCAAGAGGTTAATTGTACTATTTACTGAGGAGACTTCTCAGAAACGTATTAGGTTGTTTTATTTCTATAAGTTGTTCATTCATCGAATAAATTAACTAGCTTCACTAAAATTTTATTTTATGTGCTTTCTGTAATTACCCGGGAGTTGGTTTAGTTTCAGTTATTACTTGCTGTTTAATAATGTTCTTATACGTTAATAGCTTGTTTTCGCATATCACTAATTGACTATTAGGTAAATTATTCGAAATGTTTTTATGAATATAAAAAGGGGATATCTGCTTGCCTTTTAAGTCCGTAAAGCTTAATATCCTACGCATTTTTCTTTTTTTTTGGGGGGGGATTATTCATAGTGTTTTTCAGGATAATGAAATTAACATCGCACAAAAATTTAAAAACTGTAGGAGGTCTTGAATCACGCTCTTAATTTTGTAGTCCTTCTCAGCGGGGAAACTAGATAATGATGTTAAAATAAATCAGCTCTGGATAGATCACGTATTAGTGAAGAATAAAAAAGTAATTGGTTGTAAGGTTAGTAAAGTTCAAAATTTGATAGTTCAATGATTGTGTTTAAATTCATGTATATAAAATTAGACAGCTCTTAAAAGGAGTCAAGAAGTCTGTTTTTAATATTTTCAAACAAAATTGAAAAGATTTTTTTTGTTAAATGATTTTTGTGAAATTCTTCCGTGCTCTAAATGTCCGAGTTAAGCATGGATTGCCACGGATTTGTGTTGTGTTGTGATAAGGCAAATACACGCAAAGTGTCCTTAGGCGAAGCACTTTTTAATAGGTTCTAAAGCATAATCACGTTATATCTAGAGAAAAACGCCCGAATCTCCAGACCCTTAGATCGACAGCCACGCGATAGGCCAGAAGCCTAGACCTTCACACTTCAGCCATTTACCATATTCAATGTCTTATCCACTCAGCGATAGTGGGGCAGATTGCCGTGGAATGTATCATTTTTGTGTATTAGCTGATTATGACAATAAATAATGCAATTTATACTAATGAGTTGGGCTCCACACTTTTTATCAGCGTACACTGATATTGGTTCTAAATATCATAGTAATTTATTATTTAGTACATTAATACATTTGAAACAAATCAAAACAATATAGATTATTGACATTTTAATTTATGAAAGCATAATCTTTATTTTAACTGTGGCTTTGGCACTTATAGGAAACTTTTACAGGGGATCAAAAAGTTACTTTCATTGAATATATTCTAATGGGGATGCTTGAAAAAAATGTGTTATTGATTGTTTTTTTTTAATTTATTCATTATGTAGTTCTATATGTGAAAATAAGACTGTAACTGTATCAATTCATGTCATATGATTTATCTTTCCTTAAATCAATTTGAAGGAAAAATTGAAATCATAATTAGTTGTTTAAAAATAAATATTATGGGCGTACGAAGTAGTCTTTTTTATACGAATCTTAGTATACAACTTAAAGTAAGAGTAGATTTATACATGCGTCATGTGTTAATGTCTGAAATATTTTTTGTAAATTTATATACTTTATAGAAAGGCATTAATGTAATCTTATATATTTATAACAAATACTCTCCACAATGGGGAATTTACATTCAACTAAATTTGGGCAGGTAGGTTAATAACTTAATGGATATTCTAGTAAAATCTATTTTTGTATGCCCCACCAAATTTCCGGCTCAAAATGCACGTGTGCTCAGCTTTCAATCAAAAAATCCCGCGTATCCACATGTATGGATCACGTGTGCTCTAATACCATAACACACTTATATCTCTGTTCAGATTATTGAATTACAATATTTGCTTCTGTGAGCTGTTTCTGCCTCACTTTGTGATAAATTGAGTTCAGACTTCACACTTCACTGAAATATATTAGCAAATAAATGTAAGCACGTTGACATATATGGCTGATTTTCTTTTTATAAGAGCTTCAGTCAGTCCTTCTTAAAAAAAAAATAAATAAAAATAAAAACTCACCTCAATACCTTCACATTCACGTTATTTTTAACATCCTGCTTTAGCAGATTTCGCATCCTGCTTTGCTTTGGGAACAAACACCAAGGTTGCAACGGTTTGAAAAGGCAGACTTAAAAGCCGGGTCAATCTATTGGAATACAGATAAAGCTGTTTTTGTTAGAAATGTGTATTTTCTTAAAATTTTATTTGTTGTCGTTATACTCACATGGTAGTGTGAATTAGTACATTATAGCGTGGTTTTTCTTATTGTGAATAGTTTATACTTTTGTAGATTACACACCTTTAAGAGAAAGTGTGTTGCTCAGTGATTTTTCTGTACTTGAGTTGCAGACACAATACCTAGTAAAACACGTTATCAGTTTTGTACTTGAAAAACTGCATGCTTAGAAAGTTTCTGTTTCTAATGTTAATTTATGGATTTAACTCTTGTGATTTTTTTTTTAATTTTCGTATAAATATTTAAATACAGAAATCTGAACAAATATTTATACGATATTTTATTAGTTTCAGTTGTTAAAATCATTTTAGATTAATGGGGATATCGAAATTAATTTATACAACATTTTTCTTTAATCTTTGTTTTCTTCTAGCTTTGCTTTTAAATTCGTTGAAACCTTGACTCTGAATGATTTGGCTTTCTATTTTTCTTGAGATAAATATGGCAACGTCTAGTATGCTATTTCATTGCACACAGCTGTCTCGGTTGCAAATTGCATTCAAAATATCACTTCAGACAAATAATAAGATTAGAATTTATTTCATCTTTTCTATTGTTTTATGTTACTGAATACCGAATATTTTACAATTCTATTAACTACCACAATTTTAAACATGCTGCATTTCCAGACACTGTCCTAACAAGCTTATGACAGCAATGGCTTCTAAACAAATATCCTTCTTTTTGTAAAAATGACAGGGTTAAACGTGTCATTTGAATTCACACAGTTGTCAAGGGTTCAAATTGCATTTAAGACTTCATGCTATGTCGAAAAACGAATCAGGATTTCGTTATTGCAATTTGCACTATTTCGTGAGACTCAACATTATTTTTCTCATTAATGCGTATATTTTGGTACAGCTTATAAATGCCGTCATATCGTGACTTCTACAATTTTGTCTTCTAAACAATTCCTTCTAGTGAAAATGGTGACGTCCAATATATCATTCGACTGCATACAGCTGTCACGACTGCAAATTGCATCCAGAACCCCATGCCACGTAGAAAATCAATTCATCTACAGCTTTCTCGCACCCACAAAGCCATATATCCACCAAGTTCAAGGTCAATCAGTAGTCATCCGAAGAACAATAGGCGATTGGTCGCTAATGAATGCATTTGAAGTCCCACCCTTGTGTTCCTTTTTAAAGAACACGCGCGCCACGCGCCTGTCATACAGCAACTCTCGCTGGCATTCAATTCGTCATTAATTTGCGGCCGGATATTGTTCTTTTCAGTTCGGCAGAGGCTTGAACCTCCTATGAACACATAAAGAACTTTGTGTTGTAGCACCATAAATTACGGCATAAGATTCTGCTGGAGCATGACTGGACACCTTTTTTTCCCCTTTAGAGCTTAATTTATCTGTAACTGTTTCAAAAAGGACATTAAACAAAAATGAGGAATGTTTGCTAATTTTGACTTGAAGCGCTTTTTTTCTTTTATTCTGTGAATTATCTAATGACACTGGAGCATTGTTCCTCCACTAAACAATAGGTACTCAAATTAGTCTATGACGACGAATCGTCTTTTACTTTTCTTGAGTGAGGCATATCTCACTGCATCACGAATATAGTCTAGCTCTCTAACCTTAACACAGAGGTCGATCCAGGAATTTTTTCCAGGGTCCCATTTTTGTGAATTTTCATACCTATTTTTATGAGTTTTCATACCAATTTTTATAAAATTCACTTTTTTCTTAAAATAATTTACAAAACAAATTAAAATATACCGTAAAATGGCAATAAAGAGTTGTTTTAATCGATTGCATTATTGTGACGGGACCGTTTTAATGAATTGTACAGGGTGTCCAAAAAGTCCTTGACACGTTTAAAAAATCCATTGCAAAGCAACAAATTGTCGTATGAATATGAAGTTTGCACGATAATACTTCTCAGGCTCTCGAATGTTTTTTTCGACATTGAAAAAAAAAATTACTTCCAAATTGTGTTCCTAGGTGGCGCTTTACCGTAACAGTAAGAAAAACAAACGTAATGCGAGGTGTATAATCATTTTATTAAGCAGAAAGCAATACCTTTCGTTACCAGAGTTCAATGTGTGTTCCTTTTATTGCTCGAACCGCATCTAAACGGTACTCAAGCTCATCCCATGTACTCAAGTCATCCATGTCCGTGTCTTGTACAGTCTCATCCGATCTTCGTGGCTTCTTCGGCCACTTCTTTAGCTGTCTAAAACTCTTCCCGTCTCTAAAAGGTTTTCATGCCAGGCCAAAATGATGCTTCGACTCGCAGGGTTTTTCTTAAGCATGCTACGAAACTTTCTCTGAACTGTAGTTACGGATTTTGATTTGAATTGCCAACCTACGTACGCAATGTGCTTTCTCAGTTGCAGTCGCCATAGCTAAAATAAATATTCCCGCACCGTCAATGCTGCTTGAAACTCACGAAAAACCCCTATTGGCTCTCATTGCTGAAAACTGAAGATGCAGTACAATATATGAACACATTTTGGAAGTAATTTTTTTTAAGATGGAAAAGTAAATTCTTGATTCTGTGAAGCATTATTCTGCGAACCTTTGTCGCTTTTCTGTGAATTTTTGAAATGTGTCAAGGACTTTTCGGACACCCTGTATTTTGGTGACTTGGCCGTTTTAATCGATTATAATTGTGTGAAGGGGCCGTTTTAATCAATTGTCATTTTGTGAAGGGACCTTAAAACGGACCTAAATTTCGCCTGCATCGATCCCTGGTTAACAGTATAAAAACAGTTTACACAATAACTCGCAATATCGTACTTTTGTAGCAAGTTAAACCATATCTGCATATACTTAACACATTTAAAAAAAAAAACAATTTTGTAAGTTAAAAAAAAATAAGTAAGTAAATATCTGAAAATAAATTTAGGCTTGAAAATGATAATTTTTTAAAAATAATTTTGATAACACCATATAATAATTTGAATAAGTGGAATAATAGCGACGGTTTCCAAAATATCTTATAATACTTTTAGCGAATGTTTATTTGAGGGAAAGAATGGTTTCCAATTAAACGCCATTGAATGTTTTAAGGTCTAAATAGTTATATCCAAGATGAAGGCATTTTCCATTGTGTTTTTACTAGAAATGTATGGTAGCTTCATAGAGGCCCATAGACCTCGAACCCCTGCAATTACTTTTAAGTTATAATTCTTTTTATTTGCCTGAGTGTGAAACTTTTCCATCAGCCACACCCTAGTTTTGTAAATTTTATGCAACTATACAAAACTCTGAAAAGTGAACCCAATAAACATGTTTACACTGTTACTTCTACAATTTAAAATCTTTTTTAGTTCTTTTTTGGTGGCGTTTGCTGTTATATTCTTTAATTTCGTTATTCTGTGCTATCACACATTTTTTAAAGGATTTTTAGTCGTAAAATTAAATATACAATTTAAAAGGAAGACAACAATATTTATGAATATTAAGCACATCTACTAAAAGGGCAATTTATTTATTTTTTTTTTAATCGGGATTAATTGTTGCTTTGCATTTTAGAAATTTATTCTAGAATTTTTTTTTAAACAGTCATCAGAGCGTAGCTAAAGCAAAAGCGGAGCTGATGAGAGAATTATCCTTAAAATAACAAAATGAGTGCAGTAATTGAACAAAACAGTGAGCTAAGCTAATGCTTTGTAAAAGTTCTCATGCGAGCCGTCCTTCGGCAAAAACTCACTTAGGTTTTAATAATTCTTGTCAAACTCACCGAAAACAAAATACTCTCTCCTATAATCCTTTTACACAAAACCCCCAGTTACATCGCGTGCTGGCATTCAGGTCTGTTTATTGAAACAGGCCTTAAATTTCTTTCCCACGCTGTAGACATGTCGCGCTTCATTTAATCTGAACTTGAGTACACGAGAACCAAATTTTTGAGGAGTTAAGATAGGCTAGAGCAGTGGGAATCCTCAATGCATCATTACTGAGTTAATCCATCTATATCTACTAAGGTCAATAATGGACTAATGTATCTTATTTTGTTCTCTGAAATGATGAGATGTAGAATGGAATTTTATAAGGAGAGGATAGTAGGTCGAAAACTTTCTATGATGACTTGAGTGATAAATAATAATTGTTGGGCCAATAAGGATATATAAAGATATCTAAGTAAATGATCTATTTCTAAATGATAGTTATAGAAAATCACTAATTAGATACTGCTAAAATTTAAAGTGCATGTTAAGCTTTCTGAGATTTATTTCTAATGTGATGATACGTCTATGTAACCTTTACATCACATATGTGCAATCTCGGCCCGCGGTCCGGATATGGCCTGCCCTGGCTTTTTATCCAACCAGCGGAACATATCAAAACCCCACATAAGCCATTCAAAATGCCATATAAATCCCAATTATACAGCTCGCGACTTTGCTAACAACCTAAAGTGTGGCCCGCAACTTTCAAAAGGTTGTTCATAATTGCTTTAGACCTCCACAAATTATATTAAATATTAACAATTGATAAACAAATAGCCTTTAATTAATCGAAACATCGATTCGCACTTGAATTTCTCGCTCTTGTGTCGTGTTAGATCCGATACTCTTTTTCTTTCTGTTCTAACAACTGAGTATGGTATCTTCCAAGCTGCTTCCTTCGACAATCAAACCGCCCGTACTCAATTTCCACGAAGACGCCATATTATCTCTCCCATATACACCTTCTTCTTTTCCAAGTTCCCAGTCGTTTCCAACACTTTATCCTGTTCTCGAAATAATGGCTGGCCAATTACCAGGAAAAAACAAAAGGTCGCGTACAGATGACAACCGCGATATTGGTATATTAAAATTGCGACATTTTTTGGTTCTATTGTTTGCCGAGATTCGTGGTTAACCTTGAATTGTTCGGTCATGTTTTTTTCCACTTTTTTTGTCTTGACGCAATTCTAGAGGATGGATTGGGTTTAGGTGTTTCGGGCAATACTTGCGAAACGTGCTTGCTTGAGATGTTTTGGGGTTAAATGATGTCTGTTTAGATTAAGACATAATATGTATACAGTAATTTTCGGGTTATTGTAGCTAGTTATTTCTACAGAATTCCCCCACACACACACTCGTTTCATGAGTCCATTTAATATGCTTATTGAATAATGGAATAACATATTAGGATGCGTTTAATCTTAATTGCAAAACTTGGAGGTGAAATCTCAACGGGCCACTCAATTATTTCTTTCCCAATTGAATTTAGGAAATTTTGGAATTTTTTTAATGGACACAGTCAGTTAATCTTATAATCCATCTTTATCATTATTTTCTGAGAATGAAATTATACCACTGCCATCATCATTCAGCTATTTTATGTTTGAATCGGTGGAGAGTTCGCATTTAAATGTTCTTCATTCTTCATTTTATCAAAAGTTAATTTTATTTGGAAGAATTTAGTATTTTGAAAAGGAATGTGCACTCGGGCTAACGTTCTGATCCAGATAAAGTGAAAAAGGCAAATAGCTCATTATCAAAATACAAATTTCAATCTTTCAGAACTAGGTGACCAGAATGTAGAACTATTGATTTGGGATGGTATAGTACATTGTCATCATCAAACGATTATTATAATTATTATTTATTTATTTATTTATTTTTATCATGCAAAATATTTAGTGCAATCCTTTTTCTGCATCATTGTCAAGTTGACTTAAGATCTTCCTCTTGAAATTAATTAAGTCTGAATTTTGTTTTAGAAAGAGAATATCGCTGCCTGGGAAGTTGGGATGAAAATGGTGTTCTATTTACTTACACACAAAGAAGGGACATGGAAGGATTTCAATGCTTTGTAAGTATTTATAATTGCTTATTGTAATCTATTTATTTTTTTTTTTTTTGAACAGTAATCAGCTGACAGATAATTTTTTATTACTTTTTAATTTCTTGTTTGAGAATTTTAAAAGATTTTTGTTTCCTGAAAGGGTCAGTAAGATACTGAATTAGAAGAAAATTAAACCATCCTTAATGGGTCTTTTAAAAGTTCTTGGCCTTTTTATTTTTCTTTATTTATGACATTATTTTCGTAGTTTATTTTGTTTAAACTACGATATACCCCTAACTTATTGGTACCACAAATTTTATGTTAATGCTTCACGTTTTCTTTGGGCGTGCGTTGCCTATATTATTTAGAATAATTCTCATTGATGACCGAGAATATATGGCACTATTTTCCCCATGTTTAAAATATCTACTGATTAAAATCCACAAATAACGTTTAATGTAGGGATTTGTTTAAAGGGTGGCAAATGTAAGGGTAATGGAAAAAATGTCATATTCAGGGATATATATCTGGAGAACCTGTGACAGTAGCTTGTGATTCTTTTGTTGTGTGTGTCTTCAAGACCGTAGAGAAGGGAAGGTTGCCCCCCCCCTTCCCCCCTCCCCCGAAACTTTCACTCACTTAAATTACAATTTGTAGAAGTGAAGTATGCTGAAGAAACTACTGGTAGTGGCGTATCTAGGGCGCCACTTTAAGAGGGCTCAGATTTTCAGTGCGAGATTGGCGTAACAAAAGAAACATTTAATCTGTTTGCTTCCATCGTTGCAAACGCGATTCAGAAGGGCGTAACAGCGATGCGCCCTTCTGAACCCATCGTTGCTTCGCGGCATGGGTCTTTGAAAGCCCCTGTTTGTAGCCCAGAGCATGCGCTCGCTCGCAAACGGTAGGCTGCATTCCAAGAACCATGTCGGGAAGCAACGATGAGTACAGAAGGGAGAACCGCTGTCGTCGCGTCCTTGCAACGATGGAAGCGAACAGGTTAAAGTCAATAAGATGCTAAAGTATTTATTTTGAGCCACTGTCTTTAGAAACTAAATCTATGAGAGTTTTTTCATTTGCATATTAAACCGCCAGGACAGAATCTATATATAAATGTCCATTGAAAAGAAATTTTAAGAATGACCATACAAATGAAGTGATTAGGTGTCGTTTTCACACGACACGCCATCTCTTGTTGACACACACCATGTTGCGCCATCTCTTATTAAACGAACTTGAACCTAATGAATTTTTTTCTTGGCTACACGGCTCTGTGCTTCTTTAAAAATGTAGTCTGGAACTGAGATTGTACCCGTGTGTGTGCGTTATAGCCCAATGTCTCTTAACTAACGTGTTTGTTCTTTTGCTCCTTGTAGTCGGGTAAGGTGTTGCGGAACGGCGAGGAAGCCTTCATCAAGGAAGCTGGAGACAGTTGTATCCGGGGTGAGGACCCACTCATTTACGGCATGAAGATTCTCAAACAATGTAAGTTGCAACACCATGTTGCTTCCTCTCTATGTGTGTGTGTGTGAAATGTGTTAACGCGCTCACGGACTCGTAACGTTTTGAGCGTCTCAATGGATTCTGACATTGATTAATCCATTACGTAAAAGGTGACGTGGCGTTCATACGATGTAGTATACATATCTGTGAGAGTCTCAAAGTAGCTAATTCTTTAACCCTTTGAGGCGCAACCCTTTCCCAATGCTGAAAAAAGGGCAGCCGTTGCCATCGCTCGACTTAACTACCAGCAAGATGGCGGACGATCGAAACGTTCATCGCGTGCCACAGATCTAGAGACCCCTTTTTTGACGACAGCTGGCTGGTAGTTAAGTCGAGGGATGGCAACGGGTGCCCTTTTTTCAACATTGGGCAATCTAATCCAGCTGTTCTCGCATTCTTCCATTTTTCAGCAGATGTCAATGCTGTTAAAAATAATCGTGGCCATTTTTTTACGGGAAAGGACGTGCTGAAAAATAAAGGATTCTCGTGGAGCTATGTCACCCGCAACTATTTTTATAGAAATCAAATCTATTCTTCGTGACTGGCAACAGTCAAAACGTCAGAGTTTGGTGTTCCCAGAGCGGGAACACTGGGCGTTAAAGGGTTAACGTGCTCACAGACTCGTAAAGTTTTGAGCGTCTCAATGGATTCTGACATTCATTAATTCATTACGTAACAGGTGACGGGGCGTTTATGCGATGTAGTATACATATCTGTGAGAGTCTCAAAGTAGCTAATTCTTTAATGGCATTTTGTGTAAAGCTGTTTAAATTAATGTTTTGAATAAAGAAATAAAAGCTTTTTAAAACTATTTTTGGCTTTGTAGCTTCTACTTGAATATATTTAGAATATGCAAATAAATGTGCTTAAAAATTTATAAAAGAACTAATCGAATAAATTTGCTATAAAAAGGAATACGATCAAACTGATAATATTAAAAGTGATAAAAATGATCTTTTTATATAAATATCTTTTCACGATGTGAGAATATGAATGCATGCAATCACTGAAAAAATTTTAAAAATTGAATAAATACAAATAAACAAAATATATTAAAATCAGGCTGATTTTACTAAAATTTAATGAATATGAAGATGTAAGTATATAAATCCATGCAGCCTTTCAAATATGGTGAAAGTTGAATAAATATTCAAAGCTTTATTAATAGCACTATCATATGAATGAACACGCAATGGTCGGATTTATTCTTTCTACTTTCTATGCTATAGTCTACATTCACAACTGATTATCTCTTTGTCGTAGTATTGTATAGTCATATAGTCTATACAATACTATGTGACTGAATAAGTTAAGTGACAGAAGTTAACATAAACACGGAAAAGTGTTTTTCATTACAAGTTTAAATGTTCGTTCGATTTTTCGTCTTAGTTTTAAGAGCAAAGAGTTTATTCACCGATAAGTTTATAATAAAATTCAAAACCTCAGTTCTTATTAGAAGTTGAAAGAAAGAGTTAAAGACATATATTGAAACATAATACTCTATTGAAGAGGCTGACAGACAGAGAGAAAAATTGTAAAATAGAGATTAGTTCAGTTTGAATTAATTAACATTGGACATATCTTTTCACAGTTATTTATTGAATGTGTATAAGTTTGTTAGGTGTAAATGCATAGTGTTTGTTTTATTAGACTGTGACATTTTCTTTTTGCTACATCAGTTAGAAAATCTGCCAAACAAGCGTTGAATATCTTGTGCCTGTATAGTTATTGCAATTCGAAAAATTATGAAACACTTTGTATTCAAAGAAAAAGTCTCCCCCAGAATTGGAAATGTTCCCAGCTCTCATTATTATGTTCACTACAGAACGATGCGTCTCATAAATAATTTAATTTGCTGGTGGTGCTTCTATTTTAACTAACCATATTTCTCTTTTATATTTTCCCTCCAAACAGCTTCGTGTCCTCAGCTAGCTCCTGCCAACTTCGTTCCTATGCGTCCACCATGGAAGCCAATGACATACCCACCTCCTACCAGGATCCCCATGCCTCCTGTACGCCCGACTCCTCCTAGGGATCCGTACTGGTACCACACGGCTACGGAGCAGCCCACTACAAAACCCTGGAAACCTATAACGGGTAAGTGAAAACTGAAATAGGCGATCAAGCGTTCAATGTATAAAACTTTAGTTTCCCTTTCTTCAAACCCAGTGGTGTGTTTTTTTTTTATTCTACGTCTCATTAATAAATAAATAATTACATAATAAGGCCGTTATGTTTCTTTAAGCACAAGTAATAAAATACTGCCGAATTATTTTAATCGTAGTTTCATCAAAGACATTTTTTTCTCTCTCCGCAACCTGTATTATTCAAAATAGTACCTGGCATTTGATTTTGATGACATACCAAAAGCTTGTGTGATTCTGTGGTTCCTGAAATTCTTATCATATTTTTAAAGGATGCATAAACAATTATTTGTAAAAATTTAAAAAAAAATCTGTTTTACTCTACTAATTAAAAAAAAAAAAATGGGGACAGTAAAAAGAATACGTGCTTATATGCGTTATGCATCAATGAAACAAATGTGTTTGAAAAAAAATTACGATCAAACTTCAATGTTTAATTGATAAAACTAACTTTTTAAAACAAGTGCAAAAATTATATTAACATTCAAATAGAATTATTTTGCTTCTGAATAAAAAAAAAAGTAGGCCTGCCCCTCCCCCCCTCCACTAAATCGAGTGTCTGCGATTCACTACAAATTTTACTTATTAAATTCTATTAGATTCTTTGCATTCCTATTAAAAAATTATTTGGCTAATTTTTTATAAATAGTTTTTTTATATGTGGAGGCTAATACTTTCAATATAAATATATAAACTTTCAATGTATCTCCAGTACTTGTTAGTGGTTGCAGCATTTTATTGAGATTTGCAATAATTTAGTTTGAGTATTTTGTATGTTTCCAAGATCCTTTGCTATTTATAATTTCTAACCGAATGCTCTATTCTTTGTTTCAGGTCGACCACGCCCAGACTCTACGGGAGCCAGCAGTCGACAACAACTCAGCATTTTCTTGACATGTATTTCTGTGCTAATAACTTTAAATTTCCTCATTCGTCACCACTGAGACTTTACAAAAAGACTTATTTTTTACACTGAGAACTTCATTATAAGTTTAGCGAGTCTAAACAAAAGAGCTTGTAAATTACATTGAAATGTGAATTCTGAGTCAAGCCTCAGACAACCATCAGGGATTTTTTTACTTTTCTTCTGCAAAGAATTTCAAGTACATCTGTTTATATCTTCTAAAACTGTAAAAACCAGTTTGGAGGGAAAATTTAATCCTTTAAATATATAGCCCAAACAGCATGAATGACTTGGGAATATTCTGTGAACTGAAACTGAACTGTGCAAGTCTATGTGCTGTTTGGATATCATTTCCTATTCGAAGTCAGATGGAAGAGCTTCGGGAAAAAACTATAGAAGAACTGCAATTATTTGCTACAGTGATACAATGTCATCTTATGTTCATTATGAAGAGATTTTACTCTTTTATACAAAAGTGGTGCTTTGAAAGATCAGTTTTTATGTCTTCCCGATAATTGCATTCAAGGCATTGTCATGCAATTCCAGTAAGTTAAAGGATAATTTAGGGATGATTGTGTTTTTTATATCTTTTTAAAGTAAATGACTGGGAGATTAGAGTAATGCTCAGTTTAAATACACTTACATCCGTCGATTCAGATGTTTTTCTCATTTTGTGTTTCATCTAATATTTTAAAATAGAAGCAATTGAAAAATAAATATATATATTTTTATATGTATTTAAACAAGCATTTTGAAATCATGTGAAATGTAGAATATTTTGCGTAACAGTAAATGCAAATTAATTACTTTCTTTTACAATTTTTAAAAATATAATTTGCTTGCAACAACAGCAACAAAAATCTTCAGATCTATCATTTTAAATTTGCTTGAAATTCCGCATCGAAGACTTAATTGGCACTTGATTAAAATTAATAGTATATGCAGAATAATGAAGCTAATAAAAAGCATTACTGCATATTCAAAATAAGGGAGCCTTTAATTTGTAGACAGTGAGTTACAATACTTTTAAATTTTATTTTCTTAACGATTTTTTTAAATTGAAAATCATCAACATTACTGATTCAGTGAAATTTATTTTTTCTTCCGTTTTTAATACATTCTTATTTAATCTCGAAATTGTACGCAATGCTTATATGTTTATTAAACTGAAAAGGAGCTTTTATAATATATGTGAAATAAATAGAAAATACAGTCTGCTCTAAATTTTTCAAACATTGAAAAAAAAAAACAAGCATCACTCAAATTATATCTTTTCTGATGTTTAGGCTGTGTTTTATTCAATTCAGAATGAAATGACGGTGAAATTGTCTTCCTGCATGAGATGACTTCGGAACTAAGTCCCTAGAACCAAAGATTATCTAATTTGGTCCATGTGGCAGCTAGCTTATTTAATTTTGCTATTTATTTTGGCGCACTGCAGAAGCGCCGCAAAGAACGAAACCAGCCACCTGTGAAGAAGGCTTATTAAAAACGCAAGCCATGCAAAAATATGTGAAGTGATTCGTGTACTTCTGTAAAATTTTTCAAATGTAAAAAGATTTTTTTTTTTACTTTTTTTTATGGATGATTCAGTGTGTTGTGCCGTTCTGAGTGACTTTTGTACAAAATAATTTCTTTCGAAAAGATGCAGTGCATTTTAGTGTAAAAATAATAATAATATGAAAGAAATTTGTAAATAGGAATTCCAAAATTTTATTTGGAGATGTATAGATTTTACGTGCGTGTATGTACGTGTGCATGTGTTCTTGCGTGTTTTCCTACTTATTATTCGTACTACCCAGCCTAAGAACAATAGACTTATTAGGGAAAAGTTGCCTATTTAAATTTATTATGTTTTGAGTGGGTATTTTTCTGTAAATTTATCCTTTAGTCAGCGTTCCCCGAATATTCTAGTCTTTCAATTAAGCAATTGCTGTTCCACAATATTTCCATTATTTTGTAAGCATCGAAATTTTCTTCTCTTACGAGTAATGAGTTATTATTTTGAGTATTGCAAGATCCAAAGGAAAAATAGTAATTCAGTTTTTAGCATGAACAGAGCATTTCGAGATGACGTCATGTAGTTGTGAAAAGTAAAAAAGAAATTGCGTGAACTTTTAGTGCAATGCTTTTCTTTTAATATGTTTTATTATTATAAACAGCACCGGTAAAAAAATATATATTTGAGATATTTTTTTCCCTAAAAGATGATAATTTATGTTAATTCTATAGAGTTAGGCTGCATATAAATGTAGTATGGGCAGAAGAAAAAGTACTATTTGCAATTTCTATAAAACTAATACAGTCGAGTCCGCATAATGGAATAGCTAATTTGCCAAGAAAATTATTCTAATAAGCGGCCTATTCCAATATCCGGGATTACATTGACAAATATAAATGTAGTATGGGCAGAAGAAAAAGTACTATTTGTAATTTCTATAAAACTAAAACAATCGAGTGCGTTTAATGGAATAGCTAATTTGCCGCGAGAAGTTATTCTAATAAGCGGGATATTCCAATTTACGTGATTACACAAATTACTGTGGTTTTGTGCATTCAAAATTTATTATATTAAGTGGTATATTCTTTTTACCGATATTCTATTAAGCGGGTTCAACTGTATAATAATTAGATTAAAACTTGCTTTTACTATAATTACGATACGATATCTAACTGTACTTATTTTTTTATTTATACGGCATTTCTGTTTTCAGGGGTGGCTTTAAAATACAGGAAGTTCTACTGTTTTTAGTTGTTACTTTGTGTTAAATAAAACGCGAATTAATTTATAACGTTATAACACTGTTAAGCAATAATTAAATTCCAAGTGAATGAGTACTTCAGAAACTAGGATCATTTCGTAGAAATTTATCATGAAAAAGTGAACTTGTCGATTGTCATTTGACATCAAAATGTCAGTGCTCAATAAATGACAAAAATGTCACTTATTTTACCTGGTATTTTAACAGAATATTTAACGTTCTATTTCCTTTTCATGTTAAAAACACTATAGTATTTTTGCTATTTTATATTACATTTTCAGTAAAATTTATAAAATAACATTATCATTTTGTAAAAGGTTTGTCAATTTTTTGGTATTCGTATTGAAGCGACAGTGAAATGCAATTTTTTAAATATATGCTTGTAGCTATAAACCTTTACTCTGACTGATTCGTAGCTCCATATAGTTGCGTTAAATCTTCTTTGTTATCTGTTTGTTTGAAAATCTTACCTTGAAACTTTATGTTTATTTATTGTATGTGCTAATTTATTTATAAAAAGCAGACATTTCAAAGTACGTAATTTTATGGCGCTGTTTTGTGAGATTTTCAGATCGTAATGACATCTGCAGCACACAATTCTTTCGCTGTGCTGTGAATTCCGTTTATTTAAAAATACAAAAGAAGTATAAAATAAAGTTCGAGTAAATTATATAGCGATAAAATTTTTATACTTTATTTCTGGGAAAACCAAATGAGATGTACTCGTCATACTCGTAGCATCAATGGGCTTGTGTTACTCGTGACGAGATGTTATCGTCCCGAGTAACACGAGTGACGAGTTTAGAAACTAAACTAATCATTGCATTAAAATGATTGTTTAATAACTTTAAAGAAACTGTAGTGTGAAAATTGAAATTTACTTCCTTATTATGCTGAATAGCTACTTTGATTAACAGATTAATTAGTGGACATCTACTTATTTTAGTACAATACTAATACATCTTAAGAAATTAAAATAAAAACTTTAACAGTGTCTTTAAGTTTTATTATTAATAATATTTTAATGAAATGAGTACTATCTAAATACTTTTGTAGAAAGAAATATCATGATTTTTTGAAATTTTTCATCTTGGAAATCGTTAAAAATAGTGCCATAAAATATTCTTAATTTATTTAGCAATGACGATAAATTTCTCTCAGTGGAATAAAATTATATTTTGTTACTAGTCTTTTCTAATTAATATTCCTGTGATAGGGAGTTTTTACTCAATTTAGGTTTGTTAAAAATAATAATTACGCAATTTTCAATTTAAATTACTTTAAAATCAAATATGTGATTAATGCTGTGTGTATAAGAATTTTTATTCAAAATAAATTGTGTGAAATTAAAAATACTGTAAAATAATCTATAGCACGTATGTTATGAAAATGATTTTAATAAAATCAATACACTTAAATTGTTGTGGTATATTTATTTCATCTTTGTCTGTTGTTGTGTTACAGAGGCGTTACAGTCAGTTTGAAGCGGTTTATGTTAAAGCAATTAATGATTCTCATACAAAGTTAGAAGGAGTTAACTCGGTTCTCATTATTATTATTTAAGAACAATATATAAATTTCATCATTATAGTTGTCACTGTTTTCCTTCTATACTGCAGTGTACTGAGTTTTAAATAATTAAATAACTGAGAATGATCCTTGTGTCGTCTCACCTGTTTCCATCAAAAACTGAATGAGTAATAAAAGTATTGTCTACAGTTTATTTATTTTTATCTTCAAATAAAGATTAAAATAAATAAATCATGCAAATATCTATTGCCACCATAATTCGGTGACATATGAATAATTAAGAAAGAAATTAATGTCAAGATTTAAATTTTGAAAAGAAAAGCTAAAAGATTAAACACAGTTAGTACATCCAGAAAAATTATTGCTGGACAAACAAAATATATTGTTACTATAGCTTCAACAAAATATTTTGTCTAAACTAACAATAACTTTAGTTCGAATTACTAAATTCACTCTTTTGCTTCTTCGTTGAGCCAGATAATTTTCTTACAGCTTTTAAGTGTTCAGACCCTTTGCTATCTCGGTTATGTGAACAAAATACTTTAGCTTTTCTCCGAATTTTATAGATAAAAATACGAAAAATTTCTGGTCTTTCTTTTCTGGTTATACTCGTTTGGGAATATTTCGGTAATTACGTGTTAGCCCACCTACCACTCCAAATTGTTGTAAATCTTGGAGGCCAAAACTCTTTTACACCTGGCTATGTTAAAAATGGTGTATTAAAGAAGCAAGGAACTGAATAATACACAGAATTAGAGGTATAAAAACTATCTAAATTGCTGAGTTTTCCGTTACTATCGCCAATTCTAACCGTTTCGAAGGCGGGAGGGGATTGTTGTTGGAAAATAATCAACAAGCAAATACGCAAGTACCAAATTTATTTATCTTTTTAAACATTAATCCCCCTTAAAATAGACAGACTTTTAGTGAAACTTAAATTACAGAAAAGTTTAAAAGCAGTAACAGGTATTCAAGTTTTATCTTTACTAAAAAGCGGCAAACCAAAACGGTATTTATGTATCATAAAGTTAACCCAGGGAATTGCGAAATTGTTTAACGTATCATTGACGCTTGTAATCGTCAATATTACCATCTTTAATTTCCATAACATAACAACTGTAATATTTCTAGCACGTTCGAGAAACGTACTCTCGAAACGTAACATTGTCAAACTCTCTGTTACTCAAACGAGCACAAATAGTTACAAGTAACATTTCTGTACTGTTACTTTTTGTTATGTTCGCGTACATAGAAGACTACGGAAACATTTTAGAAAGCTTTACATGTTTCAGCGTTTACATTAATGTTCCGTAAATGAAACTTTTTGTGTTTAACACTAGTTTTACCATCTATTTATATATACCTATTTCTACCCAAACCAGTCAAAATGACTGGTGTATAAGAAAAATGCTTATTGTGACTTAAAAGTCTTTACTCACTCTTAAAAAATGACACAAAATGTTGAACAATATTAATTGTAATAGATAAATGAATTAATAGACATTGTCAAATAACAAAACACTTAATTGTTTACAGTTTTTCAGTCACAATTTCTACAGGAAAAGGTAGGAATTTTGAATTGAAATTGCACGACCAGTCAAAATGACTGGTCTGGTAAATCTAGTGTTAATGGTCACAGATTGGAGGGGGGGGGATTACTGGTGAAAATGGTAGACGGTATAATACGTAACTACCGAAATTAACAATCTAGTCGGCTCAGAGTGGCCAAATTCACAGATTTAATTGGGCAAAAAAGAATTTTCGAAATTACTTCAATGTTTGAGATATTTTGCGTAAATAAACTTTAAAATCTGTTTAACTAAAGAAAAGCAATCATTTCAAAGTAATGTTGATAATTTCCTTATGGCATATCCCCAAACTTGTCGTACATAGTAACGTGCGCTTATAGGTTCTTCAATGGAATTTTCATTCCGCTTAAAAAATAAATAAATAAAATAAAATAAAAGTTTTTCTTTAAACTACAGGCTGTGTTTAATTTTTTAAGAATGCTCTTACAAAAAAGTATAATCATTTTTCGAATGAACTCAGTTCTAAACACTGATGGATGATTTTACTTATTATCGTCTGCCAACTTAATTTTCTTTGCTTTTCAAATCGATACATTTAATTACCAGCTATTTTTGTCCATGTAAATCGGTTACTTTGCCCAATATGCGGCGGCAGGCGTGGAGGAAAAATAACCCCCACGTAACAAAAAACACTCAACAAGAACTGGTGTTAGAATACAAAATTAATAAAAAATTTGTATAATAACACGCATAAATGTTACCTTATCAACAAAATAATCAATTAGGCCGGTACAAAAGGTCTGGCCTATTACAGTTGCAAAAACAGTTCAAGCATCAACATGAACAGAAGCCTGTTGTACTATGTTTTTATTAATTTTAAACGCTTCATATTGTGCAAGTATTACGATTAGAAAAAAATGTCAGTTTTCCAATCTGCCCTTGCAATGCACATATCTACGTCCCCGTTCCAAAAGGGAATCGTTCACTTTTCCTTGGGCTTGTTGATCCCGTTCCTGTTCAACGTCTCTTCCTCTTCCGAGCTCTGCGTCTTGCAGTACTCGTTCCAGTAGAAATTGCAGAAGAGGATGAAGAAGAAACCGGCGATGAACAGGTTCCCGGTTCCGATGAGCCAGTTCCAGTGGCACCCATAGAGGGGACGGCTGATGAAGAAGTACAGGACCAGGATGAACTGGATCTGAAACGGCAAGAAAGAGAGAAATCACATGCGCAGAACTCGTTGATTGCGAAACATTTTCGCAACATGATCTCACTTTTTCCGAAGAGACAAAATCTGCCACGCTGTATTAGTACACAAATTAAAATAAACTAATTGCACCAGGGACTCAAAAAAATTCACAATGATTCTTTAACCCTTTAACGCGCATTGTTCCCGCTCTGGGAACACCAAACTCTGCAGGGACGTGCCAACGTTTTAGAAAGCGTGGGGGGGGGGCTACGAAACTGCCTTCCCCCCCCTCCCCCATGAGATTTAGTATAAGTGTTATGATGCAAGCAGAGCCTTATTATCGCATTAGCAAATCGGGACTTTGTCCAGGGCCCCTGGCTTGAAAGGGTCCCTAATTTGAAATATTCTTCAGAACTATATTTTTTATATCAAAATTTTGAGCGATTTAGATTGAGGGCCCCCAAATTCATCAATTCCCGGGGCCACCGTTGTTCATAATCAGGCTCTGGATGTAAACAAACTTTCATTACAAAGCGAAATCGGAACTCAAATTGTTACAAGTGCAAAATTTGCCCCCTCTAGAAATTTTTTTGAACTTTGCCCCCCCCCCTTAAAAAAATTTCTATGGGCGTCCATGCAGGGCTCCTCAAGGCTTGCTTGTTGCAAAGAGCTATATAAGGTTTCGTTATGTAGCTTTCAAAGCCCCTGCCTCTCGCTTTCCTGTAAGTAAGCTGGATCCCGCATTTTAATCTCGAAAGTCCCGTAAATCCCTGTATAAAAGTTGGCAAGCTTAGCATGCTCCCACTGCCACCCCCCCCCCTTTCCTACACACCACACAGATAGACTCGCCGAATTGTTTCGCTACTAGACTGACAATGAATGAAATCAGAGTTCGCAGTTGTTTATCCGAACAGTTTTAATATTTTCAGGAACGTGCTTAGGGCTTTAGCGGCACTGGACAAAAACCAATTGCAGGTCTTTCGAATTTGTCTACTTACTAAATAGTGGATCTTGACCTGCTCCGCCATTTCCCAAATAAGGTTGTACTGACTCTAATTAAGTAAATTTGAATAACTGCATAAAAATACGTTTGCATAATGTAAAAGCTGCAGCCTTGCTACTTGCCGGGCTGTAAATGTGAAAAAAAAAAAAAAGTTATACACGAAATTACAAATTCTGTACTTTTTCTCGGCTATGCTTACTGATGCGCAGTTTTCAGCAGATCTAGGTCAGTAAGTTTATTAGACTACTTCATATTTATGAATTCAATAGTTTTTTAGCGATCCTGGGTGGTTACCTAATTTGCCACCTCCTAAGCACGACTCTGAATTATTTTTGTGCTAGTACAGTGAAACTTTCCAAGTTGCACAATTTTCTGGAGAATAGAAGGTGTTCATAAGAAATGTACCACTATAAATTAGACACTTTTCGAGCAAGGCCGTAGCCAGAAAAAAAAAAATTGGAGGGGGATATGCAGCGCTTCGGAGAGGGCGGGGTATATATAGTACTAAAATTTTTGCGCCTGTAATTGTCTCCAGAGTCAATGCAAATAAACTACTAATACACTGATCAAAATTTCGGGGGGTGGGGATCAAACCCCCATTACCCCCCCCCCTTCTGCCTACGGCCTGATTTTTGAGCTTACAGCAAGTGTCTAACTTTCGGACGGAGTTTTCACTACAATAATGTTTTAAACTTCTTAAAAGAGAGAAAGCGAATTATACAGTTCTCCCCCCTCTCTTCGTATACAAAAGAGCGAAAACCCCCTGCCTTCCACGTTTACTCGTGCCTGATAGAGGGGGGGGGGCAAATTATATAGTTCGCCCCCACTCCTCACATAAAGAAGGGGCGAAAAACTCCCCTGCCCCCCTGTTGGCACGTGCCTGAACCCCTGACTCTTTGGCTGTTGCCAGTCACGAAGAATAGATTTGATTTCTATAAAAAATAGTTGCGGGCCACATCGCTCAACGAGAATCCTTTACTTTTTAGCACGTCATTTCCCGTAAAAAAATGGTCACGATTATTTTTAACAGCACTGACATCTGCTGAAAAATGGAAGAATGCGAGAACAGCTGGATAGATTGCCCAATACTGAAAAAAGGGCAGCTGTTGCCATCGCTCCATTTAACTACCAGCAAGATGGCGGACGATCGAAACGGTCATCGCGTGCCACATATCTAGAGACCCTTTTTTGACGCAGCTGGCTGTGCCGCACAGCCAGCTGTCGTCTTTGCCTTCTTTTAGAGGTGAGGAACTCGAAGTAGTGATTGACGTCTGTCAATTGCTTCAATTTTTAATACTTTCTTTTCTCCAAAAATGTTTCAAAATACGATGGGAAGTCAAAAATCATCGGCAAAGTTGACACAACTCAACTCTTATTACACTATTCATTTTGACCTTTGTCCTCGTTGATTTAATTGTAATGCTGTTGTAGTCTTGCTGCGAAAGTTTTATCCTAATTCCTCCAGCATATTTGTCTTCCGTTTGTCGGTGATACATCATGGGCGCTCCATCAGAAGTTAGCACCAGAGAGGAACAAAGAAAAGGGATCTGGTTTTTGTGGTCGGAAAGTGTATCATGGGTCAAAATCCATCAAAGACTTTTCGGCACGATTCGGGAATAGTGTCATCGGTGTGTACGAATGGATTGAAAAAGTCAATGGTTGTCTGGCTCCTTCCTCGTGTGTACATTTGGTGACCATTTTTGATTTTCATTTTTAATGAGATGGATAAACTCTCTCCAGAAATATTTCTGATGGTGAACCATGGAAGAAATAAAAATTCATCTGAGCATTCTGCATGAATTGTTTTTATTTTTAAACATAATTTTCGAATTGTTTTAGTCAAGTCAGTTAAATTAAACATTAGTATACCGTGCTTGTAAATATTTCGTGTATTAATGGTATTTTTATAAAGGTGTTATACACTCATCTATTTTTCAATGAACGCTTTACAACGGATAAGTAATTCTGAGTTATTACATCCAGCGGTAGTTTCAACAGGAGAGACTATCTGAACTCTTTTCCCCTCGAAACGACAGATCATCCATTTATTTCTTCTTTCTTTTCAATTCCTACTATTAGGTCACATTCTCCCTAAATATATCTTGTACAAATTTTCAATCGTTAATAAAATACTTTTTATTCATCTGCTCAAGTTCAAATACATTTTTTTAAACTTGTAGTGCATGACACTGGTTGTTAATACAGTTTTGGTCCCAATCAACTGAATAATTTATCTACAGGGCCGCCCAAAAGATTCTAAATGCATTACGCTCTATGGGCCGAAATTCATTAAACTAGCATATCTCAAAAACTATTAGTCGTAGAATGTTGAAATTTCATACATAAAAGATTGTTGTAACATCTCGTTGTGCATCTCGATTTTTGGTTCAAATCTACTGGAGAGTTTATTTGCAGGACCACCCAAAAGATTTTCAATACATTAATGTCTATGGACATCTTCAACATATTACATTTGTGTACAGCATATTACATTAGTCATTGTTTGGTCCATGCCCAAAATCTCGCCAAATTTGGGGATAGTCAGTCATTTTAGTCTATGCCCAAAATATCGACATTTGTCGTCGACCTTCGCGAGTTTTGCAGAAATATGACCAAATTTGGCACCAAAAATTATTTGGCTTTTCGAGTAACTCTAAAACTTTTAACCGTAGAGTATTGAAATTTTGTATTTAGAACTATTGTAACATCTAATTGCGCATGTCTTTTTTTTTTTCAATTCCTACTATTAGTTCACACTCTCCCTATATATATTTACTAGCTGCTACCCGCGACTTCGTCCGCGTCGGCTTTAGAATTAGGTCCCGAGAGAAATGTAGCATGTGTGAATAACAAATATTTTTACGACAAAATAAACTGCATTTAAATATATATTATTTGCTTTTTACTTGTTTAAAATGAAGTATAATGCATGTTAGTATACTTCATTTAAAATAAAAGAACATGCACAGAGTTACTAAATTTAGATTTTTTTTCAGGCATTTGGTGAATAGAGACAGTTATGACAGTATTTTCGAACTGTTTTGTAAAAGAAATATTTTTGCTATATGCATGAATTTTAGTCTATGTTAATCAGGAATAGAGCAGCTTTTTATTAGTGAAAAAGTTTTAGAATCGGTTCTGTAGTTACAGAGATACCCAGAGAATTATTTTGAGTGTTCCTGTAAAGGAACTATTTACGCTACATGCATGAATTTTAGCCTATAATACTCAAGAATAGTGTAGCTTACTATCAGTAAAAAAAGTTTAGGGATCGCACAGTGGAGTATTTGTGTCAAAATCCTGGCCAAAAATATTTTTCATGTGTTTTAGCGTTAAAATCATTACTGTTGACTTACTGTTTAGTATTATGTATTTCTTAAATTATATAAAAAAGCGTGTTGTCGCCAAATTTGGCGATATATCGCCAAACGACATGAAGTTGGTTTCTAACAAATGTCTTGTCCGGGGAGTGTCCCTTACTGGGAAGTACTGCTATTGTATAATACCACATATAAATGTAATAACACGCGGCTGTCGATCTAACGGTCTGGAGTTTTGGGCGATTTTCTCCAGATGTCACGTGAATACGCATTAGAACCCCTTAAAAAGCCCTCCGCCCAAGGCAACCTTCCCGTTAGGCAAATAGCCGTGTAGCTGTGCCTTAACTACAATAAAAATATATAAATGTAATACTTTAATAATACTTATAAATATAATACTACTTATCTATAAATCAATTTTTAACATAAAAATTTATCTAAATGTAGTTAATATAGGGATCTTAGTTTTCTAATGACTTCTGAAGATTAACTTTTTCATTCTGATTCTTTTGAACTCTGATATTCGTCTTCACTCAGAATCACTTTTTTTTTTTTTTTTTTTTTTTTTTTTTGAGAGAGAGAGAGAGGGGGGGGGGGGAACCACCATCGGGCCCGTTGTAGGTTCTAGCTGTAGCGAAGTTGTAGGGTCTCGCTGTAATAAGGCTTGCTCTTTTTCGTTGGCCTTTGTCTAGAGCAGCTAAAAGGACACTGCTTAAAAGAAGCCTACTTGAAACCCATAAAATCTCATTCCAAGCTGGAGCAGAAAGTAATTTATTTCAAGCCTCACACACTCACACTCCAATGACCCGAAGTCACAGTTGCCAACCTTTGAGATCCAAAAATGGGGAACTTTTGCTTTGGACACAATTTACGACATAAATGGAAAACTAAGCTGTAAATAGATGGGACTATTTACAGGACTAAGAAAGGGCAATTTTGGAATATGTAGAAATTTTCTTCTTATAGCCAATTTACATCAGAAAAATAAGAAATTACATACTGAATTTAAAATGCCGATGTTAAATCTTAACTGAAATGAAATTTTATATACCTTTATCCAAACACTTGCACATAATTTATAGTTTATGAGAAGTACAAGCGCGTATGTTTGTATCTCTTTTGCGATTACCCTTCGAAAAATTATCGAAAAAATAAAAATGGCGCTATATAAATAATTTTTTAAAAAGAAATAGTGAATGTTGGGGGAACATTTTTTTCTTGGAATAGACACTCAATACTGTAATAATTACGATTATAGTTGAAATTAGGCGCGACAAGCCGCGACACCCCTTCAAAAAGCTTTTTGAAATGTGGATCTTTGAAAAAAAAATAAGAAAAAAAAGTTTACAATTTTTTAAAATAAAGTCATATTATTTTGTCACGCTAATAGATACATATAATTAAAATACATATATTTTGCTACAATTATACTTAGTATCAAATCAGTAAATTAATTTAAAGAGCCCGTAAAAAATGCAAGACGAAGTAATAGGAAACGCTGAAATCTCTTGCCGTAAATGAAGAAACTCTCTTTTAAACCGAGTGTTGCATCTTTTGGATATGAATTATGGTCGAAAAACATGCATTACATGATGCATCAGTTACTAGGCTATCCAAAAACATATATATTACTGTTTTTAAACAAATTTAAAATTTTCGACTTTTGGCCAGGATTTTGATACGAATACTCCACTGTGGATCGGTTCAGTACTTACAGAGATGCACATAGAGCGTAATGTAATTCTTATCAGCATCCCTGTAAAAGAACTATTTGTGATATATGCTTTAAAGGTAGCCTATAACACTTAGGATGCCACCAGTGTCTAAGAAGTTCTGCTCTCAAAACTGCAAGGCGGGAGGTGCCAGGTTCAAACCCCGATCGCGCCTTTCGACCTAGCCGCTCCCAGTTTTCCGTGGTTTTCTAAAAAACCTCGCGTAAATACGGGCTAGGATCCCTTAGAAAGTCCCCCACAGAGGAATTCGCCATATAGGCCTAGGACCCTAGTGCAGTCAATCGGTCTTAATGCAAAAACAAACAAACAATAATACTCAGGAATAATGTAACTTTCAATCAGTGAAAAAAGTTTTAGAATCGGTTTAGTAGCTACAAAATTTCCATAGAGCGCAATGCATTAGAATTATTTTGAGTATCTTTGTAAAAGAATTAGTTATGCTATATGCTTGAAAGGCTGCGTGTATGTTAATCCAGGGCATAAGCTAATTTCATTACAATTTTTTCCAAATCCGTTCAACCATTTTTGTGTGATTCAGTCAAAAACATTCAAACACACAAACGTACACATTTATATTATTGGTAGGATTTGGAAATTTATGAACTTTAAGAAACACATCTGGACTTTTCTTGGTACTTACGTATTATGCCGGAGGACATTCCCGCCAAACTGTTTTTTTGTCAAATGAGTTGCCAAACTGTTGCCAATCGTATTCAAAACCATTAATAATTTCATGTGCCCGGCATTTATTTCGGCAAAAAATCGCTTGTCTTGGCGGACCACGGGGATAATACGTAAGTACCCTTTTCTTTACTTATGCTTTTTAATTTGGCGTAAAATCAACATAATTTCTATGTTTTTCAAATGTATGTGATTTTGCAAATAAAATTTCTGCTTTTTTTTAAAAGCATAAATCATTTTGTGCGGGCGATAAAACGGCTTTTAATTAATAGTTAGAAAAGTAGTTAAAATTTCAAAATTCTGAGCCTCAGGTGCACTTTACCGAAGTTATGGGCTCAGTCATGCTCAAATTTTCAAAGCTCTGCTTTCTGTAGATTTGTCTGGAGAACATTCATTTTTATTATTACAGATAGATAGATTTGGCATAAAACTGGCTTAATTTCCGTGGTATTTAATGTTTTTCAGATGCACGCGCACGCGCTTCTTTGTTGAAGTAATAGCATTCTTGTTAGCTCAAAACATGAATCATTTGATACGGGCGAAACTCGCCAAGCATGGCAATGTAAAAACGGTTTTTAATTAATAATTTAAAAAGTAATTAAAAATCTAAAATTCTAAGTAGCCTATAACCATCTCCAGGGTCCCATCTGTATCTAAACCAAAATGCATCCTAATCGATTCAGCGGTTTAGGCGTGAAAGCGTCATAAACAAACAAACAAACAAACAAACTCACTTTCGCATTTATAATATTAGTTAGGATATATCTTATTCAAATTTTCAGTCATTAATAAAATACTTTTTATACATCCACTTAAATTCAAATAGTTTTTTCAAATGTTAATTCATTAAATAAATGTAATTAATTAAATATAATAAAAAGTAACTAAAGTAAAACTTTTCTTTGTTGGCGTAAGTAGGAAATGGCTTAATTTTTTTTTTATATATTACTTGTTTATTTTTAACTCAAATTCAAGATTTAACCTAATCACTTGGATCACTGCAAAGATTTCTCTCACGCACTAATCTTTGCTTCTCCGTTTTGGTCTTTATATGCTGCAATGCGGTCAATCAATGAGTTTTGTATGGCAGTGTACGGAGACTTGCGTGCAGCACAGATGCAAGGTGCAGAATGGGGATCTCCGTTTTGAATCTTTTCTCTTTATGAAAGCAAATGGAATCGTTTCCTTACCATCTGAATCATCGTGACGTATTTCTTAAACCGCAGGTGAATGGTCACTTCATCTCCCAGGGCAGCAATTCCGTAGTACGTGTACATGATGCTATGAACAAAAGCATTCGCAAGGGGAAAAAACGAATGGTAGCCACCTAAAAATGGAGCAAATAAGTATTCCTTAGTAACATCAAACATTTTGCTACTTACTTTAAAGTGTACAAATGATAAAAATATAAGTATGATTTTTGTTTTTAAGCAAAACAGACTTCAGAATACTTCACCATAGCCAAAAATTATTCCCAATCTAAATTAAGTAGAGGTTTGTAAATTCCCTCCAAATGTAGCAGATATCGCCAAGTTGAGTTCCGTTACTGGCATTCCTTTAAGCAATGGTTTAAAACACGCTTTTCTCCAATTTTCGGAATGATAATATCACCAAAACATGACCAAATTAAAATGGGACCACCCTTGAGCTATACCTTTTCACATAAAAAAGAATTTTTGAAATCGGTCCATGCAGTAAAACATGATCACTGTATATAGATATGTGTGTGTGTGTACAATAATTTGATATATATCAGGGTAATATACTAAAGCAGCTTAATTATTTATTTCCTTTTAATCTTACGCCTTTATACTGTGGTGCAAATACCCCACAAACCCGCGCCGCGAGGGGTCCCCAAAAGAATCAAGGGCCCCAACAGCTTTAAAAAAATTAAAGATGTTTTTTGGCATGTAAGCCTGATTTTAAAGTATTATATACCCTAATATTTTGCTATATACCCTATATACCCTAATATACCCTAATATATAATAATATTCTATTCCCTCTAAATTTCCCAGTCAGGGGCCCCTTTTCAATCTCTTAGCCGAGGGTCCCGAAAAAGGTCAGCCCGGGCCTCATAAAAATTATAGACAAAACCTCGTAAACATTTTGTTTATTTAAATTCAAGATTCAGGTTGCCTAATTCATACTAGAGGTCTGCTCTGACGCACCATGTAGGCCGGCGCGCCGTCGAAGAACGCTGATTGTACACCGCGGCGTATAATCGGCTTCAAAACTTTTTTAAAAATTGTACCTAAACATTCAACTACTTATTTTTTTCTGGATACTTCTTAACGCTAGTAGCTTGTAAAGATACAATTTAATTTTTTGTGAGTCAATGGACTAGCGTAGATACGGGTTAGGACTCCTACGGAGGGCACACCACTAGAGATGAGTTCGGGCTTACTTTTAACGGTGTTATTCGAAAAAATCATGTGATTTCGGTACATAATTACAAATAAATTAATTATGCCAGGCACTTGCAAATTTTGAAACTGTCTCTTTACAAGCTGTGTTACATACTGCGAAGACAGGCCAATCTGTATCGGTTTCAAAACTTTTAGAAAAAATTCTTAAAAATCGGAAATTTTCGATAAGCGCGTCACTCTTAGAAAAAATCTTGCACCTCAGATCCATTTTTAAGAATTCTTTCTGAAAATTTCAAAAAAGCCACAGCATTTTCGCTTATCGCAGTGTGTAAAGCAGCGTATGAAGAACCATCTGGAATTTTTTGGAGACCATGGTGCTATTAGTTTATTTCAATTTGTGTACCAAGACTAAAAACAGAGTTCTTTTATTTCGAAGAACAGCCTTAAAGCCCGAGCCCGAGGACTTTTAATTCGAGCCAGCCCGACAGATATTATTTAAGTCGAAGCCCGAGCGGAAATTTCAGGTACTTCATTGATAGAATATCATAAATTTTACCGTTTGTGCAAATTAAAGACAAATATAATTGAGCCCGCCCGAGCCTGAACACAATCGTGAATTTCAGAGTCCGAGCCCGTCTCATATCTACACCACACCCCTCTGCCCAGAACCCACGTACAGCTAATTGTCCGTAATCCTACAACAACGTCATATTCAAAACTAGTTTTCATAGTCTTAAAAAAATATCATTTTGACGCCCATTTATACATATGTGTGTGTATACGCATATACCCATTCCTATTATGCTCTTTTTCAAATATTCTTCCACGCCGCGGCGCGCCGCTAGGTTTCTGAGGTCGTTACGCCGCAGCCGCGAATTTCCGCGCGGCGCAGGCCTCTAATTCAAAACAACAAATGTTTTATGGCCTCCGTTTTAAAATGTAGGCAAAACACGGAGGGGGGGGGGAGAGTAATACGGAAATTTTGTGTTTTAGTTCGAATTTAGGGTGGTGGGTCAACTTCACACGCTATAAAAACACAACTTTCTTACTTAGTTATAGCATTGAAAGTGGTGCCAAAACTTAACATTTATTTGAATAAAACTAGGTAAAACTTTGGTCACACATTAATATTTTTTATTTATAAATTTGAAAAGGTGGGCAAAGCTAAATAGTGGCTGAGAAACAAGGGGCACAACTTGGGGAAAATTAGGCGTAAATTGTATTTTTCAATTTCGCATATGAGAGTGGTACACGGCAAATAAGGGTTTTGGGTACCAACTTCACACTTTGTCAAAAAAGAAACTACTGATTTACAGCTTTATAAAAGGTGGGCAAAACTAAATAAGAGTTGGACAAAATTATGCCATATTTATTTATTCTTTATGCAGATGGCTTCTACTTGTTAAATAAGGTAGGTCAAAAAACAATTTTTTTTAAATTTTTAGCTTTATAAAAGGTGGGCAGAACAGGGCCGTAGCTATTCCATTTTTATACAGGGGGCTCCAAAATTTCCAAAGGGGGCTTTCATATATACACACGTAGACATATATAACACACGCATATGTGTGTGCATATCTTATAAATAAAAATGAAATTCTGTTTGTTTGTTTGTTTGTTTGTGGATTTGATTCGTATACAAATCCACAAAAATGGGCCTATCGGCCTGAAATTTAGCACAGATATGTAAAATAATATAGAATAAATCGTAGTCCACTTTAAAACTTTGAAAGTCCGCCCGTTCCCGGAATTTAAGAGATTTTTTATGCTCTTCACGCAAAAATCTTTCCGTAATTGTAACCCCTGTAGTGAAAAAAGTATGAAATAAGGATCGTGGTTGCCGTGTGTGGCGATTTTGCCGAATAAAATGTCGTTCGTATACAAATCCACAAAAATGAACCTATCGGCCTGAAATTTAGCACAGATATGTAAAATAATATAGAATAAATCGTAGTCCACTTTAAAACTTTGAAAATCCACCCGTTCCCGGAATTTAAGCGATTTTTTATGCTCTTCACGCAAATAGCTTTCCGTAATTGTAACCCCTGTAGTGAAAAAAGTGTGAAATAAGGATCGTGGTTGCCATGTGTGGCGATTTTGCCGAATAAACTGTTTTAAATTCTCAAAGTAAAAATAAAAGAATAATAATGATTTTTTTTTTTTGTTAGTTTATATTCGTAAGGTTATTTTTTTTTTTTAATTATAATATCGTGTGCATGGGAAATCAGAGCAGGAATGTAATGCTTTACACGCAAAACAATAAGAATTGAAGATTTCCGAGGGTAATGTGTAAATTTTTTTATTTTGGCGAAAAAATAAAATGGCTGAAATATGGATTTTGAGTAAGTGAGTTCTAGCGGTTTGCACAGTTTTCGGCTTGGCGCAATTTATTGAGAGCTTAAGGAAATAGATTTTTGAAAACAAGTGCAAAGGTTTTATTAGAATACAGCGTTAAATTTTAATGATCCGTGAAGAAATAGTGCAGTTATTAAGGGATTTCAAGCGATCTAACTTCAGAATTCTCGCCAATTGAGTACATTGATTTAAGTTGGGGGAATTCCGCCAAATTTCAGAAAATTGAAATCTTCTCATTTAGTACATCGGAGTAACGATGAATAAAACACATAATAGTTGATAAAAAAAAAATCGGCTGTATTAAGGGATTCCAATTTTCAAATAAATGCGTGCTACTCTTTGGCGGTCGAACCATTTCCCATATTGATTGCTGCTAAGTCAATGCTTCGAATGATTCCCTGAAAAAACTCTTGCAAAATGGCGTATGTTGGCACTTTGGCGAGGCTTAGATTTGAAACTGGATTTTATTTGAGACTGGTATATATAATAACACTGGTTATAGATAAAAATGAATGTTGGTATGTGTTTATGAGGTTGAAAAACTCCAGCACCGTTGAGCACCGTTGTACGATGAAATTTGGTTCACCTAAGTCTTTTATGATGGAGAAGGTTTTTCTGCTATCCGTTTTCCTTAACTTGCCACTTGGTGCCGCAGCACAACGTTGAATTCTATTCCCTTTAGCCGTTTGCTATGCGAATATCGTCCAACCGATTTCGATTAAATTTGGTACACGCGAATATTAGAACACGGAGAATATTTTTCACTATCCATTTTGCTGTAACTTGCCGCTAAATGGCGCTGCAACGCATCAACTTCTATACCGTTCGACTGATCGGCATAAAATTTTTTATACTTACACATTTGAGCACGAAGAATATATTCTAACTGCGTTCCTTTTGATGTTACTCACCACTAGATGACACTGCAATGCATTATTATTTTAACTCGCCACTAGATGAAGCTGCAGCAGGCCAAATTCTTGACCATTGAAACAGTCGCTATGAAAATCAGTATACATAGCTATTTGAACAATGAGAATATTTTGGCGTTATCCATTTTGATATAACTCGCCACTTGACGACGCTGTAGCAAATCATTACTTTAATTAACTACTAGATGGCCCTGCAGTGTATTACTTCTTGACTGTGCAAATGATCGTTATGAAAATTGGTATAAATAGATAGTTGAACACGGTCGCTATGAAAATCAGTATACATAGCTATTTGAACAATGAGAATATTTTGGCGTTATCCATTTTGCTATAACTCGCCACTTGACGGCGCTGTAGCAAATCATTACTTTATTGAACCACTAGATGGCCCTGCAGTGTATCACTTCTTGACTGTGCAAATAATCGCTATGAAAATAGGTATACATAGATATTTGAACACGGGGAAAAGTTTGGCGCTATCCATTTTCCTATAACTTGCCACTAGATGTCGCGTCAACACATGAACTTCAGGACTGTCCAGCCGATAGTCATGAAAATTCGTATACATCGATATCTGAATGCGAAAAATATTTTCGCCGTATCCGTTTTGCTAAAACTCGCCACTAGATTGCGCTACGCCGCATGGCCTTCTGCACCGTACAAACGATTGCCTTGCAATTCGGTATGCATGATTATTGGACACAATATAACGCGATATCCACTTTGCTATATCTGTTTATTACAATGAATAGTAATCACCACAAATCGTAATATCAAAAAGTCCATTCTTTCCCGTGCGAAGAACGGGTACTTCAGCTAGTATATATATATATTAGAAACAATTCAGTAGTTTCAGAGATGCCCATAGAGCGTAATGTATTAGAATTATTTTTAGTGTTCTAGTAAAAGAACTATTTGTGCATAAATTCTAGCTAATGTTACTCAAGACAGGGTAGATTGCTAATAGTGACAAAATTTTTAGACTCGGTTCAGTGGTTACAGAGATGGCAATCAAGAATAATGTAATTCTTATGAGTGTCCCTGTAAAATTGTGATATGTGCTAGAAAGGTAGCCTATATTACTCAAGAATAGTGTACCTTTTTGTCAGCGAAAATGTTTTAGAATCGGTTCTGTCATTACAGAGATACAAATAGAGCTTAATTTAATTCTTATGAGTTCCCTGTAAAAAAAACTATTTATGATGTATGCATAAAAGGTAGCCTATAATACGCTCAAGTAGTGTATCTTTCAATTAGTGAAAAAGTTTAAGAACCCGTCTGGTAGTTACAGAGATACCGATAGAGCACGCTGTATTAGAATTATTTTAAGTGTCCCTGGAAAAGAGCTATATTTATGTTATATGGATGAAAGTTAGCCTATAATACTCAGGAATAGAGCAGCTTTCTATCAGTGAAGAGAGTTTTCGTATCGGTTCAATAGTTACAGATATACCCTTAGAACGTAATGTAATTCTATGAGTCTCCCTGTAAAACAGCTATTTATGCAATATGCATTCGAAGTAGCCTGCACTATTCAGGAATAGTGTAGATTTCCATCAGTGAAAAAAGTTATAGAAACAGCTCAGTAATTTCAGAGGTGCCCATGGAACGTAATGTAATTCTTATGAATGACCCTGTAAAAAAAAAAAAAAAAAAACTGTGATATATGTATGAAAGGTAGCATATATTACGCAGGAATAATGCAATTTTCTATCAGTGAAAAAGTTTTAGAATCGTTTCAGTAGTTATTGGGACGCAAGTAGACCGTAATGCATTAGAATAATTTTAATTGCCCATGTAAAAGAACTATTCGTCCTATATACATAAAAGATAGCCTATAATACTCAGGAATAGTGTCGCTTCCTATCAGGAATAGTGTAGCGTGAAAAAATTTTTAGAATTGATTCCGTAGTTACAGACATACAGATAGATCGCTATGTAAATCATATGAGTGTCCTTGTAAAACAATTATTTGTGATACATGCATGAATTTTAGCTATGTTACTCAGAAATTATGTAGCTTTCTATCACTGAAATTTTTTTAGAATCGATTCAGTGGTTACATAGCTGCCATTAGAGCAGAATGTAATTTTTATGAGTATCCCTGTAAACTTGCATTATATGCATGAAAGGTAGCCTGTAATACTCCGGAATAGTGCAGTTTTCCATCACTGGAAGTTTTAGAATCGGTTCGTTAATTCCGGAGATCCTAATGTAATTCGTATGAGTATACCTGTAGAAGAATTAGTTGTGATATATTGTTTCGAATTTTTGTGGCTGTTCTGGGGTTTAAAGTAGTTTAAAATTCGTATTCTAAGTGTCAAATAATTAAATTTTGCATTTTGTTGCATCAAAGTTGGTTAACTAGAACGGTAGATAATAAAATTTTGGGGTTCCCCATTGGTTAACATAGGGTTTTGTAAATCTCGAGAAATACTGGTACTAGGGCTTAGCTGACCTCACTCTTCGGGAATTATTTTTGGTGCCAAATTTGGCGATATTTTCCAAAAAGTCGCCAAGCTTGGCCACATTTCGGACATTTAGCGAGATTCTTCCAATGGGTAAAATATTGTTTAAAAGTATATAAAGTTTGTTTTCTTCAATTAATATTACGTAATAGCCTAGCGATTCAACTGCATTTCTATGACGTACTCAAAATTGCCGCTTTATGGGGATCCTTCGAGAAATTTCTCCTAGCTTCTGCGACACCTATAAAAGGACAGCACATTGTCCCAGTTGAGTTTCAGTTTGCTTCTGTCTGCTGATGAGAATATTTTTAGAGTTGGTTCAGTATTTACTGACATGCCCGTCTAGCGTAATGTATTAGAATTATTTTGAGTGTCCCCCTAAAAGAACTATTTGTGTTATATGCATGGAAGATAGCCTATAATATTCAGGAATAGTATAGCTTTCTATCAGGAATAGTACTGTGTGAAAAAAAATTTTAGAATCGATTCAATAGTTAGACATACACATAGATCGCAGTGTAATTGATATGAGTGTCCTTGTAAAGGAATTATTTATGATATATGCCATCAATTTTAGTTTATGTTACTCAGGAATAGTGTAGCTTTCCGTCAGTGAAAAAAATCTCATGTGGACAACACTTCACATTCCCTGTACATCTATTAAATCAAAAATAATTTCGGCCCACTTCATCTAAACTTATTTTGTTTGAAAGAGATCAAATACTGCAGTAATAGTAAGGTTTAGCAATTTCTACCCAAATATTTCCGATATCGCCAAGCTGGGTTCAATTTGAAAGATTTCCTTCTGACATTTAATTTGCCGATATTTCGCCAAAAGTCGACAAGCTTGAGATAGTTTCCGAGATTTTGGGGAAAGCCAAGGTAGTCATTGATCACAGACTTTCAATGAATTGGATGTATCCATGCGCCTTAATGTATTTTAAGTCATTTGGCAGACCCTGTAAATAAATTACCCAGTGGATTGCAATCAAAAAAGAGATGCACAGTTAGATGTTACAATAGTTCTAAATACAAAATTTCAAAATTCTACGGGTAAAAGTTTTTGAGTTATGCAAATTACGTAATAATTTTTGTCCCCAAATTTGGCGATATTTCGGAAAAACTTGCCGACAAATGGCGAGATTTTAGGCATGGACCAAACAATGACTGACTATCGCCAAATTTGGCGATATTTCGCCAAAACTCGCCAAGGACGATGACAAATGGCGATATTTTAGGCATGGACCAAATGACTGACTATCGCCAATTTGGCAATATTTGGGCAAAACTCGCCAAGGTCGATGACAGACGGCGAGATTTTAGGCATGGACCAAAGAATGACTGTCTACAGATGTAATATATTAAAGATGTCCATAGACATTAATGTACTGAAATTCTTTTGAGTGGTCCTGTAAATAAACTCTCCACTAGATTGGAACCAGAAACGAGATGCAAAACTAGATGTTACAACAGAAACCCCGAAATTATTCGGGATCACATTACTTCCTTATACTCCGTATAAGGTAGTAAAAAATTTTACAATCGGGTCATTAGTTCCAGAGATCGTAATGTAAATCGAATGAATATCACTGTAAAAGACCTATCTGTGATATATCCATGAAAGGTAGCCATAATACTCCGATCTAATGTAGCTTTCTATCAGCGAAAAAAGTTTTAGAATCGGTTCAGAAGTTAAAGAAATGCCCATACAGCTTAATGTATTACAATTATTTTGTGTGTCCCTGTAAAAGAACTATCTAAACTATATCCATGTAACTTAGACTTTAATACTCCGAAATAGAAGCTTTATATTATCGAAAAAAGTTTTCGATTCAGTTACAAGAGATACCCATAGAGCATAATGCAACACTTGCCTGTCCTTCTAAAAGAATTATTTGTGATATATTCATAAAAAGGCAGTCTAAAATACTCAGTGGCTTTCTATAGGAGAGAAAAGTTTCAGAATTGGTTCTGTAGTTAGAGAGATAACCATAGAGTGTAAATGTACAATAACTATTTTGAGTGTCCCTGTAAAAGAATTATTTACGCTACATACATTGAATGCAGCCTATAATAATCAAGAATATTGTATCTTTCTATTAGTAAAAAAAGATTCAGTTCTGTAGTTACACAGATGGCTACAGAGCTTAATATAATTCTTATGAGTGTCTCTGAAAAAAAATTATGTATATATATCTACATATACCTGGATGAAAGGCAGTGTATAACTTTCAGGAATAGTGTAGCTTTTTATTGGTAATAAAAGTTTGTGAATCGGTTCAGTAGTTAGAGAGATACCCATAGAGGGTATTGCACTTAAATTATTTTGACAATTTCTGTAAAAGAAATATTTATGCTTATGCATGAACTTTAGCTTATGATACTCAGGAATAGTGCAGCTTTCTACCTGAGAAATGTTTTTAGAATCTGGTCAATGGTTACAATTATGCCAATTTTATGTATTTCTTATGAGAGCACCTGTAAAATTGTTATATATGTTGCAGAAGTACTCTGCTTGTTTCCGGGGTACGTCGTTCTAAAGTCCAGTTGGTGTAGAAAGTTCCAGTAAAAAGTCCACTGGTCAGGATGGAACACAACCTTATTGCTTCTAGAACTTCGTTGAACAATCAGCTGTAGAAAATTCACAAGCACAATTAAACAGTAATGTGCTTTTAACAGTCCGCTTAGATCAGAAGCTCTCACAAATGCTGTATTTCTCACACAAAATAAAACACTTTCACTGGCAAAAATTCAGTGAAAATATACGAGAGATAAGACTAACAGTCTCTCAAGACTCAGCAATCAAGAATTTACACACAGCCCTTAAATTCAAAGCTTCATAAACAGCGCGAAACACCGCTTCCATCACAGAGCGTACTCACTCTCTCAAAGCTTGATCAACACTGAACTGAGACTTCAGAAACACGCTTATATTTATACCCGACGCAGAAGCTACAAGAATCTTCGAGAAAAGTCTATTTCTCGAGTATTCCACATAAAGCGGGAATGTTGATTACGTCATAGAAGAGAAATGTTAGGTTATTATGCGTTATGAATGCGGAGAAACCAACTTTCAGGCCCCATTGGGAAAATCGCGCCAAATAACCAAAATGTCGCCAAGCTTGGCGACTTTTGGCGAAATATCGCCAAATTTGGCGCCAAAAATAAGTCCCCAAAAGTGAAGAGATCGGAGCCCTAGGACCCATATTTCTCGAGATTTCTAGAAACCCATAGAAAAACAATGGGGAAACCGAAACCTCCGATTCTCCGGTTCTAGTTGACCGATTTTGAAGCAACAAAAAGCAAAATTTAACTATTGGACGCGTAAAATACTAATTTTCAACTATTTTAAGCCCCAGAACAGCGGGTTGCCCCGAAAATTCGTAACAATATGTATGAAAGGTACTCATATTACTCAGGAGTAACATAGCTCTCTATCAGTGAAAAAAAATTTCAGATTCAGTTCGGTGGTTACAGAGACCGTAATGAATTAGAATTGTTTTGAGTGTCCTTGTAGAACTATTTATGCTAATACTTGAAAGGTTTTCATGAAAGGTTTAATCCAGTGGCAGCAGGCAGTGGTTTAATCCAGCTCTTTAACCGATACTTATATTTGAAACAATTACTTTCATTTGTTTAATTTTATTCTTTAAAAATTTAGCCCATTGTTTAGAAATATATTATTGACGGATTTTTTAAAAAGCATAGTTATACCGTATATTTTTGCCTTAAGTCTAACGATAATATCCCTTTATTCAAAGGCATTTTTAATATAACCCTTTGATTCTATGTCCATTATTCACACACATTATAAACAGCATTGTTATACCGTGTATTTCGGCATTATTTCCAACAATGAACGCCCCTTTGTTGAAAGTCATTTTAAATAAAGGTTCAGTCCACTGTTTCAAAGTATATTATTGACTCACATTTTTAAAGAGCATTGTTATACCGTGTATTTTTGCATCATTTCTAACAATTACGTTCCTTCGTTGAACGTCATTTAAAATAAAAGTTTAGTCCACTGTTTCAAAGTATATAATTGAAGGATTTTTTAAAAAGCATAGTTATACCGTATATTTTTGCCTTATTTCCAACAAATACGCCCCTTTGTTGAAAGTCGTTTGAATAAATGTTTAGTCCACTGTTTTAACGTATATTATTGACACACATCCTTAAAGACCATTGTTATATCCTGTATTTTTGCATTATTACCAACAAGTCCACTCTTTCAAAGTATATTATTGATACTCATTTGTAAAGAGCATTGTTATATTCTGAATTTTTGCCTTTTTTTCAACAATTATGCCTCTTTGTTGAAAGTCATTTTAAATAAAGGTTTAGTCCACTGTTTCAAAGTATATTATTATCAAACTTTCTTAAAGTGCATTGTTAGACCGTGTATTTCTGCATTATTTCCAACGTTTAACGTCCCTTTGTTGAAAGTCATTTTTAATAAATGTTTAGTCCACTGTTTTAACGTATATTATTGACACACATTTTTAAAGAGCATTGTTATATCCTGTATTTTTGCATTATTTCCAACAATTACGTCCTTTTGTTCAAAGTTATTTTAAATAAAGGTTTAGTCCACTGTTTCAAAGTATATTATTGACACACCTTTTTAAAGGGAATTGTTATACAGAGTATTTTTGCATTATTATCAACAATTATTTCCCTTTGTTGAAAGTCATTTTAAATAAAGGTTTAGTCCACAGTTTCAAAGCATATTATTGACGCACATTTTTAAAGAGCATTGTTATACCGTGTATTTTTGCATTATTTCCAACAATTAACGTCTCTTTGTAGAAAGTCATTTTTAATTAAGGTTTAGTGCACTGTTTTAACGTATATTATTGACACACATTCTTAAAGAGCATTGTTATACCGTACATATTTTAATTGATTCTAACGGTTACGCCCCTTTGTTAAAAGCGATTTTTAATAAAGGTATAGCCTATTGTTCCAAAGTATATTATATCCACATTTTTAAAAAGCATTATTATACCGTATTTTATAGCATTGATTTAAAAAAAAAATTTATGTCTGTTTATCGAAAGTTATTCTACTAATATGATAAATGTAAAAGTTCGCATTTTTGTGTGTTTGAGTGTTTTTGACTCATTCACGCAAAAACCGTAGAACGGATTTGCGTAAAATTTGTACTGAAAATATATTACGCCCTGGATGCAATCTACCTTTTATGCATATAGTTTAATTGGTTCTTTGACAGGTACGCTCAAAATAATTCTAATACATTGCGTTCTATGTACATCCCTGTAAGTACTATACAAGTTCTAAAACATTCTCCCCTAATAGAAAGCTACACCATACCTGTATTTTATAGGCTACCTTTCATGCATATTTCACAAATAATTCTTTTAGAGGGCGATTCATAAGAATTGGATAACGCTCTATGGCATCTCGGTAAATATCAAACCGATTCTCAAACATTTTTCATGCTCAGAAAGCTACAATATTCCCGTGTATTATAAGGTACCTTTATACATTGTATCACATAGTTCTTTTGCAGCGACACTCATAAGAATTACATTACGCTCTGAAGGCACTTAAGAATTTTTCAGTTTGTTCTGCCTCCCAGATATCAAAATTATTCTAAAATTCGTACCCTACGAATCAAATAATTAAATTTTGCATTTTGTTGTATCAAATTCGGTTAACTAGAACGCGACGAATGGCGTTTTGGGTTTGCCCATTCTTTAACATAGGGTTTTCTAGAAATCTCGAGAAATATTGATGCTAGAGCTTTGGTGATTTGACTTATGGGAACTTATTTTTGACGCCAAATTTGGCGATATTTCGCCAAAAAGTCGCCAAGCTTGGCGATATTTCGGTCATTTGGTGCGCTTTTACCAATGGAGCCAGTAATGCTGGTTTTCCTGCTTTAATACTGCGCTGTAGCTTAGTATTACTAATTTCCGTTTCCATGACATAATCAAAATTCGAGCTTTATGAGGCTTATTCAAGAAATAGTTCCTACCAGAATTTTTGCTTAGCTTCTGCGACACCTATAAGTAGAGACAGAGCAGGCCACAAGAGATAGTTGTATTCGAACTCTAATTGAGTTCGATGCATTACTCTGTAAATTGTGCTATTGGGAGCATTATTTTGCTTGTTTTTGAGTACAGAGTGTAACTTCTTCATTGCTGAGTCCTGAGGGACTGTTTATGATTTCCTTTGTAAGTTTCCATTGAATTTTTGCCAGTGGAAGTGTTTTATTTTTTGTAAGAAATACAGCATCTGTGAAAGCTTCTGTACTGAGAGGACTATTCTAAGGAAGGTACTGGCCATTAGTGTCTATGAATTTTGCACAGCTGATTGTTCGACGAAGTTCTAGAAGCAATAAAATTTGTGTTCCATCCTGACAAATGGACTTTTTACTAGAACTTTCTACATACACTGGACTTTAGAACGACGAACCTAAGAATCGAATCCCGACGAAGCCAATATCTCTGTAACCGAATCAAAAACTTTTTCTATAATAGAAGTCTTCTATTCCTAAGTATTATAGTTTTATGAATTTTTGGGCCAATCGGCTGTTCTAGAGACAAACTAGCTTAAAATTCGTATTCTACGCGCCAATAAATTAAATTTCGTATTTTGTTGCATCAAAATCGGTTACCTAGACCGAGCGATATGGAGTTTTGGGTTTCCCATTGATTAACATAGGGTTTTCTAAAATCTCGAGAAATATTGATGTTAGAGCTTAGCTGACGTCACTCTTAGCGAATGATTTTCGGCGCCAAACTTGGCGATATTTCGCCAAAAAGTTGCCAAGCTTGGCGATATTTCGGATATTTGGCGCGAATTTTCCAATGGGGCCCATAAATTTCATTTTCCTACATTAATATTGCGTAATAGTCTAATGATTCAACTGCATTCCTATATGACGTAATGAAAATTTGCTCTTAACAGGGATCCTTCGAGAAAATTCTAATAACTTCTGCATCCCCTATAAATACGACAGCGTACTGCCCCGGTTGAGTCAGTCTGTTTTTGATTGCTATGAGAAATAGACGTCCGTTCTGTTGAGAGCATAAGACTCTGTGTTAGCGCTTATAAAGTAGTAATTTGAATGTTTTTAAAATCGCGTTTTTAAGCGCTATGTAAATCCCTGATTGCTTAGTCTTGAGGGACTGTTCCTGCAATCCCTCATAAGATTCCACTGAATATTTTACTTGTGGAAGTATTTTATTGGGTGTGAATTACAACATCTGTGAAAGCTTCGGTACTGAGCGGACTGTTAGAGGAGGAAGCTACTGGCCGTTAGTGCCTTTGAATTTTGTACAGCTAGAAGCAATAAAGTTTGCGTTTCATCCTAACAAGTGGACTCTTTACTAGAACTTTCTACTCCTACTGGACTTTAGAAAGGCGGACTCAGAAATTAAACAGAGTTTTCTGCAATAATTCGTTACCTTTCATGAATCTCTCTATTCTAAAAAAAAAGTAAAGGCCGCTGTCAAAGCTTGTTGACCTATCTCCTCTTAAACCGTGGGGATTTGAGTTTCGACAAAGGTGCCCACAGATTCGAAAAATTACGAGGAATCTGATAAGCTGACTTAAATTTCGAAAATCAATTATTATAGAAGATATTAATAAAAAACTGAAAAAATAAACATAATGGTTGAGGTTTGGCATAAAATCATTCATTCCTTTGCAAAAAGCATTTCCAAGTATGTAGAATCGCGTGAAATTGACAAACATGAAGTAGAATGACACCCATTTTTTACGCCAAATTAAAAAGTATATGAAATAAATAACTCAAAGTGTGTTACACAAAGTTGAAAATTTTCAAATAGTACGTTCGCTTAGACAACATGATTTTAGAATGAGCGATAATTCGTTTTTCCAAAACAGAATAACTAATTGTAACTGATTTTAAAAGCGCTATCTTGGCGTTAGGTACGATCTAGCAAAATGGTATAGTTCCAAGCAGGGTGAATCTAAGCTTCGAGTTCCAGAATGCTGGAACCCAGTATCTTGAAAATGAAAAATAATTAAAGTGCAGATTATTTTAAAGGCGTTTCGGTCCAGCTGGAGTATTTTCTACCAGTAGACATATTTGGTGGTGTTAACTATGCCTATTTGCCAGCGCGGCGAGATTATATAATTCGTGGTGCTAAATACGCCAAAGGATTATGTATATGTATATCCATCTGCAAAGGATTATGTATATGAAAATATGGATAACGGTTTTCCGGGAACCTTGCATGAGCAGTAATTATAGGTCGTGAGCATGTGTAAATTGCCAAATAATGAAAAGTCGCCATGGTTGGCAAGCTATCCTAGCTGTTCCGTAGTTTTTATCAAAGAAAACATGTGAAGTACTGTTTTCTTAGAGCTCATTATTAACTATACATATACGCAAGTTGCCAAATAATTAAAAATCGCCATGAGTGGCAAATACGCAAAGTGTCCAATAGGTTTTACATAATTAAAAATACAGATGAAACAGATGTTCTGATTTTATTACGCTTTAACTCTTAATTAATAAAACTTTTGAATGGCAACATTAAATATCATTGTTTTTCTGGGGAGTGAAAATAATTTTTCCAGCGATTATATGCGGAGTCCGCACTCCTGGTGGAGTATAGCTCAGGACCCGTAGAACACGGATTCCTAATAACAAACTATTTACCGTGATATGGGGGAGTGTTCTACTGTAGTGTGAAGTTTAAATTTTTATGTACCATTTTATGTACCAAGCAACGTGTAGCTCAGTAACATTCTATCTGATCCAATCTTTGGGATTTGTGTGTTGAAATTCTGTCTTTTTTACGAATAAGCCTTATTAAGGGCCGAAGGCCTCATACGAAAAGCAAGCGTAGCGAGACGTCTGTACTGATTCTAATTTCTTTTTTTTTACAGACTGAAAGCTACACTATTCCTGAGTATTATATGGGCTACCTGTCTACCTGTCATGCATATATCACAAATAGGTCTTTTACAGAAATACTCATTCGATTTACATTACGATCTCTGGATCTAATGAACCGATTCTAAAACTTTTCACGGACGGAAAGCTGCACTATTCCTAAGTATTGTAGGCTACCTTTCTTGTATATAGCACACTTTAATTCTTTTACAGGGACACTCATAAAAATTACGTTACGCTCTATGTGTATCTCTGTAACTATTAAGCCTATTTTGAACATTTTCTCACTCATAGAAAATTACGTTATTCCTGGGTATTAAAGGCTACCTTTAATGCATATAGCATAAATAGTTCTTTTACATGGACAATCAAAATAATTCTAATACGGTACACGCTAAAGACATCTCTATGACTACTGAACCGATTCTAAAGATGTTTTCACTAACAGAAAGCTTCACTATTCCTGAGTATTATGGACTACCTTTTATTTCCCTGTATTCTAAAAAAAAGTAACGGCCGCTGCCGCAAGCTTGTTCTGATATCTCCTTCGAAACCGTGAGGATTTGAGTTTCGACGAAGGTGTCCACGAAATCGGAAAATTCCGGGGAAGCCGATAAGTTGACTAAAATTTCGAAATTCGAATTAATTTAGCAGATATTAATAAAAAACTGAAAAAATAAGCATAATGGTTACCAGGCTAGGCAATTTTCGCCAGCATAAAAACATTCATGCCTTTGCAACAAAGCAATTCCAAGTGTGTAGAATCACGTGAAACTGGCAAACATGAAATAGAAAGACAAGAACTGTATGCCAAATTTAAAAGTTTGTGACATAAATAAGTCAAAGTGTGTTACACAAAGTTCCGTTAGGTAACAGGAGTTTAGAATTACCGATTATTCGTTTTTCCAAAACAGAATAACTAATTTTAGCTGATTTAAAAAGCTCCCTTTTGGCATCAGGTACAGGACGATCTGGCAAAAGACCATCTCTCCAAGCAGGGTAACTCTGAAACGCTTTTTTCAAAATGTTAGCACTCAGTATCTTGAAAATGAAAAATAATTAAAATGCAGATTATAGTAAAGCCTGTTAGGTTCAGCTTATTTGCTACAGTAAAAATGTTTGGCGGCGTTGACCATGTCATTAAATATTAGGGGCCGAATAACTTGGATATTTGTCAGCGCGGCGAGATGATATATCTCGTGCTGCTAAATACGCCAATCTGCAAAGAATTATATATATGAATACATGGATAGCAATTTACACGGTAACCTTAACATGAGCAGTAATTATCGGTTATGAGTTTGTGTAAATCGCCAAATAATGAAAAGTCGCCATGGGTGGCAAGTTATTCTAGCTGTTACGTAGTTTTTATCAAGGAAAACATATAAAGTACTGTTTTCTTCCAACTAATTATTAACTATACATGTACGTAAGTCGCCAAATTATGAAAAATTGCCATGGGTGGCAAATACGCAAGGTTTTCCAAAGGTTTTACATAATTAAAAATAGTGAAAAGTTTAAATTTTTATTTTCCAGAGAACATGCATAACCAAGCGATGTGTAGCTCGGTAACATTCTATCTGATCCAATCTTAAGTTTTTTCTTTTGAAATTATGCTTTTTATACGAATACGCCTTATTAGAGGCCGGGTGCATCATACGGAAAGGGAGCGTAGCGAGTCCAGGGGCCTTGGCCCCTAGTCTCTCTATTCTAAAAAAAAAGTAACGGCCACTGAAGCTGCCGCCGCTGTCAAGAGCTTGTTCGACTATCTCCTCCTAAACCGTGGGGGTTTGAGTTGCGAGAAAGGTGTCCACGGATCCGGAAAATTCCGAGGAACCTGATAAGCTGACTTAAATTTCGAAAATCGAATTATTATAGAAGATATTAATAAAAAACTGAAAAAATAAACATAATGGTTGAGGTTTGGCATAAAATCATTCATTCCTTTGCAAAAAGCATTTCCAAGTATGTAGAATCGCGTGAAATTGACAAACATGAAGTAGAATGACACCCATTTTTTATGCCAAATTAAAAAGTATATGAAATAAATAACTCAAAGTGTGTTACACAAAGTTGAAAATTTTCAAATAGTACGTTCGCTTAGACAACAGGAGTTTAGAATGAGCGATAATTCGTTTTTCCAAAACAGAATAACTAATTGTAACTGATTTTAAAAGCGCTTTCTTGGCGTTAGGTACGATCTAGCAAAATGGTATAGTTCCAAGCAGGGTGAATCTAAAGAGCGAGTTCCAAATGTTAGAAACCAGTATCTGGAAAATGAAAAACAATTAAAATGCAGATAATTTTAAAGGCGGTTCTGTCCAGCTGGACAATTTGCTACCTTTAGAAATATTTGGTGGCGTTAAGTATGCCATTATAGCAGTTATGGTACATTTTGGGTATTTGCCAGCGCGGCGAGATGATATAATTCGTGATGCTAAATACTCCAATCTGCAAAGGATTATGTATATGAAAATATGGATAATGGTTTTCAGGGAACCTTACATGAGCATTAATTACAGATTGTGAGCATGTGTAAATTGCCAAATATTGAAAAGTCGCCATACGTGGCAAGCTATTCTCGCTGTTCCGCAATTTTTATGAAAGAAAATATATGAAGCACTGTTTTCTTAGAGCTAATTACTAACTATACATATACGCAAGTCGCCAAATGATGAAAAATGGCCATAATTGGCTAATATCAAGGTGTTCCATGGGTTTCACATAATTAAAAATAGTGCGAAGTTTAAATTTTATCTTCCAAGGAACATGCAAGAACCAAGCAATATGTAGTTCGGTAACATTCTATCTGATCCAAACCTTTGGGGTTTTTTGTTTAAATTATGCCTATTTTACGAGTAAGCCTTATTAGGGGCTGAATGCCTCATACGAAAAGCGAGCGTAGTGAGTCTAGGGGGCCTTGGCCCCTTGTATATAACAAAAATAGTTATTTAACACGGACACTCATAGTATTGAGTTACACTCTACGGGTATCTCTGTAACTGCTAAGCCGATTCTAAAACTGTTTTGAGCGATAGAAAGCTACACTATTCCTTAGTATATAGGCTACCTTTCATTTATATAACATAAATATATTCTTTTACAGTGTATGCCAAAGGAGGGGAATCAAAAAGTTCGTTGCAGTTGCCAACGATGCCACCATGTCTGGAGGGACACATAAACAATTAAGAATAATGCATCCGGGAAAAGCGAATATACAGATTTAAAAGCCGAAGTCACGGAAAAATGAGAACAGGAAAGATTTAGAATACATGATTTTGGATAGATTACGTTAAAGAAAGCCAAATTAAATGATTATTAAAGTTAAATATGTGATCTCCATCACAGGGAGGATCCGGTCCCCATCCGAAATTTAATTTTTTTTTTTTTTACAAAACAATAATAATGAAGCCTTTTTGTGAAAATTTTGCCTTTTTGACCTCTTGGTCCCCCCCCCTCCGAAATTTTTTTCTGGGTACGGTCCCGTTACATCTTATTGTGATTGCCGTTCGCAGGGTAGAAATATTGTTGATTTTGGTACCGCGTACGTTAGCGTATTATGTAGGTTGATACCTCGCAATTCCATATTCAGATTTATGATTTTAGCGGTCACATTTTTGTGGAAATTAATTGGCAAAAGTTCACAGACGTATTCAAACTGGACACTATTTAACCCACTCACACTCTTTTTAAGAAGTTGTTTTTACTGTGTGCATGGGTGCTGTAAAAAAAGGGCAAAAATTGACAAGTATTGAAAAATTCTTGAAAGTTACGATGTTTCAAGTGCAGACTAGTGAAACTCCATTTTTGACAGCAGAAAATGTTCATTTTTATCAGGCCCGGACTGGCTCTCTTGGGGGCCTTGGCTAGAGATTCTTCAGGAGCCGATTTGTCGATTTGGGATCCCTGGGCAAAAGCTTCATTGAGGCCCCCTCTTTTGAAAACTTTTTAAAAATTTACAAATTTTTAAAGAACAATTTGGGGGCGCGGACACTTGCCCCGAATGCCCTCACGGAAATCAGGCCCTGCCTCTTACTGAGGAACTTAGAGGGAATAGAGTATTAGAATATGTAATACTTGAAAATTAGGCTTACGCGCCTAAAAATCACATTTAACTATTTTAGAGAATTCGGGGGCCCCTTGCATCGCGGTGTTTCTGGGATCCTCCGCATCGTCACAGCGTAAGATTGCTGGAAAATAAATAATCAAATTACTCTTATTATGAAGTTGTATATCCACTTTTGAATGCCTCACCGGGGCCCCCTTGGCGCCGGGGGCCCTCATTGCGATCGTCGACCAGCCGACCTGGTCAGTCCGGGACTGATTTTTATACATAGGGATATAGATACTGTAAAAACTTATTTTTAAAAAAAGTATTCCTGGTGCCTGTTAATTGCTCTAGGGGGGGCTTAGGTTTTTCCAGGGGGGGCTGAGCCGTCCACAGTGCCCCCAGCGCTACGGCCCTGGGGCAGAACCGGGAAAAACCTATACATAAGTTTCATGTTTTTCAGGGTTGCCAGATCAAAATTTGTGAAAATAGCCAAATGGCTTCTGAAAATTAGCCAAAAATAGCCAAACAGGCGATTGCAGCGCCATCTTTTGGATTTTCAATTAAACTTTGCAGAATTTGAAATTGGGGACATGTTTCCTTATACAGGGGCGGGGGGGGGAGGGCAACATTCTCTCAAAATCTTTTAAAACATTTGTTTACAAAATCAAAGAAAAACTTCTATTTTCTGCTCTTGAATTCCGTACATGTTCAGCCGTCAAAAAAAAAAAAAAAAAAATCTGTCATAGGGCAAATGAAAAAAAAAAAAAAAAAAAAAACAGGGTTGCTAGCGGTCAGGGAGAACAGGGAAAACCTGGAAAAGTCAGGTATTTTCATTTTGGCAAAAAAAGTCGGGGAAAATCGTAAAATTTAACCCGAAACCTGGAAAATTATCAGAAATCTGTGTTTGTAAACAATATCACCGTTTAACCTTACTTTGGGGAAGCTGGAAATATTTGAGAAGGTATCCAAAGTTTACGTCCTAAACGTAAAAAATAGTACGGATTTTTATTGCAAAAAAAGTCTGGAAAACCTAGAAAAGTCTGAGAACTCTATTTCAGAAATTGAGTAGCAACCCTGAAATAGGTTCCTGATAATTTAATGAACAATCCCTCGTACTTTACATTAAATGCGAATGGACTGAGGAATTTTGTTTATGTTAGTAACATAGACAGGATTTTATTTTGAAGATGGGGGATCTGCAGCCTCTCCCTGTGGCGTAGCCAAGGGGGATCCGGGGGAGTCATCTCCCACCCCACCCGAAACTAGAGAGAACAGGGGTCGATGCAGACAAAAATTGGGTCCGTTTTGCAACCCCAGCATATCGATGCAGTCGATTAAAACGCCCCTTCACAAAAATATAAAGGATTGAAGCAACCCTTTCACAAAAATATAATGGATTAAAACGCCGCTTCATTGGCATTTTACCCTACATTTTAATGTGTTTAATCAATTATTTTAACGAAAAAAAAAAAACCTGACTTTCATTAAAAATTAGTATGAAAATTCCCAAAAATAAATGTCGAAATTCACAAAATCAAGTATTGAAATTCACAAAAATAAGCAGTTTTCACAAAAATGGAACCTAGAAAAAATTCCTGGATTGACCCTTGGAGACAGACACGGATAAAGGCATTTTTTCACTTATTTTATTCTAATTGATATATAGATGAGAAAATTTTGGACCCTCCCCCGAAAAGAAATCTTGGCTACACCACTGGCCCCTCCCCCAAAATTTGACCCCTCTCTTTTTTGATGAACTAAATTAACTTATTGTTCTTGAATACTCTTACTTAGCTTAAAATTTTACACTCATCCTCCCACGAAATAAAATCCTGGCTAGGCTACTGGCTAAGTAATGCAATGCCGCTCGAACAATTGAGTATATAAACGCTTTGCGTTAGACTACTCCCCATTTAAAAACAAAGAATTCGAACGCGTCAGTCTACTTACGTTCATCACTTCCTTGCATCCCGCTACAGTATTATCACCAAAGCTATCCCCATCCTTTCCTAAGCTCTGACCCCACGTCCCTCTCTCAGTCTCAGTAATAGAATTGGTTGAGGTAACTGAATTTTCCTTCCTGCTAAGACTAAAAAAGTTAGACAATTTCTCCAAAAAACTTACAGAGTCTAATGTGCTTAAAAAAAAAAGACCAAATTAGTTAATATTGGCCAATGTCTAGCAACCACAATAAAAATAGCCAAAAATTAGCCAAAATCAGGTTGGCTATTTTCTTTATAAATTTTCTAGCCAAGTGTGATCAAAAATAGCCAAATTGGCTAATATTAGCCAAATCTGGCAACCGTGGTTTTAATTCGGGTTTGGAGGTGGCAACTTCACACAGGTCAGCTATATAGTTTAGTGCTGCCATCTACTGATGTAAATACACAGTAACGTTTCTAACTTTAGAACCTTACTTTGTTTTCTTTTATTTTTATTTTCATTTCATTTAATTTTATTTTTAAACTTTCTTTTGTTTCTTTCAATAAAATCGTCAAAAACCTACCCTAAAAGTTAGTTGATTACTCAACAAGTCTATTGCTGGAAACTAAGCATATAAAGTACAACTTTTAAAAAGTTTAATTGGCGGATCAAGAGGGGGCACAGGGGCGCTTGCCCCCTTCCATACGAACTAAGTTTGCACTACAGAAGATTGACTTATTTTGTAAATTCAAATGAATTTGAGAGAAAAAGGAGGCAAAAATTCTTGTGCCCCTCTAGAATTTTTTTCTGGATCCACCACTGAAAACTGCTGAGAAAAAAATATTTCAAGCAAGTAATCATCATCATCATCATTATTATTATTTTAAACACATGGATAATTTTGTATTACCTGGCTCTGATCTCAGCAGTGCAAGAACGGCAAAAGGGATGGAAGTATGATGTACGATGTGTAGACGAGACAGCTGACGCTCCTTCTTTCTCAGCACAAAAAATACCTTGAATAAAAATACAAAATATGACTTAAAATATACAAATTGAGCTTATCCACAGCCTAAAATTTGTTCATAACAACAAGTATGCCGTGTAACTCACTATCACGGATCAATACTTAATGATGGGAATCTTCATAGAAAACAAAAAATCTAAAAAAAATCCTAATCCAGAGGACTCTGATTAAGGTGAAGTCCTAGTAAGGAACAGCCCCTATATCCTCTATGTTACAATCATCTGGACCAGTTCATTTACAAACTGTTTTGTATAAAATCTTCAAATTTGGTGAATAGGTACAAAAATGATCATTTAATAAAATGATACAAATTAATAACATGAAGATAGTGTCTGATACATTTTGATCTGATGATCTTTGAAATATTTATGTCAATTCCTTTTTCTCCAAGTGGCGCCATCGCTCAGGCATTGAGAGAAGGTTTTCAAATGAAAAATAAAGTATATCAGAATCTATCGCAGTATTTTTAACTTATGTCATTTTATTAAATGATTATTTTCATACATATTCACCAAACTTCAAGGTTTTTATACACAACAGTTTCTAAAATGAACTGGTCCAAATGATTGTAACATTGCGAGTGTAAGGGGCTATGCCTGACTAGGACTTCAGCTTAACGCTGGTGGCTATCGCAAATAAGAATGTGCGGAAGTATTTTACGATTTGTGAATGTAGAACACCAAAGGGGCCAAAGCAATCAGCAATTCTTATTTGTATCAAAGAAAATTAGGATCAATGCCATGGATCAATACTTAAGGACGGGAATCATTTACAGGGCTAAAGCTCTCAAAACGATCTCGAAAAATCTGACATCAGATGACTCTGATCCACGCAAGAGCAAACGTAAGTGCGGCTCCAGACGATTTGCCAACGTTCCGCGTGTAATGAACATCGAGAAAATTATGTAACTCATGCACTTGTGAAGAAAATAAAATACAAAATAGCTAGAGCTGCATGAAAAGTTCGAATACTTTAACAGTCCCTGTAAGTTAGTGTTCTATTAGTTTTCCATTTAGGTTGGCCTTTAGTATCACCCACCCAAATTTCTCGCCAAAAGACGTCGCCAAGTTGGTGATAAATTCTCAAATGTGGCAAACCAAACTATTTTATGAATTCACGTTTACACCGCCAGGTCCAACTAAGAGAGATATAATTGACCAATCCGCGACCGCGAAAAGAAAAAGTGATAATTTTAAAATTCATAAAATATAAAAAAAAAATTAAGAAGTTATGGCAAATGACATGCATTTACTTTTACGTGCTCTTGGATAATAATATCGTAGTAACTGTGGATAAAAGTGTAATATGTTCTTGTCCATGTTTTTGTGTCTAGAAACAAGATGGCCGCTATTCTGGAACTCGGAAGTTGCGTCATGAGTCTGAAAGGTAAACCTTTTACAAAACACGATACTTGGCGCCGGTTTGGCGAAAAGCAAACGGCTACAAAAATGGCGGGTGGGCGATGTTAAAGCTGTTCCTTATATTTTCATTTTCCGACTCTCAGAATTGCAGAATTGAGTTCAGTTTCATTTGATTGTTGAATTTAAGAACTCATTACTACGAATACTGAAGCAATGTTAGAAATAGAATCTGAAATTAATTATTCATTTTATGTGGATAAAAATTAAAAGTATTGAGTGCAATTTCGTTGATAGAAATAAGGATTTTTTTATTATTATTATTATTATTATTATTATTATTTTTTACCAAAAGATTGCTTTTCACAATCACAGATCGTAAAATACAACCGCACAGTTTCACGTGAATCCCCATAAAATTTTTCAAAAAAGCTCTACTCTCAAGAATAGGTTTTTAAATTTTAGGATGGGCCTGACTCCCAAAATCCTCTTCTGGCTACATCACTGCTCCCAATAAGGTATAGGATATTCGTCAGAATTAGATTACGAATTAGTAGCAGGAATTAATAGTTTTAAATAGCTAGTGCTGCCATCATTTGGCGTAAAAAAGCGAAAATATTTTAGTTTCATTTTTCAGGTTTATACATGTGTACATAGCCGTTTTCTCTTTTAGTTAAAGGTTTAATAAAAAACACTCTGCATACAACTACTAAAAAAATTTATCATTACTTCTTCAAAATATGTTTTTCACACTTTTATTAAAGAATATTCTACGAGAGTAATTATTTGATAATGTTGAATTTCACTCACGCTTCTCATACTTTTCTTTATTTTATTTTTTTTTTTTATTTTTTTTGTACGTAGAAGATCTCTTAAGTTAATGAATTCAGAGGTCATCTGTAGTTGCTACTAAAAGTATCAGGTTTACAGATGGGATTTCTAAAATAAATTCAATAGTTTTCTGTGGTAAGATTTTGTTTGATTACACTGTATTAACTCACTGCATGTACCAACAATATAAATAAATAAATAAGAAAGGGGAAAAAATGCGTTATAAAAAGCAAAACAAAGATTTTGAAAAAAAAGGACAATTCAAGTACACTTTAAGCTTTCTTTTTTCACATTTTAGTGTTTATTCAGTAAGTGTGTCGATTTCATACATTTTATAAGAATTTTTTTTTATGAAAGTTATGAAATACCATAAAAAATAATACGAAGTTATATGTGTGTGTATGTATATATAATACGAAGTATAGTATGTATACGAAGTATACTACGTATAAATAATACGAAGTATAGTGTGTGTTTTACTTATTAGTTATATATATATATATATAACTAATAAGTAAAACACAAAACATACTGCAAATAATATATATATATATATATAACTAATAAGTAAAACACAAAACATACTGAAAATAGTATATATATATATCCATGTAAAATATTAAAATAAAACTTTTCTGCTTATGATACAAATATTTTATGCTACTTACTGTATCAATGAGCTCGACATACTTAGTTATGTAAAAATACCACGTTATTTCAGCAAGCTGTAGAAGAGAACATTTAAATGAGAATTTTCTTTTGTACATACCCAATTACATGAATACATACAGTGTTTGAAAACAAAAAGTCCTTACAAAAAGGAGTCTTGGAGTTGGTAAACGTACTCGATTATTCTAATACTAATTTTTGTCTCAATTAAATCATCTACATATAAATAGAACATAATTTTTGAAAATTGAAATTTCATTAATTTTCAGCTAAATGTGTATGTGTCAAAAGCACTAAAAGTTACCTCTCTAACGTTAAATAATGTGTAAAAATATAAAAAGAGAAATTTTAAATTGCAGGCCATAGTTCCAAAAATATTAATTGGATTTCATTGAACTTTATTTAAAATGCAATTTATAAAAAGCCAAAAATAAAGATAAGGTATTTTTTTCATATTTAGTAAGAGTTATTAAATAACATTTTAATAAATCATAACTAGTAAATTGGAAGAAAAAACAAAGAAAGGGAGGAGGAGTAAAACCATGTTTAACCTGACCTCATTATTCCAAAGTGAGAATGGCGAAATTTTCTCTTTGCACTAGAGATAACCCTTTCCGTCACAATGTTTCCGGTTTGGGAAAACCTAAAATATTTCTCTTAAAACACTGAAAATGTCAAATAAATTGAATATTAGATTAAAAATGTCTTTTAACATTTTATTTTAATAATAGATGGCAGCACCAAACATCTTTCCATAATCTTTTAGATAAAAGTTACTTTTAAATTCCTACATTGACCTGTGAATATAAATCTAGGACTCAGTAGGAAGCAATAGTGTGCTATTAATAAAAAGTCGCCATTATGTCTTCGAAATAATGAGAGTGAACAAGCTAAATTTGCTTTCAAGGGAGAGGAAAGGGGTTAAAATGAATCACTACCTGACAGGGGCGAGCCAGAATTTTTTCATGGGGGGGGGGTTACGACTACTACAACTCATATATATGTATACGTGTGTGTGATAGTGTAGTGAAGAATATACATTTTGTATGGCAAAAAATTCCTCATGGTGGGGGGGGGGGAATGACCCCCTAACCTCCCCCCCCTCGGCTATGCCCCTGCTGCCTGACCATTGTGGAGACCTATTTCACAGAGCAGAGAACATTACGAATTTTACGCAAGACGATCCAGAAAGTAACTGTTTTCATTTTAAAAAAAAGTACATAGATAGTTCAAAAAATAAGCCTGCATGGGCATCAAAGCATTTGTTCCGTTTTTACACCAATCTATCGAAATCGGCGTGGAAGAAATCAGGGCCCTGGGCACTGAGCCACTTAACTGCAGCGTCCTGAACTGTGGCATCGATTCCGAAATGCCGTCCTGCCAGGTGCTTCTTCAGCGGCCTGAAGTGATGGTTGTTGTTGTATTTCGTTGTATTTAGTTGTAAGAGGTTCTAACGCGTATTCATCCGAAAGAGGTGGAAATCAGTGGGTGCGGACTCCGGGTTATAGATGGGATGTTTCCGTACGTGAGGATAGAACAAGAGCTCTCAAGGGTGCACATATTCCTCGAGTGAATGGAATCCCATGTCTAGGTACAGCAGACGGTCACAGAAATCAAATGCCGCTAAATGGTCCGCTAGTACCACGTGGCTCATAAAGCTCTTCCGGTGAAACGTATTGGAACATTCTCTTTACAGCCCGGTTCTCGCACCCAGTGATTTCCATCTTTCCAGGCCGTTGAAAAAGCACCTGGCAGGACGGCATTTCCAAACCGATGTCGCAGTTCAGGACACCGTCATTAAGTGGCTCAGCGACCAAGCTCTGATTTCTTCAGCACCAGTTTCAATAAATTGGTATAAAAGTGGAATAAATGGCTATGGTGGACATGGTGCCTATGTTAAAAAGTAATGTGTACCAAATGCTTTGCTATGTTTCTGTATCTCTTGGATCTCGTGAATAAACTTTTCGGTTAAAGGACTTATTACTTTATCTTTTGATCCATCCTCGCACATTTGCGATCATACTTTCTACGGTAAAAAGAGTTTGTTACCTTCTGCTCGATCGCCCCTCAAAGTTTTTCCTAAAGAGTTCATGTTACAGTATGTGTAGATCATAGAGAGGCTGTGTCGACAGACAAATGGCGGCAAGAGACAGTTTTCTGTGACGTCACTTGATGACCACCCGTGGCTGGTGACATATACAGGCTACGGTGCTGACATTTTAGTCACACTCCTTTCCACCCGAAGAGTCATGTGGCAAAGCGGGACCTTCTTAATTCGAGCTATCCATACTAAGATGGTCTCACCCTCTAGGTCACGACTCTTCGAGTGCAAAGGGTGTGACCAAAATATCAGCGCAGTAGCCTGTATAGCTCTAACGGCCTATATAGCTCTCCTGTCCCTTATGATCAACCACGCTGATCATAAGCGGCAAGACCGCAAATAGGGGCTGCTAAACGGGGCATGTGCCGTGGGCGCCATGCTGAGGGGAGTGCCAAAATCAATGATGAGAGGAGGGGGAGGTTTGCCCGTATTATGTTATCTCTAGTTGCGCCACTGACCAGGAACGTCACAGTGACCCACGACCCACATGGGCGTCTCCACATTACTCTGCAACGTCACATATTTTACACGAATAAGGCCTAACTGCGGGCGGGTGAATTGGGCACGTGCTCCGGTTTTCGTTATAAGGGGGGGCGCCAAAATCAATTTTGGTTTCATGGTAAGGGGGGGGGGCGCCCTAAATAAGGTTTGTTCCGGGTGACGTAAACTTGCTCTCTGGACTTGAAGAGACGCCCAAGAAAACTTGCATGTACTATATCACATTTATGATGTGAAATGTAACGTCGCTACGACTTCTTTACCAACATGATTGTTGTACTTGTATAGGACAGGGGTGGCGAACCACTGGCACGCGAGACAGTATTTTGGGCACACCACCGATCAAAACGGTTTGCATTTTAATTAAAAATAACACATATTTTAATATGAATTACACATATAACCGTTTTTTTTTTTTGTTAGTAAATAAAGAGTTTTGAGTTGTTATTATTTAGTTTTATTATTTTCCCAATAATCATTAAGTCAAAATTATTTGACGGCACATCTATGGCCTCATTAAACATTTCTTTTGAAAAAATGGCACGTTGATCCATAAACGTTCGCCACCCCTGGTATAGGATATATCTAATAACTTATACTGAAACCAGAACTTCAAGCTGAGTAGTAAGGGGCCAATACGAATGCTACTAATGTATACGGCTTACTTTGTATTCCAGAGGATTTGTTTCTGGATCAAGTGGCGTAAACTCAGTGTTACACGAAACTTCTACACTTCCTGACCACCGGATTTTAGCGAACTGAAAACAGAAAGCAAATTCAAAAAATGAATAATGCAGAATGAGAATAAAAACAACCATTAAAGCATTTTATAGAGCATTTAAAAGAGCGAATAAGCATAAAAACATTAAGTAGAGTATTTGGCCACATTGGCAAGGGGGAGGTTTTTGTTTGTTTATTTAGTATCAATATTATTATTATTTTCCAAACGCACAGCGTTCAAATGAGGGCTGCTCCTAGAATGCAATCTGCCTTTGTCATTTTTTTTTTCTCTTTGGCAATTTTCTCTTTCACAAAGTTGTAGCAAGTTCTGAATCTAGCGTCAGTGATATCTTTGTTCGCCAAGCGAGGATAGCTCCGTCACTGAATATGCTGTTCAGAACTACTTCAGCCCGTCTTGGAGTTTCCAACCAACCCCAAGTTGAGGCAAAGCCTCCTAGAAAAGAAGCCGCGGCGCTTACTTGTGATACTCCCGCGGCGCGGGAGAAAAGGAGAAAACCAATGGAAACGCTTTGCTTTACCTACTCGGTCTGACGTTACAAGTAAGCGCCGCAGCTTCCTCTCTAGGAGGCGTTGGTTGAGGTCCTTGGTAATAAAAAGTACTTTAAATATATAATTAAAAACATTAAAAGCCATTAAAATTTCCGTAAAATCTAAAAAACGCGCACCATTTTAGCACTTTGCAGTTACTAAACTGCCGTCTTCAGAACTGAGCCCGTCTGGCTCGCTCCCCGCTTCTTCATTAATGCCAGCCACGATGTCTCTATTTGCGCATGCGCCATGTCGTTGCGCAATGCGCCATGTCGTACTTTAAATATTCCATTCTTATTTTAAAATAACGATTTATGAATTTTACTTTAAGAAACTCAACACGCCTGCCTTTCTCATCCCTCTACAACTTGCAACCATACATAGATACCTTAAACACTCTTACACTCAAACATATTCCTCAATCCAGTATAAATACCGAATTACGAAATTAATAATTTACAATTTTTAAAATATGGCGCTTCTTGAGGTTTTTTTTAAAAGTTTATTTAAAATATTAAAACAATAGTAACAGTTTTATTCCCTCGTAACAAGTAGAATATTATAGGAACAACAAAACAATTCTGTATGCAAAATCTATTTTGACTATCTCTAAATTAAAGTTTCTTTGAAGAGTTTTTGAGAGACGTCTCAACGTACGAATGTATTATGCTCGTGTATTTATGCATGTGCAACCCATTTTGACCTAGCGCAACTCTATATTTCAATAATATTTTTTTTATTTTTACATCTGTACGCACGTACGCGTGTAGTGTATGTATGTATGTATGTATGTATCTCGTATATCTTAAAAACCAGTAGTCGTGGAATGATGAAATATTATATTTAGAATTATTGTAACATCTAATTGCGCACCTCCCTTTCTGATTCCAATCTACGGTATAGTTTATTTATAGGCCCACCCAAAAGAATTTTAATACATTACGGTCTATGGATATACTCAATTTATTATGTCTATAGTCAATCATTGTTTGGGCCGTACCTGAAGTCTCGCCAACTGTCATCGACCTTGGCAAGTTTTGCCGAAATATCGCCAAATTTGCCGCCAAAAATAATCATGTATTTCGCATAGTTCTTAAACTTTCAATAGTAGAATGTTGAGATTTTGTATTTAGAACTATTGTAATATCTAACTGTACATCTCTTTTTTTTTATTGCAATCGACTGGGTAATTTATTTACAGAGTCACCCAAAAGACTTTCAATACATTAATGTTATGGATACCTTCAATTCATTAAAAGCCTGTGGTCAATCACTATTTCGGCTTTGTCGAAAATCTGGCAAATTCCCAATCATGGCACATTTTGGCCAAATATCGCCAAATTAAGTGTCAAAAATAAATCTTTCAAACTGAACCCAGCTTGGTGATATCTCAAATATTTGACTAGAAATTGCTGAAAAGTATTATTGCAGTATTGTATCACTTTCAAATGGAATAAATTTAGATGACGTGCACCGAAAATATTTATAATTTAACAGACGTACAAGGAAGTCATATGGTGTCCACGGGGTCTAGCACCATAGTATCGGAAAGCTTTCGGTTGCGAATACATCGAGCCTTCTCTTCTCATGACGTCACAATCCGAGAAATATCCGATACGCCGTAGCACGATCCTATCGTAATTGTTTGACTATGTATTCACTATCAGAAATAATGCTGTTTTTTCCGACAACAACAGCAAATAAACGGTCACTTCTCGTCCCTATTAATCAAGGGAGCATCTAAGGGGGTGGAGAGAGGTCCGGACCACCCCCTCCGAAATTTTGATTTTTGTTACTAAAATGATAATGATATAGTCTTTTTGTGAAAAATTCCGACTTTTTAACCGTTTGGACCCCCTCCGAAATTTTTGGACCCCTCCAAAATGTTTTTCTGGATACGTGCATATTAGTTATTAGTTGTTATTTGAAAACAGTTAAACTATATAATTGTTGATGAAATTGCTGAATTTTAGTTGTAGGGTCAACTAACTCCGCTCAACTAAATTAGTTTTAGTTGAACAGAAAATTAAAACTAATTATTGAGCCGAGTTAGTCGGATCTTGAACTAACAACTGCCTTACTCGAACATTTAGTTGTGTTCAATTAATAATTATTAGTTATAGTTGAATGTTTAACTCGACTAATATTTTAGTTAATTATGCCCAACTCTGCCTTCAATATTTAGAGGAACAAGGAGACAATGCACATGTGGGTGAAAAGCTCATGTTAAGGAAAGTACAAATAAAGAAACGGTGTTTCAAAAGCAAAAACGAGCGACTGATTTTTACTTTCCGAAAATGTATTTCTTTTACATTATGGCTTATGGGGGGAAATTCTTGAAAGTGCGCTAGCGTTTAAACGGTACATTCGATTGAGCTCAAATTGGGTATATATGTTATAAACTACCGTCTTAAGACCGATATTGATTTTTACGTGTATAGGACTTGTGGTTTTTCTACAGGGATACGACAAAGATTTCTTTTACATTATGGCCTATGGGGGGAAATATTTGAAAGTGCGCTAGCGTTCACACGGTACATTCGATTGAGCTCAAATTGAAAAAAACTAAGAATTTTGCTGAATTATTCATCGATTAATATTTATTTAAATGTTTGGTAATGATCTTAATAGTAAGTGTTCGGAAAGTCAAGTGGAGTCACTTCAAATTTTTAAAAAAAGTTTTTAAAAATATTTTAAAGCTTTTTTTTTTTTTTTTTACTTTTTATTAGCAGTACAATATTGTTTTTTGTTTACTGTTAATTTTAGTGATTTTGGCGTTTTCGGTTTATCTGCGATTTTCGCTATCCACGGCAACCTTGCCACCCAATTCCGCGGATAATAGGGGATTTATTGTATTTTAATTGGTTTTTTGTAAATTATTTTAACAAAAAAGGTGAATTTTACCAAAATTGGTATGAAAATTCACAAAAACAGATATTGAAATAATATAAACAGTTTTCCCAAAATTGGAATCCTGGAAAAATTCCTGGATCGATCCATGATAATGTTAAGTCTATAGGAAAAATATTTTCAGTGATTATTCTTCAATCAGTAAGTGACAGTACTGATGACAGTACTGATGACTGCCATTATGATGAAGATCACATATTCAATATTAATTGTCATTTGTTTTATTTTCTTAAATTTAATCCATTCAAAATCAAGCAGTTTAACTTTTATTTTTGTTTTCATTTTTCATTACTTTGCTTGTCCCACATTCAATAGCTGTTTATTATGTATTTCTCAATCCACTTGGAACCATCTGGGCTAAAAATAGATTCTATTACGTCAGATTTGCCATCATAATGAAATTTCTGCTTCCCTTCTGTTGCCACCTTTTTTGAAATATTTTATTTTGATGCCGTGCACCAACTTTATTAGTTTGAGTTTGATTACTTTAATTTTATTGGTCTATATTTATTGCAATTCTGTAATTGGCATAGGTTATCGCGGCCAAGTTTATGTACTCACCAATACCAAGTTTTGTGTTTGCATGCTCTTTTAACTCACTCCACGTTTATTCAACTGCTCTAGAAAACACGTATTTCTTATCAAGCCATCACCAGCCTTATTTTTAATGCTCATTCTTCAAATTTTCAATAAACAGTTTTTTTAAGTTCTTACATCATCATAATTTCTTACAACTGAAGTGTTTAATGAACCTGTGGTTTTGCCGCTTCAACGCAAATCAATTCACGACTTAAAATAGTCCATCTAAAGTCTCCGTTATAAGCATATTGCTTTGATGCCATATATAAGCCATAGTCACTATCACCGTGTCTTGGCTAAGACTGCATCAGAGGTCTTGGAGAAGCAAGCTAATAGAAAATCGCAAGATTAAATCACAGAGCTTCGCTTCGCCTCCGTCTACGCTCCTCTGTGATGCGATCTATTTTAAAATGAATAATTTTATGGTCATACTTACTTGGAAAAATATGGAAAAATTAATGAACACCAAAGCTAGGTTGTAGGGAATCATGAGCCATCGTAAATCGAAAGGTCTTCTGTGCTTCATAATGGCAGGGCCTAACCAGAGGATGAAGACGACATAAGTAAGCATAATGCCAAAGCATTGCCAGTCTTTTGCAACTAAAGGCCAGCTTAAAACTTCCGGATCTGAAATAGAAATACTTCAGCTGTTATATAAAGTCAAAAATTCAGTGAAATAGCTATAAAAAGCTTTCTGGGGGTGTATCAAGAGAGAAAAGAGTAAACATTTTGCACGTGAAAATGTGTTTTAGGCACATATGAAAATATATAAAATAAAAACTATGGTATGTTTTTATATAAAAAAGTAAGTTATTTGAGTACTGTATTTTAGCTCTTAAAAAAACTGATGTGCATACTACATGATTTCCTTCTTACGGCTAAGTTCAACAAGCTTACGAAAAGTACTGCATTGCAACAAACTTATTTTATTTCAAATTAAGATATGATATTTCAATAAAATTAATGTTTAGCGGTTTCTTGCCAAATATAGTAGATATCAGCAAGCTGTTCAGCTTAGGAAATTTATTTTGGGCGCCAAATTTAACAACATTTCGTCAAAAGTCGTCAAACTCGACAATAGTTGGCAAGATGTGGGGAAGAACCCAAACAGTGACTTCCGTAGATATGGTTAAGCCTTCTGGGTGACCCAGTAAATAAATTATCCATTTGACTGCAATCAAAAAGAGGTGTGCAAAACTAGATGTTACAGCAATACTGAATATTAGATTTCAACACTCTACAGATTATTGGGATTGAGTTATGCGGGGTAGATTACGTGCAGTACCGGAAAAGAAAAAAGGGCCCTCTTGCATTTTATTCGGCAGGCGCTCGTCGTATAAGCAAAGTTACATATACCATTCGTTTACGAATAACATACAGTGTATTTTGTTATACATAAAATTAGCATAGGAAGCTATCTTCAATTCTAAATACGCATCAACTTTATTTTTTCGAATAGATACATTTAGATATCCCTTCATATTTCAAAAAAAAAAAAGCTCATTTTAATTCTGGATAGTTATTTTCAACTAAAAATTAATGAATTATCAGCTTCCAAAATTTTCCTCCTCCTATGTTAAAATATTTTTTTTCATACTCTTAATTCATATTTCATTTAATATTGATATTATTAAGAAGCTGATTTTTATTTGTATTATTAGAATTCTAAATGGCCTAACATAATTTACTGTTACTATAATTTTTAAATAAAATATAAACGGTGTACTTCGAGAAAATCATGCGATTTTGGTACATAAGTACAAATAAACTAATAATGTCAGGCACTTCAAAAATTTGAGACTGTCTCTTTACAATCTGTACTACATACTGAAATGAACGATAAACCTGTATCAGTTACAAAACTTTTAGAAGAAATTCTAAAAATCGAAAATTTTGCAAAACGTGTCACCCTTAGAAAAATTTTGCATGTTCAAGAATTTTTTCTGAGATCTGAAGTCGATCGTTTCATGTGGTACTAAAGGTCCACTTCTTCAACTGCACAAAAGTTTCACCATCCATACAATCATTTCCATGTTCAAGAATTTTTTCTGACAGTTTCACAAGAGGAACAGATATTTTGCTTATTACAGTGTGCAATGCAGCTTATGAAGAACCATCTTGAATTTTTTCGAAACCCTGGTGCTATTAGTTTATTTCAATTTGTGTACCAAGACCAAAAACAGGTTTTTTATTCTTCGAACTACAGCCTTATATGAAATATTAAATTTATATTCGAGGAAAATACACTGCTCAAAACAATTAAAGGATATTGTAAGTTTTATATAAAATAAAGATATAAGTGAAATTTTTTTGCCGAAAATGGAAGAAGAGAATCACAAATGCAAATTTTTCTGATTTTCAAACTGTGGGGTATACTAATTTTGAGTTCGACGTCAAAATCGTCGTTTCAGCGGCAGCGAATGAAATTGGACTTTCAACTGAATAAAAGACAATGAAGACAAGGATGATCGGCATTCAGTGACTGCTTTGTTTCGATGAGTACGATGTCTCAGCGAAGTCATTTAACCGATTCAGAAGCTTGGAGAGTTGTCGGTAGGTTAGAAGGGGGCCAAACTCAAGCCGAAGTAGTGCAAGCCATTGGAGTGTCACAAAGTGTGATTTCCAGGATCTGGAATCGATTTTTGGCGACTGGAAGTGCAGGCCGAAGACCAGGGCAAGGTCGTAGACGGGCAACAACGCCCAATGAAGATAGTTATTGAGTGTTAACGGCTCGGAGACACCGGAATATGAACGCTACTCTTCTCCAACGACACCTTCGCTCGGCTACTGGCACCACGGTTTCAACTCAGACTGTCCGAAACCGGCTCCATGGTGTAGGTCTGTATGCTCGCCGACCGATGGTATGTGTTAGACTAACATCAAGGCATCGTCGCGACCGCAAGGAGTGGGCAACAGAGCATGTGAACTGGAGGAGAAATGAATGGAGCAATGTTCTTTTTTCTGACGAGTCCCGTTTTTCAGTTCATCCTGATAATAGGCGTATTTTCATCTGGAGGGACCGTGGCAGTAGGAATAATCCTGAGTTCGTGCACGAAAGTGTCAGCTTTGGCGGTGGGGGAGTTTTGGTGTATGGTGGCATCTCCATTGACGGGCACATAGACCTCTACATCATTCGAGATGGACCTCTGACTGGTCGCCGATATAGGGATGAGATCCCATCTATTCTAGTCCCTTACGCTGCAGCAATCGGAGATGACTTCATTTTAATGGACGATAACTGCAGCCCACATCGTGCTAACCTGGTGGAGGATTTCCTTTTCGAGGAAGTAATCGTACGAATGGAATGGCCAGCGTGTTCTCCAGACATGAATCCAATAGAGCACGTTTGGGACGCTCTAGGAAGACGAGTTGCTTGCCGCAAACCACCCCCACAAACTCGCTAAGAACTGGAAAGAGCTCTTCTGGAAGAGTGGGACAGAATACCCCAACTCGTGATTAATAGCCTCATTGACCCCATGCCTCAAAGGTGTTCAACGTTGCTGGCCGTCCGTGGAAACCATATCACCTACTGAAAATGATTTCCTTTGAAGAATGAAAACTACTGGAAATGATTTCCTTCTTATTCTTTTTTTCTCATATGCACAAATTGTGTTTTTTTTTCCTTTTCTACACAAATGCGCAATAAAATGCATTTTTTTCTGCCAAACATGTGTAATTTATTCTCATATAACCTACTACGTCTGTCGACCATGTATCAATCAGCTAAAAAGTTTCCCAGCGAGCCACAAGATCCACCTAAAACCGCAATATCCTTTAATTGTTTTGAGCAGTGTATATGAATGGAGACCTAGCCCAAACATCGACGGAAATCGATGTTTTAATACAAAAAATACTTTTACATGGCTGTGCCAAATTTCCAATTTTTACGTCAGTAGTTGATTTTATATTAATTGAAATATCTTTATGAGTTAAGGGGGGAATATATAAAGTTATAAAGTGAAAGTCTTTCGAAATCTATATTTAAAATGCATATTTATATAGATAATATATCGTATAACTCTGCGTAAAACACGCACTTTCAACTTCGAAATATTACCTCATTTTTTCGTGTGCGTGTTATACACAGAGTATATGTAAAATATAAAATACATTGCTTGACACAGCCTAAATTTACTGACGCGTGTTATACGCCGGGATATACGATAATTGGATTTATATTGCACAAAAATAGTAAATGTTATAGGTATTAAAATTAGCAAATTTTGAAGCAAATAAATTACAGATTTGTAGGGTTTTGATGGTGCTTTAGCCATGTTAATTTCGCTTCACAGATGCATTACCTCTTTTGGAAAATAGCATTTATGACTTATTTTTGTTTGTTTATTACATGAAAATCATGTATACTTATTTCCCTATTTTACATGAAATCATTCTCCAACTTCAGCTACAGCAAGTAACTTTAACCCTTTGAGGCGCAACCCTTTCCCAATGCTGAAAAAATGACAGCCGTTGCCATCGCTCGACTTAACTACCAGCAAGATGGCGGACGATCGAAACGTTCATCGCGTAAGCCACAGATCTAGAGACCCTTTTTTGACGACAGGTGGCTGTGCACGGGCACACCTTAACCAGGAAGGACTTAAGAGTATAAACTCTCGGAGAGCAACACATCCTGAGCACTGCGACCAAATTTTTCACGACCATAAACGAACTACCGAACGATATAATCGCGGAGATTCCCGATTTTGATCCAGCGACCACACCCGTAAGAAACGTCCGAAGTCCGTACTCGCTACCTTTGCTCTTCCTATTTCAACTTTTCGTACTGGTAGATTTTCAACGACACTGATCTTTTCTGAACCCTATCCCGTCGAGTCCAGGGGCCCTACCATGATGCTATCGGAAAGCTTTCCGTACCCTTCTGGCTTCATGACATCACATTCCGAAAGAGCATCTCTTTGTGCTACCACGAAGCTGTCGCAATCACTTTCTGAAATAACACTGTTTCTTACCGACAGGGCTAAATGCAGGCGAAAAGCTGTTCCCGATATCGGGGACTAGAAGATGAATGGGTTTTTCATTGTATGTATTATGGAGTGTTAAACTCTCTCACAAAAGGCCCCCCCTTTTATTGGCAAGCTTGACTTTTTCCCTACTGTCAAAAAACACAACCCTTCCTTCATGGATGTCCCCCAACCCCAGTGCCGGTCCAAGGTACCAGCAACTCCGGGGCACCATGTGTTTAAGGGGTGCTACCAAAGAACTAACATAAGTGGAGGGAACAGGCTTTTTTCTTTTTAAGGCTTATTATCCAAGATCAAATTGTTTCATCTGCCTATGGTTAGGTGAACGCCCTTTGTAGCTTCTTCATCTTTTTCGTTGTCATGGTCATTTTTGTCGACTTCGGAATGTTAAGATTTTTTCTAAAGGAGGATTGCCTGAGCTGGGAAGGTGGAAATTTTATAAATATCGAAAACATTTCTCGATATAACTGGTCTTTACTCGTTAAAGGTGAATTATGCTCCCATACATTTAGCATTGTATGTACCAGCCAGATATTTCCAATTTCTTCATAGAAACCGGGTTCATCTTATATAAGGGATCGCTATGAATGAGCAGACTTCTTTAGAAAGGGCTCGAAAATTTGCTTGCCCAGGGGCGCTAGCTACCTTAGAGCCGGCCTATCCCAACCCGCGGAAATTCTGCCCTTGGTTGAGAAATTGTAGAAAAGGGGAAGTAAGGTGTGTATTTTGATTGGCTAATCGGTCCCAGTTCCGACACTGTCCTAAAAGGTATAAAAAATCCTCACTTCTTTCACACGACATTAACCCTTTAACGCGCAGTGTTCCCGTTCTGGGAACACCAAACTCTGACGTTTTGACTGTTGCCAGTCACGAAGAATAGATTTGATTTCTATAAAAGTAGTTGCGGGTGACATAGCTCCACGAGAATCCTTTACTTTTTCGCACGCCATTTCCCTTAAAAAATTGTCACGATCATTTTTAACAGCACTGACACCCTGCTGAAAAATGGAAGAATGCGAGAACAGCTGGATAGATTGCCCAATGCTGAAAAAAGGGCAGCCGTTGCCATCACACGACTGCAAAGGGCAGCCGTTGCATCACACGACAGCTGGCTGTGCGGCACAGCCAGCTGCGTCAAAAAAGGGTCTCTAGATCTGTGGTACGCGATGAACGTTTCGATCGTCCGCCATCTTGCTGGTAGTTAAGTCGAGCGATGGCAACGGCTGCCCTTTTCTGAGCATTGGGAAAGGGTTGCGCCTCAAAGGGTTAATATCGTGGTCGGGTCGCAGGTGCCCGACCACGATGATTATGACCCGCCGGACAAATAGCCGCGACCCTCGATTTGGTGCTATTAGCGAATAAAAGAAGTGAGAATTTTAAAACTTGTTCTGACGGTTTCGGCACTGTCGGTAACAGGAACATATCAGCCAATCACAATTCACTGCTTCCTCTCCTATCGCACATCAATCAAGGAAAAGGGTGTACTTTTTGACTGATAGGGAAACTCAAGCTTGCCGAGGAAAAGGGGACCTTCTGTTGGAGTGCCTAACACTCCATGATACACACAATGAAACACCCATCCATCTTCTACTCTCCGGTAATGAAAGTTTCCGGCCTCATCTACCCAGACGGAAAAAAACAGCATTATTTCCGATAGTCATTCCGATACTGGAGCGATAACGATTGCTTCGTGGTAGCACACATCGAATTTTTCTCTATTCTGACGTCATGAGAAGAGAAAGCTTGATTTATCCGCTACGGAAAGCTTTCCGATAATAACGTGGTAGAGCCCCAGGACTTTTCTTTGTCTTTTCGACAAGTTTTCTGCCACATGATTAAAACCCGCTCATGCTGGAGATAAGACTGCCCAGCTAAGGAGCTCCAATAGCATCAGACCTCAGTCACTACGTGGATACTGCTTTATGGAAGTAGTGGAATTTGAGTACTTAGAAAACTTCACACTGGAATGTAAAAAATTGGTAGATAAATTTTCGAAAAAGTGACAAAAACATTCGAACTAATAGTTTTGTTTTGTTTTTTCAACAGTGCTAAAAACCCTGCTAGAAGCGTGTTTTCTCAAGATGGTAAAATCCATGGCAAATACTGCTGAGAACCATGACAGTAAATGCCGCCCAAAATTGCATTAGACACTTTTTCTAATTGGAAACATAGCCAATAAATGAATTAAATAAATAAATAAGGAAATGTATTGAACTCACGTGTTCTACTGAGAAGTAGATCGTGATACCAATCTGCAAAATCATGTATCCAATTCCGCCTGCTTTGTACTAGTGTAAGGTCCATTCGCGTGATGTAATGTTACCTGAAACAGAGATGCATATTGTTAACACTGAAAGCAATGATGGAAACATAAAAGTCGTGAATTGAATACACCAAACAAAGCACGTGCAACAACAAGAAATATCACTCATTGCGAATGCATACATTATGAAACACTTTTCAAAAAGATCTTATTTGCACTCGAACTACGAATAGTTAACCTGTTTGCTCCCATCTTTGCAAAGACGCAGTGGCAACTGCAACTATGCTTGGCTGTATCAGTCTGAGGAGCAAATACATCTAAAATCATACTGGAAAACGCTCTATAATCGATGTGCTTGACATTTCTTAGCTTTAACAGAAACATAAAAAAAACTGGTGTGAAAAGGTAATATTAGTGAAAAACTTTGTAAAATAACACACACAGAAAAACGTACTTATCAAGTCGATCGTTTCATGTGGTACTAAAGGTCCACTTCTTCAACTGCACAAAAGTTTCACCATCCATACAATCAGAAAGATTAGAGTTATACTGATGCCCAAAATTAAAGTTATAAACAGAAAATCTGTGATAACTGAAGAAATATTCGGTTTATTGTAGCAAAATCTGGCAAGGAATATATTATCATTGGATAAAGCATATAGCAGCATAACGAATATCAAGAGGGGAGTTGTCAGTTAATATACAGGACGCATTAAAAACACTCAATTCGTGATCCATCATGTCTCGGGAAAAGTCCATCTTATACATAACGTGGCCACCGTGTACTGCTATATAAGCCTCAGAACAAGCCGTCCTTCTATTAATAAGGTCGACGAGAAACGCTTGCGGCAATAAATTCCATTTTCTAAAAAGCGGAGCTTTGAACACCTGCAGAGTCTTGGAAAGGGCGTGAACGCCGAGAAATGGGCTTTCTTAGACCATCCCAAACATGTTTCATAGGATTGAAATCCGGAGACTTCGCAGGGCAGTTCATGCAGCGAATATTCTCTGATTCAAGAATCAAGATCAAAAGTGTGTCTCTGTGTGGAAGTTCTAGTTCTAGTAGATAGTTATAATCTTTCTACTTGTGTCCGTTCGAAACAATGGTCTTAAGAAGTAGATTTTTCTTTACGTGTGTTATTTTACGAAGTTTTTAATTAATTTCAATATTATTTAGCTTCTTGTTCATCATGTTTAATTTTCCCTTGCGAATTATTCTTTATGCTTTTTCTTTTCACAAACATGTGGTTCACACGCATAAATGGCCATTTCTTTTAACAAATAAGGATTTTTTTGGGGGGGAGGGGGGAGACGAAGTTCCTTAACGCGGATTGCGGTAGGTGGGAGATGCCTGGCACGAATCGTCAAGTAACAAAAAAAGCGTTATGCCGAGAATATATCCGATTTTTTCAAATCTATTGGTGGTATTGGTAGTGCAAAACAAAGTTAATATTTATTATGGAAGTACATAACGACACACTGCTAATTGTAAATGGTAACCATAGCATTAATATACACACAAAATTCTGATCTTTTCAAGTCTACTGGCGATAATAACAGGACAAAACAAAATTAATATTTATTTTATAGAAGTGTATATTCTCCATTCAAAATGATAAAACTAGGATTAATATACAAGGATACACAAAATATCTCTGATCTTTCAATTGTGTTGGAGGTATTGGCAGTCCAAAATAAAGTTCATATTTATTATTGAAGTGTATAACTACGTACTCATCATTGAAAATGGTAAGCGTAGCATTAATATACAGGGACACACAAAACGTTTCCGATCTTTTGGTGATAGTAGTGATAGAGAAAAAAATTAATAGTTATTACTAAAGTTTTTAAACGTGTACTCTTCTTAAAAATGGTAAACGTTTTATTAATATACAGGGACGCACAAGATATTTCCGATCTTTTATGGTCTGCTGGCGATAGTAGTAGGACGAACAAAATTAATATTTCTTATTGAAATGTTTAACTATATACTTTCCATTCAAAATGGTAAATCTAGATTTAATATACAGGGACACACAAAATATTTCCAATATTTTCAATGGTAATGGTGACATTGATAGTACACAACAAAGTTAATATTTGTTATTGAAGTGTATACCTGCATACTTCTCATTGAAAATGGTAAATGTAGCATTAATATACAGGGACACACAAAATATTTCTGATATTTTCAATTGTAATGGCGACATGGATAGTACACAACAAAGTTAATATTTGTTATTGAAGTGTATGCCTGCATACTTCTCATTGAAAATGGTAAATGTAGCCTTAATAAGCAGGGACACACAAAATAGTTACTATCATTTACGGTGTACAGACGGTAGTAAAAGGACAAAACAAAATTAATATTTACTACTGAAGTGTATAACTAACTACACTTCAGTTGTTAACAAATACACTCCAGCTGTTAACAAATACACCTCTTGTGACTTAACGATCCCAATACTTGCCATTGAAAATAAAAACATACCATAAATATACAGAGATGCACAAAATATTTCCTGTCTTTTACATTCTGTTGGTGGTAGTAGTACTTCAGGTTAAAGTTAATGTTTATTTCGGAAGTGTATAACTACATACTCCCCATTGGAAATGTTAAACGTAGAATTTATTATACAGGGATACGCAAGATATTTTCGATCTTTTATGGTCTGCTGACGATAGCATCAGGACAACTAATATTTACTGAGGAACTTCGTTCCTGACAGGGATCCCCGACAGCACACATTTTTTTTTTTTTTTTTTAATAAGTTAAGGAGGCTTTCTTAAATTGCGCAACACTTTTTCTTTAAATTTTGACCCCTGTCATGTTAAATTAAAAGTGTTTGTTACATTCATCCTTTTTCATGCTTACCTGCCATACAACTACCTGATAATACTTTCTTACAGCTAACTAAATGATAGTAATCCTACGTTACGCTAATGTTAATATACCCCGTGGTAGTTTCAACAAAAAAAGACTGCCTGAATGATTTTTTTAAATCTTAAATTTGCATAATATGTACAGGTTTATTGTTCATAAGAGCGCATATTACAAATTCTGAAGGAGCATTCTGATGTTTGTTTCCTTTTGTCAAATTTGTTTTTAAAACTGCACAAGAGCCGAGTAACGAATGCAGTTTTCTGTCTTTCATTTTTTAACCCCGGTACCATCTGAAACAGCTAAAGCAATAAAACATAAACATGCCAATACTTACTCAAAATGGTAGATATACAGATGTTCCTCGGTGTAAAACGAACGTGAAAAGAACGGGCCCCCAGAATGTTACAATTTTCAGATGATGTCAAAATGAATGTATGGGTATGTGTTTTCTGGTACATCTTCCTTGTTTTCATCATATATAACTCATTATTTTCCGCTATAATTACAATAAGGAACAGAAAAAGAACAACGGGCGTTCCCTAAAATTTCTGCTCGGCAGGAAAGTTACAAGACTAATTCAGATACGCAAGAGTTTTATACCCCCCCTCCCCCACCACCCACCCCCTTTCACTTTAATTCTCGGATGAGGTTTACGGGTTCCGAAAAGAACGTTGTTGTGAAACTTAGCGCACTCTGTATTCTCAGCATGAGCTTTTAAAAAGCAGATTGTATCCTCTTTAAAATCATTACGGAAGTTTATTTTAGCATATGAGCTACGGAGAATCATTTTTATTTTATTTTTTTCTACTGCTGTTTGTCGTGCGTTAAGATTTGGTGCAATAACTCACAAGGAAAGCCAGCTAATTATTACAAGGTGCACATTTTGATAACATTTGTAAGAGATCAGCTTGCACTAGAGGTGTGCTGGACATCTGTGCAGCTTTACGCAAGCCCGTAGGAAAGGGGGGGAGGCGTTGATCCTCCACCCAGAAATATTAGTCCATGTATTAGTAATTATTTACTTATATTATTCTGGAGAACAGTAATCAGTGAAAAAATCCTGGCTACAGCCTTGGCTTTATAAGATAATATTTGTGAATTTGTGATTAAAGCAAAGCTATACGAGGGCTATCTGCCTAATTAGGGGATACCCTGGGCGGAGAATTTTTTAAAGGGTTCTAGCGCGTATTCACGTTACATCTGGAGAAAAACACCGAAAACTGCAGACCGTTAGATCGACAGCCGCGCGTCGGCCCCGAACCCGGGACCGTCACACTTCGGCAATCTACCATGTTCACTGTCTTATCCACTCCACCAGGGATGCCCAGATTTGCCATCAGGCCTGTGACGTAGCCAGAAATTTTTCATGGGGAGGGGGGGAGGTTACGGCTACTGCAACTCACATATATGCATCCATGTGTGTGATAAGGGAGTGAAGAATATACATTTTGTATGGCAAAAAATTCCTCATATGGGGGGGTATGACCCCCCTAACACCCCCCCCCCCTTGGCTACGTCCCTGCATCAGGCACTTGCCTAGAGCACACAATTTTGAGAAGCGGCTTTTCTGGTATTATCTCGCCTAAAAGAATTTTTCAGCAAACGTTTGCTGTTTTTTAGACATAAGCATGCTTATAACCTCCGATCAAAAGAGGCGCTTCCGCTTCATGCCTTCAGACAGTAGCGTACACACGGGATTTGGGGGTTCAACCAACTCCCTGGCCAGGCGCGCACACAGGATTTTTGGCTGGGGGGGGGGGGGGGTCCAACTTTTACAGTTTGGGGGGTGTCCAACTTTTACAGTTTGGGGGGGTCCAACTTTTACAGGTTGGGGAGGTCCAACTTTTAGGGATGTTCCAGATTGACAAAAATCAGTGTTGAAAGAACTCGTTTTCATTAGATGGAATTCATCAAAACTCGTCCCATCCAGTTCCCTAAGAATACACTACACAATACAATAGGAAGCAAAATAATAGTTGTTCAGTTTTGAGAACAAGATGGTGTTTTATGTTCGCTTTCAGTTCGTTTTTGAAAAGGTGAGGAAAACGAGAAAAACATTTCTTTTTTTATTTATTAGAACTGAAACAATTGCTACCTTTTTTTGGAATCATTTTATTTACTATAGATATAGGGTAATAATCAATCGAAAAAAAAATCAAAGCCGATGGGGGGGGTCCAGACCCCCTGGACCCCCCCCCTTGTGTGCGCCACTGCCCCTGGCTCTTGTAGAAGAAATTTTTAATCTAAAGACCATTAATTTTTAAAATAAAGATTAGTTCCATAACAACTCGTCCCCTTTAAAGGAAATCTGTGTGCGGCACTGTTTTCAGCAACAGAACTGAAATTTCACAGCATTCCCATACACACACCAAGCCAGTACATGTACCACATAAATGAAAGGTCAGCTCGGACGCTGAATTAGAATGGGGCTGCGGATCTATAAGCAATACCCAGCAGTTCATGCAGGCAAGCTGCAGCCCAATTCCGTCTCGTAACTGGACATGACTCTCTGGCAGAACATCGCATTGGAATCTTTTCGAATTCTGACTGCCCCCTCTCTAATTTGGCATATCCAATGAATTGGCACCACCTCCATCGATGTGCATCACTTGCAATAGTGAGTCATTGCTTCAGAAACAGCACTTTACTGGCGTGCGACAGAACTTTTAAGGCAATGACTTCGATCACTTCTTTTAGCTGTATTTTGCTTTTATTTTTATGATTGTTTTTGTTTCCCTTTTTATATTTGTTCCTGCTTTGCCATTGGAAATATAAAAGAAATAATAATAATACGTGACACCTCCTTTAACGGCTACCTCTGAACAACAGATATCTCCAAAGACAGACTACATATCAATGGCACAAACACGTTCTATACGATTAACATTAGAGCTAACCTCTGAACGTCTGAACAGCGAATGACGAATAATGGCCACCTTCTCTCAGCATTACGAAAAAATCTTTTCAAATTCCATTTCAAACCAAAGTGTGAACAATTTAAAGTTCTTTTTTTTTCTTTAGCCCCACAGTCACAACGTACACATACTACAAATATCGCAAAGTATCCTGATGTTCTGAGCAACTTTCGGGCGACACACAATTTTGTTTTAATAAAAAATAATGATGAATTGTACAAAAAACAACAAATATTATTATTTCTTTTGGAAAAGTTTACTTGCATTAAAAACAAAGCAATCTCGGCAAACCGATTTTTTTAATGTAAATTAAAATAAATGGGATTTAGTGAAACTGAAATAACGTTATTTGTGTCCCTATTATTAAATTTGTTTATTTATTTATTTTTAGTTCTAAGCCTCTGAACAACAGCCACCTTCGAAGAACGGTTACTTTTGGACAGTCCCATGGACAGACCTTTTTTCAAAGGGTTCACTTTATAGTAAAAAGTTGCAATCGAAACATAAATTGAGCAAATATTCCTGTAAACAATAAACGAAAGTAAACAAGTTTTAGTACCAAATACTCTGTAGGAGTGTTTTTTTTTTTTTAATATGAAAGAAAAGGAACGAAAAAATTGCTGACGAATAAAAATAGACTAAAATCACGAACATCTTTAAAATTGCACACAAAAACCTCATTACTTTATCTACAATTTTTTTCGTTTTCTTTTCTTTTTTTTAAGGTGTGTGTGTGTGTTTGATTAAGCACTAATCCTACAGAGTCATAATTCCAGAGTTATAGTACTAAGTATTTCTTAACGAAAATCGATCATTAAACGATTTTTTATTGGTAACTTTTCAAAGGTCTAACGTCGAAAAAATACTTTAATGCAATTTAAATTTTAAATAGGATAGTATTTTATTTTTCAAAATGTTTTTCCTTAAATTTTTTTTTTTGATACTTTTTTCATGTTGAGCGATTACGGCCAATTATCTACACGTGGGATCTAGGCCGATTAGGGGGGGGGGGGGAAGAGGTACCTCCGTGGGGGGTCTTTCTATGTGATCCTATCCCGTATTTACGCAAAGTTTCGGAGAAAATCACGGAAAGCTCCGGATGGCTATGTCGGAGGATGAAACCTGGGTTTGAACCAGCACTTTCTGTCTCCCAGTTGAGAACGCTTTGAGCTCGGCCACTGGTGGGGCATAATTTTTTTTAAATAATTTGCTTTTACCGCATGGATAATTCGAGATTCAGTTTAATGTTTTGATGTTTGTGTGATTATGGCAACACTACGCTAGGGCGATTTGCCAAGAATGGGGAGGGGGTGCCTTGGTAGGAGGACTTCCTAAGAGGTTCTAACGCGTATTCACGTTACATCTGAAGAAAACCTACCAAACTACCTGACCGTTAGATCGGCAGCCATGCGATGGGAGCCGAATAAAGGGCCTTCACACTTCGGCCGTCTACCATTCGGCTGTCAGTTTAAAGGAGAGGTAAAAAGGAACGAAAGAAAAAAAAAATTAAAGCTATGTGCGCAAAACAACCGCTTCAAGATAAATCGCATCTAGAATACATTGTTTTATACAAATCATATTTATCCTAAAAAAACATATTTGCCTTACTGAACTGAGAATAATAAGTCTTTAAACAGGGCTGTAACCGGTAAAAAATTTCGGAGAGGGTCCAAACGGTGAAAAAGATAGAATTTTTCACAAAACACTTCATCATTATTATTTTGTCAACAACCCTAATAGCACAGATGGTCACAAAAGAGTCGCTGTGACGTCACAGAGGGTCACAATTGTCACAGGACTGTCACATACTACTCACATTGTGACTTGTGAGTGATGTGACTCTACTGTGTAGTCACTGTGAAGTTCATTTGTGACCAGTCACCAAGTGACGTCGCCGTGAAGTCACCATGTGACTAGTATGTGAACGGTCGCTAAGTGACTCCACTGTGAAGTCACCATGTGACTAGTATGTGATCGGTTGCTCAGTGGCTCCACTGTGAAGTCACCATGTGACTAGTATGTGATTGGTCGCTCAGTGACTCACTGTGAAGTCACTGTGTGACTATTTAGTGACTACTGATTTTTTTGGACTTCAAAATGGCGTCACACAGCCTCTTTTCACTGATTTTTTCTAATATTTTGTGGCAATTTCTTTCGTGAAACGTTTAATAAATAAATCCGAAAATAGTAATTCAATAAAACCTCGCAGTTATGTAGTAATGGAATTTAGTTTAATTTATTAATTTTTAAATTATTTCATTTAAACAAGACGATATTATTTATAAAAAAATATTATTCTTAAAAATATTAGAGTTGAGAGTTCTAATCACAATGGTGAAAACTAAGTATCTGTGAGTAAAATTAACAATTTCTTTCATATCCCCATGGCATATGTTTCGATAGCGTAATGTAAGGTTTAAATTTCGGATGGGGGGGGGACTATCCGGTATTTTCAACCTTATTGTTACTAGAGTAAATACAAATGTGTCAAAATTGCTGTTTTTTAATAATTGCTTTAAGTTTTCAGATCCCCCCCCTTTTAAATACGTCTCTGGTATGTTTGAAAGTTCCACTACGAAAAATTTGAGGTAAAACTTTGGGTCTAAGTCAAAAATACTTTATTTATTTTATCTAATGCATGTTTTTCCAATTAATTTTATTTATTTTTATATGAAATCCCTTTTAGGCAAAATATAGCAAAAATATAAATCTTATCCCTCATACCTTAATATCAAACCCCACATGTCGCACATTACAAATTTATTTTATAACCGAATAAAAAATTTCAATAAATCATTAGTTTTTTCGGATGAATACTTAAATAAAACAGCACATTATCTCCTGAAAATAATTTATGTGGAAAAAGAAATATTTCCAAGATTTTAAATTTATATTTATTAATTATGATATTTTTTATATTATTTATAAAATACTCACAGAATATAAAATTTATTTATAAAATACTCACAGAAAAATTTTAAATTTCCAAAAGAAGCCGTCAGAACTAGCTTTTGCAGCAATCAGTTTACTTTTAAAGGATCGCGAGCAAGGTAATCACAGCGTTGTGGTAAGATGCGGGGCTACCAGCCGTTAGCTCCAAGGTTCGATTCTGGACCAAAGCACTGGACCTCAACTTTCTCTTGCCTGAGAGTTTGGTGCTGCCATCTGGTGTATAATTTCGGTAACTCTTTTTCCCCGAATTTTTTCGCTGTTGCGAAACTGTCCCATCGTGACTTCTCTGAACGGTAACAATGCGACTACACAGCGAGAGGACATAGGGACCCTGGCGTGACTTTGCTGCGGAGTCGCGGCGACTGTTTGTAACTCTATTGTGACAGTATTGTGTGGTCGCATTTCAGTCACAGGGGACTGTTGTGCTATTAGGGAAAATTCTGAATTTGGGAGGGGGAGGGGCGTCCGGACTACATGGACCACCCCCCCCCCCTGGGTACGTCCTTGTCTTAAAATACATTTCTTTTAACATTACTATTATTTAAGCATTCTTTGTTAAAATACTGTTTTCAACATCTAAACATATCTACAATGTGCCTACTAAGTAATGTGTTTGATCTAAAGGGCCGTATTTCTAAATAGGCCAGAGTAGGCGGTTGCCTAAGACGGCAAAATTTTTAGGGCGGCTTTTTATTTAATAGCAGGCGGAATGTAGGCGATGCAGATCCCCCCCTCCCCCACGGCCTGATTTCTGGGAGGACATTCGGGGCAAGAGCCCGGGCCAACAACAAAAGGGGGCCCTGAAATTGTTCTTTAAAAATTTGTAAATTTTGAAAAAGTTTTCGAAAGCGCCCCCCCCCCACACACACACACACTCAAAGAAGCTTCTGGTCACTTTCTGTCGTAAGTCATTTGCCATGGCGAATAACTGTTGATACTGAGCCCGCAATATACATAAACATGTGAATTACGTTCAGCACCGGCGCAAGGTTATCCGGCGCCAGCCGGAGAAAAAGCTAAACTCTCCCCCCCCCCCTCCAATTTTTTTTCTTTTTTTTTAGAAGAGAAATAAATTTTGAAGAAAGCATTTGTTGAAAAAAAATAATAGTAAATTTATTTATCGGGAAAAATTTATTTTTCTGCATTTCATTTTTACAAACTTTTCTATAATTTCTTATGTATCTGTCTCTTGACAGATTTCATTTTCAATAGCAATCAAAGCTAGATTTAAGAGTCTTTCCTGAGATATACTGACCGTAAATACGTCTTGATCAATTTTTATTTTGAGAATGATCTTTCGCTACTAGCAACACTAACAGGAATGCTGAGTAGTATTCTCTATATGATAGTCAAGTTCGGGAAGTACAATTTATTTGACAAAGTTCAGAATATCGAATGGGTCATTCATACCAGCTGTAAAAATGTCTTTGGAAGCTAGTATATCGTCAAAAATTTCTTCTGCTTTAATATCGTTACTATCACCATATTGTAACAATTTTTCTAAATTACTGCATTTTATTTTCAAATCTGCATTATCGATTTCCGATAAATTACACAAGAAACTAAAATTATCGCAGTGATTTTTCATTGCGTCAAATCTTTCATTTAATGATGCCCAAGCTGCATCCAAATTCTAAAACAGACATTTGTCCTAAATTTCTCTTCTGGAGATTGAGGGGATTCGTCAGTATGTTCGTAATCGAAGTGACATTTCTTTTTCCTTCGTCGGATTTCTTCAACAGTTTTAAAACGGGGCTCGCCATTCACTTCTTTGGTTCTTTGGCTTTCTCAAGAATATTTTTGTAATTGACGTCACTTCTATGTTCTTGAATGAATGATTTTAAGTTAATTATTGCCTGTAAGACTAGTGTGACATTCAAACCTTTTTCTTGCAATTGTTTGCTGACAGGATTAATAATTCTGTTAAGAAAATCGTGCCAAAGTATCAAGGAACAAATAAATTTATTTTTACTTTTCCTACCAAAAACCTAAAAATTTAGGAAACAAATAAAATAAGGTAAGACTGCTTACCTTTCTGAGGGGTGCCTGCGAAGGTGGGGCCGGTCCTAGATATCCGACGAAAAGACGTATTGTATAATCTGTAAGACTGCTTGAAGCAATAACCAAACTTTTAACTATTAAAATTTAATTACTGGATTACATTATCTTACAAAATTGGTATATACATTATGTACAAGAAATCAGTTTAGAATCATTTTTACGCGAACGACGCGTAGATTTTTAGCCAAAAGAAAAATTAAAGAATTTAAAAATGACAAAAAAAAGGTGGAACATACCTCGATTGATCGTGAGTCAGAAGTTAAATCAGCAGCAATTAGTGTTAAATTACCTAAATTAATAATTCCGAAATTTTATGGGGATTTAAATGAGTGGCTTGCATTCTGGAATTCATTTTGTTCTTCGATTCACGAAAATCCGTCTCTAAATGGAGTAGATAAATTTAATTATCTTAAGTCATTTTTGGGGGGGTACAGCTTTACACTTTAAAATAAATACTATATTTTTTAAAGTTAATACTTTAAAAAATAAAGATTACCTGAATCAATATGAAAATGTGTTTAACGAATGGATAATAGAAGGGGTAATTGAAGTAGTTAGTGATAACAATGACAAAATTATAGAGGGGTGCCACTACCTGCCACATCGGGCTGTTATTAAAGAACATTCTACTACTCCTGTGCGGCCCGTATTTGACGCCTCTGCGAAAGAAAGGAATGTGGTTTCTTTAAATGATTGCATTCAAAAGGGTCCTAATTATCTTGAGCTAATTCCTAAGCTCTTAAATAACTTCTGTATAGGGCTTTATGGAGTCACAGCGGATATTAGGCGAGCATTCTTACAGATTTCTGTACGTCCGCAGGATCGTGATTACCTCAGATTTTTGTGGTGGGAGGGAGGCAACCCAGAGAATTTAAAAATATACAGACACAAGCGTGTCGTTTTTGGTGTAAGTGCCAGTCCCTTTCTTCTTGGCGTAAAGAAGAAGTTTAGAATCATTTTTACGCTTACTGCGAAGGTGGGGCTGGTCCTAGATATCCGACGAAAAGACGTATTGTATAATGTGTAAGACTGCTTGAAGCAATAACCAAACTTTTAACTATTAAAATTTAATTACTGGATTACATTATCTTACAAAATTTGTATATACATTATGTACAAGAAATCAGTTTAGAATCATTAATAACTTCAGGTCTCCGATACAAACGGAGCCTGCCACTTACCATGCAATCTCAAAGCTAAACTAAAAAGGAGAGAGAAAAAAAAAAGCAGAATGTTCACTGTCTGTGAGCTCCTTGCGTCATCACAGTAGTGGTGCTCTAGGTTCCAAAAAATGCAGCTGCAGGTGAAGTTAGGCAAAACAAATTGAAATGTTCGCGAATTACGCAACATTTATAATCCGATTATGGCGCACAGACTTCCAGCTTCGTGTTGCACTTCTTTTGAAAAGTATTCACCTGCGGATATTTCAAAAAGAGCGTCATAGATTTCTCCTAGTTGATATCTTAAAGATCGAATGGCTTCAATTTTGCTTTCCCATCGAGTGTTTGAGAGGGGTTTCAATGTTAAACAGGAAATGTTTTTCAAAAGAACTGCCCATCGTTTAGGAGAAGAAGCAAATAAATTGTATAATTCTTGAATTGTCAAAAAAAAAAAATACTGACAGTATCTGCATTCATCTTTGCTGCATCGTTAATCATTAAATTTAAGCTATGAGTGGCACAGGGAACATAAAAAGCACGAGGATTTATTTTTAGGATATTATTTTGAAGACCTTTTTACTTTCCTTTCATTTCATATTTGCCCCGTAATCATATCCCTGGCCTTTCATATCATCTAGAGGAATGTTCCACATTTTCAACATTTCGATTACTGTCTCACATAGGCCGCTACCTGTAGAATCGTCAACTTTAATAAAGCCTAAAAAATGCACCTTCATTTCAGCCCCTCCATCACTGCAGACGACACAACGTATGAGGACACTTATCCGTTCAGTTTTGCTAACATCAGGTGTACAGTCCAAAATTATAGAATAGTACTTGGCTTTTCGAAGAGATAGTAAAATTTTCTCTTTTATACTACTGCCAATAATTTGCAACATTTCATTTTGACTATATTTGCTTAGATAATGAACTTTACTGTTGCTACCTTTAGGTCGTAATGCTTTTTCTACGTGAAATTCTATAACTGGGTTGAACTTTGCAAACAATTCCACTAATTTTAAGAAGTTTCCGTTGTCTTTTTGGTACAGCCCATCATATGAGCCTCGAAAGGCTAAATTCTGGCTGCCAAGAAATTTTGTGATCTCAATCAGGATTCCTAATACATTTGACCAATCCTTTTTTTTATTTTCATAGATCTCTTGTATTTCGGAATCAATTTTTGTTTTATTTTTCAAATTTTTCTCAAGATCTTTCTATTTTAAGAAATTTTTCATATGTGCTCTATAGTCTCATATGTGCCTATGCAAGGTTTTAGATACATTTATCCAATCATTATAGCCTTTTACGAGGCTACTACTGTCAATCGATGCAAATATCTTGCAACAGAAGCAAAAAACAGAATTTGTACTCATGGAATATAATAGCCATGTACGGGGAACTAATTCTCCGTTTTCCATTTTTCTGTTGTAGTATGTATCGCTAAATTTACGCCCATTATCTCTTTTCGGATATATTAAACCTTTCTTTTGAATAGCCCTTCTTTTGAATATTATATATATACCCATACACTATATGTATGTGTGTGTGGGAGAGAGAGAGAGTATATATAAAATGATGATATTCAATCAAACAGACCTCTCCCTCCCCCCCCTAAAAAAATTTCGGATCCCCTCCAAAATTATTTTCTGGGTACGGCCCGGGTAATATATGTTCCTGACCCCCCCCCCCTCTTGGCTACGGCCTTGCAACACATTTTATCAGAGAAATAAACAAATTATATATACACTGCAATCCTTATTAATATAAAACATATCTTCCTAAAATCTTTCCATTTTTAAAAATTTTTGCTTTGGGAACAATTTGGCGTCCCTCTGTGTTTAGCGCCCGCCTGCAAAGAAGGCCTTGCAGGCCCGCTTCCGCCGGCCTTGATTACGGGATCTATTCTGCCACGTTCGTTTAAGCGAACGTTCGGATTTGTGACGTATTTCGAAACGTATGCTAATGAGCTAATGTAAACATTCGGTACGAAGTATCTTTACTTAAAGAGCTGCCGTACCTTGCAGAATACCAACATACGTTAGCAGGATGCGAAAAACTTCATTTTGATGTCACATATCCGAACGTTCGCTTATACGAACGTGGCAGAATAGATCCCTACGTTTCCTCAGAACATTGTAATGTCTTGCGTAAGTATTATCTTTGGTAAATTAGGCGTTATGTAAGTGCGTCAAGGCAGTTTCCCCTCTTCCTCTTTAATTATTACGTGTATAATTAAGTGTAAATATAGGTACACGCAGTTCAGATAAACATGTAGCTTTCCAGAGCAGACGGGACACGCTCCGATTCTATTTTTCCTTTTAGTGTTCGGTTTATATCAGCGTTTCTCAACCTTGGGGCCCGACTCCCAAAGGGGGCGCAGAGCGTTTGCAGGGGGAGAGGGGGGGTGAGAAAAACCTAAGAGCAAATAGTGATGCATGTTTTTTTAAAAATCATCTTATTTATTGACATTTTTACTCAAAAATATATCCATTTTCGCTTAAAACCTTCATTCAGACGTTACTGATAACATTATTTGGCAGAAAATTCAAAAATGTTCATTGTTAAAGATTAAAAAACTGAATGTATGCTTAAAAATGTGTGTGTGTGTGGGGGGGGGGCGTACCACCCTAAGTTAGACTTTGTTGGGGGTGGGGGCGACGTTAAAAGGTTGAGAACCGATTATTTATATTATTCTTTTGATACAATGTGAATACTTAAAAAAAAAAAGAATAAAAATAAATGAAAATCCATTGTCATAAGGGGAAGTTTTTTTTTCTTCCTTCTCTTTTATTTATTTATTTATTTATTTAAAAATAATATTAATTAAAAATAAAATGAGTTTAATTATTATTTTTGCTTTTAATGCGGCTTAACTTTTACACAGCCCAAACTGTATTTGATCTCTGTATCGTTTACCATAAAAAAGTATGCAGTTATTCTGCATTCAATTGGGTACACGTGTCTAATAGAATGTACATGCCTGCCTTTTCAAAAAATAAATCTTATAAATAAAAATGAAATTCTGTTTGTTTGTTTGTTTGTGTATTTGATTCGTATAGAAATCCACAAAAATGGACCTATCGGCCTGAAATTTAGCACATATATGTAAAATAATATAGAATAAATCATAGTCCACTTTAAAACTTATCCAATCATCAATATCCATGATTATTGGATATTAGCATACCCAATAATCATGGATATGCATGATTATTGGACACAATATAACGCGATATCCATTTTGCTATATCTGTTTACTACAATGAATAGTAATCACCACAAATCGTAGTATCAAAAAGTCCATTCATTCCCGTGCGAAGAACGGGTACTTCAGCTAGTTAAATATAAAAAAGCGATATTTTAAAATTTAATTATTGCATAAAAGAAAGCTGTTTAGATCTATTTATGTTTTCAATCTTTCTATAAAAATTAACATTTTGAAAAACCACTCAAATACATAAACTTTTTATAATTTCACTTTAATTGAATGAGCTTTAAATTTTCTATAAACTATTATTTACCTAATGGATTATTTGAGTTTCACTTATCCCTTATATAAAACTAGATGAAGTACCCGTCCTCGACGGGTTAGTGAATGAAAATTTCCAAAAAGCAAGAACTTTCGTCAGCATTGTAGGAGTACACAGAATGGATATAGTATGTTGCCAAAGTAAAGAAAGCGAAGTTATAATTTTCATGTATTGTTAAAATATTACAGGTTATAGAGTAACTAAGTAATATCATTTCATTCGCTTTAGTCGTAATTATGTGATGCGCGAACGAATATTTACGCATATTGAAATAATTTTCGCAAAATCTCAAAATTTAATCAACATTTTTGAAAAATTTGAAGCTTAGAATTAGAGTGACAGCCTATCATGTCACCCAATTTCATTTCATTCCCTGCAGTCTTTATTTCGTGATGCTGGAACAAAATTACAGCACTTTAAAACGATTTTCGCAAAATCTCAAAATGTAATCAAAATATTTTAAAATTTCAACGCCTATAAAGTAAAATTAGCAACTACTTATCATATCACAAAATTTCGTATCATTTGTATTAGTCGTTATTACGTGATGTTTGAAGAAATATGAGCGTATTTTGAGAGAATTTTCACAAAATCTCAAAATCTAATAAAAATGTTTAAAAAAATTGGACATTGTAGATTATGTTGAGCAACAATCTATCATGTGACCAAATTTCATATCATTCGCTTTTGTCGTTATTGCGTAATGCGGGAAAAGATTCACTCAGTTTTAAACGATTGTCGCAAAATCTCGAAATCTGATCGATTTTTTTTTAATTAGATGCTAATAGTTTAAGGTGATTGACCACCTATCATTTCACCAAATATCATTTTTTCACCTTTGCAGTTATTACGTGATGTGAGAACACAAATTTACGCAGTTTGAAATGATTTTCGCAAAATCTCAAAATCTAGTCAAGATTTTTTTTAAATTCGACGCCTATGTATTAAGTTGAGTGAGCACCTATCATGACTCCTAATTTCATATCATTCGCTTCAGTCGTTTTTACGTGATGCTCGAACACAAATTTACGCAGTTTGAAAGGATTTTCGCAAAATCTCAAAATCGAATCAAGATTTTTTAAAAATTCGACGCCTATGTTTTAAGTTGAGTGACCACCTATCATGACACCTAATTTCATATCATTCGCTTCAGTCGTTTTTACGTGATGCTTAAACAAAAAAAAAGCATCACGGACAGAATGACAGAATGACTGAACGACAGAATGACAGAATGACAGACAGACAAACTTTTTTTTGAGGGTCGCATCGGATTCCCGGGTGCTTGAAACGGATAGAAATCGCAAAATTTTTGAATTCCAAGAAATGTACAGACAAAAGTCTAATTTTATTTATATAGATTCCATTGTTCTACAGTGAAAAATAAGTTAGCCAGCAACTGGAACTGGGACTACATCAATATTTAGCTATGCTATTAGATATCTAAATGTAAAAAAGCTGATAATAGTAAGCACTTAAAATACACACTGATTCACAATAAATACAGTTTTTACAAATAGTTTGAACTAATTAATTGAAAAGAATTTATCGATAGAAAATAAAGACTGCAAAAGGAAGCTCAAAATTTTCTTTGCGTACTTTATAAATGTTCCATTTGATCTGGTAACACTTACAACGTCTAAGTGGTAGTCCATTTCATGCAATATCTTTTGAAGCATACATGAAGTCACCAACACAAGTGTAGTTTTTGTTTCCAGCTAAAAAAAAAATAAGCAGACATATAAGATTTTTTGCAAAGCCCTATAGAAAGAAATCGCAGGGTATCATAGGGTGGAGTGAAAATGGCAAAAAATATTTTTTTTATTTTAATACTAGCTGAAGTACCCGTCCTCGACGGGTTAGTGAATGAAAATTTCCAAAAAGCAAGAACTTTCGTCAGCATTATAGGAGTACACAGAATGAATGTAGTATGTTGCCAAAGTAAAGAAAGCGAAGTTATAATTTTCATGTATTGTTAAAATATTACAGGTTAGAGAGTAACTAAGTAATATCATTTCATTCGCTTTAGTCGTAATTATGTGATGCGCGAACGAATATTTACGCATATTGAAATAATTTTCGCAAAATCTCAAAATTTAATCAACATTTTTGAAAAATTTGAAGCTTAGAATTAGAGTGACAGCCTATCATGTCACCCAATTTCATTTCATTCCCTGCAGTCTTTATTTCGTGATGCTGGAACAAAATTACAGCACTTTAAAACGATTTTCGCAAAATCTCAAAATGTAATCAAAATATTTTAAAATTTCAACGCCTATAAAGTAAAATTAGCAACTACTTATCATATCACAAAATTTCGTATCATTTGTATTAGTCGTTATTACGTGATGTTTGAAGAAATATGAGCGTATTTTGAGAGAATTTTCACAAAATCTCAAAATCTAATAAAAATGTTTAAAAAATTGGACATTGTAGATTATGTTGAGCAACAATCTATCATGTGACCAAATTTCATATCATTCGCTTTTGTCGTTATTGCGTAATGCGGGAAAAGATTCACTCAGTTTTAAACGATTGTCGCAAAATCTCGAAATCTGATCGATTTTTTTTTAATTAGATGCTAATAGTTTAAGGTGATTGACCACCTATCATTTCACCAAATATCATTTTTTCACCTTTGCAGTTATTACGTGATGTGAGAACACAAATTTACGCAGTTTGAAATGATTTTCGCAAAATCTCAAAATCTAGTCAAGATTTTTTTTTAATTCGACGCCTATGTATTAAGTTGAGTGAGCACCTATCATGACACCTAATTTCATATCATTCGCTTCAGTCGTTTTTACGTGATGCTCGAACACAAATTTACGCAGTTTGAAAGGATTTTCGCAAAATCTCAAAATCGAATCAAGATTTTTTTTAAATTCGACGCCTATGTTTTAAGTTGAGTGACCACCTATCATGACACCTAATTTCATATCATTCGCTTCAGTCGTTTTTACGTGATGCTTAAACAAAAAAAAAGCATCACGGACAGAATGACAGAATGACTGAACGACAGAATGACAGAATGACAGACAGACAAACTTTTTTTTGAGGGTCGCATCGGATTCCCGGGTGCTTGAAACGGATAGAAATCGCAAAATTTTTGAATTCCAAGAAATGTACAGACAAAAGTCTAATTTTATTTATATAGATTCCATTGTTCTACAGTGAAAAATAAGTTAGCCAGCAACTGGAACTGGGACTACATCAATATTTAGCTATGCTATTAGATATCTAAATGTAAAAAAGCTGATAATAGTAAGCACTTAAAATACACACTGATTCACAATAAATACAGTTTTTACAAATAGTTTGAACTAATTAATTGAAAAGAATTTATCGATAGAAAATAAAGACTGCAAAAGGAAGCTCAAAATTTTCTTTGCGTACTTTATAAATGTTCCATTTGATCTGGTAACACTTACAACGTCTAAGTGGTAGTCCATTTCATGCAATATCTTTTGAAGCATACATGAAGTCACCAACACAAGTGTAGTTTTTGTTTCCAGCTAAAAAAAAAATAAGCAGACATATAAGATTTTTTGCAAAGCCCTATAGAAAGAAATCGCAGGGTATCATAGGGTGGAGTGAAAATGGCAAAAAATATTTTTTTTATTTTAATACTAGCTGAAGTACCCGTCCTCGACGGGTTAGTGAATGAAAATTTCCAAAAAGCAAGAACTTTCGTCAGCATTATAGGAGTACACAGAATGAATGTAGTATGTTGCCAAAGTAAAGAAAGCGAAGTTATAATTTTCATGTATTGTTAAAATATTACAGGTTAGAGAGTAACTAAGTAATATCATTTCATTCGCTTTAGTCGTAATTATGTGATGCGCGAACGAATATTTACGCATATTGAAATAATTTTCGCAAAATCTCAAAATTTAATCAACATTTTTGAAAAATTTGAAGCCTAGAATTTAAGTTCAGTGACAACCAATCATGTCACCCAAATTCGTTTCATTCCCTGCAGTCTTTATTTCGTGATGCCGGAACAAATTTTCAGCATTTTAAAACGATTTTCGAAAAATCTCAAAATGTAAGCAAAATATTTTTAAAATTCAACGCCTATAAATTAAGATTACCAACTACCTATCATATCACTCAATTTCGTATCATTCGTATTAGTCGTTATTACGTGATGTTTGAAGAAATATAAACGTATTTTGAGAGAATTTTCACAAAATCTCAAAATCTAATAAAAATGTTTAAAAAATTGGACTCCTATAGTTTATGTTGAGCAACCATCTATCCTGTGACCAAATTTCATATCATTCGCTTTAGCAGTGCCGGATTAAGACAGCGCGGGGCCCGTAGCAAATGTTACCAAGGGGCCCCCTGCTCAGTGAAGCACCTATATATATATATATATATATATATATATATAACATGTTCACCCACACATTAAAGTAATAGAGCTAATCTGAATGAGAAAATAAATAGTGCTAATTATATTACAATTTATGTTTAGTGCTAATTAATGGTATTACTAATGCTAATTAGATGTAAACAAAACTAAAAGGTCCCACGTGTTATATTTGCGAGAGGTTTATCCCAGCCCTTCCTCCACCTTGGGTGAGCTAATCTGTAGGTTTTGTACGATAATAAAATAAAACACAACTTTTACGAATTTTCTTGATTCAAAATGAACAAATTTGAGTTAACACTAGACAAATCAATTTCTCCAAGTAAATTAGTGTGCGGAAAAAATTCCCGTCAAAATAAAGTGGGGGGGGGGGCAAATAGATAGTGAGACTGACGATGTTTAAAGTTATTTATTAGTACAACTCAGGTTTTTTTTTTAATGAATGTTAATGTTCGTGGATATATATTTGGAATTTCTAACACTTCCCACCTATCCCATATGCAAACATATAACTAGACAAGTTTACACACATAAAATAATAATTGTTTCTGTAAAATTTTTAAAACCATCGAAAACAATATGTACTTTAAACTGTGCCTTTAAACACTATTTTTTCCCCTATAAAAATACATGCTTGTAAAATTATTTCATTATCTGGACGGTCTTTACTAATTATAGGTTACATATTTTTAACTTCTCTTAATTTATTTAATGGGTTAATTCATAAGAAATCGAACTGGGGATAGATAGATCTAGCACAATAATACCTCCACCATTCAAAATATACTGCATACACGGAAGGCATTTAAACTGTACACGCTTGTACAGGGGGACTGTTACTTCCACATACCGCTTGGAAAACTTCTAAAGGTCATTTCGTTAGTGTTCTACAAGCATATGTACATTACTTTTCAACTTATCTTCGTTAAAATGATATAAAATATTTTGCTCAAAAAAAAATCTTTATAAGAGGAATAGAATAATCTATATAATAAATAATAAAAAATTCGGATAAAACATTCATTATCGTATTACGTTCAAATATTTTTGCAAGACATAATAATCTTAAATGTGACAAGTAATTTGTGAGTTTCTTTGTGGGTCAAGAGTATCCGAGAATTCTTTTTGTTTTCAGTTTACCTGAGGTTATGGCTTCTCGGATACCCCGACCGTGCGAAGATCCTCTCGGTCCTAATTATTTTATTTGAACGAACGTACTGGCATTCGCGCACTTGACCTGTGGTTTCGACCGGCCAAAAATCAATTCTTTCATATTTAACGTGGTTAATTTCCGAGATTAATAAGATAATTTATCGTAATAGTGGATTCCCCAACTATAAAAAAATGACTTACATTCTATATATTATTATTGTTTCAAAAAATAATTCGCCTTTGTTTAAATATTGTAAAATGTAAAATAAATAATTAAGTAAAAACAAAGCAAGCCAACTACCAAAAGCCTTCTAAGATAGTTTACACCCTAGTACACCTTAGAATTTCGCCAAAGCCACACTGTAAAATACCTTTTAGATGTGTGGCTTTGGCGTAAAATGCCGTAAAATGCCGTGGATGCCTGTAAAATGCCTTTACTGTAAAATAAAAGAAATTTGGGGCTGCCCAACATCCGTTTAAAATACCATCCTCATATTTACTGCAAAACAAAATAACTTTATGTCCAATATTTAAATAAAAATTATTGTTTCGTGGGGGATTATTATTGATTATGCGGCGCGTTTTTCCTACAATCTTAATCCTATGGATCTCAGCTCTCGGGGAAATGCAGAAGGTCAACTCGCGTTCCAGAGAACATCTTCAGAAATAGCCACAAATATTTCCGTTCTATTGAGTCATTTTGAAAAAGTTTGATTATACAACTTCATTAAAAAATTCTTTCGACTTGTTACTGAAAAGTCCCTGAAATGATCAGGACAGATAGACTACAGCCTAATGAATAATCCGGCCCACTGACGGATTAATACAATTTTGTGGGTGGAGGCTTGGATGGAAGATTCACACACACACACATATATATATATAAATTTTATGGAAGTAAGTTGGGATTGTTTACATTAATTTCATTTTTCTCGGGAGGGGCGGTCACCTCCTCCGACCCCCTCCCTTTAATCCGACCTTGATCAGACCCTGAGTCTGTTTTTTTGTTTCGACACTTAGTTTTCTTTCTATATTTTGTTTATTTCTGGATTCATTCTTCAAATAAAGACAAAAATGTAACATTATTGGTAAGGAATCCATTTTCTAAAGGCCATAGGTGGGTGGTGCAAGGATCTGGATACCCCTCCTCCGTTTGTCCGAGTTTCGCTTTTAGTCAACGAAAAGATAATGATACAGCCTTTCTTTCTGTCTTTCTTTTATTTCCCCCCTTTTGGATGCTCCCTGAAATTCTTTTACTGAGAAGTGTTTTTATTCCACAGTATTGTTGGATATACTCTTGTGTGTGTTCTTATTGCTGACTTTAGAATACTCATTCAGTTTCGCCTAGGTAATGAGTTGACTAAATAATGCAGGCATGCAACAGCCACATTAAATATATTAATGACTATGTCATTTTATCTCTCACCCCCCTTTTGAAAATGTGACATAAAAATAAGACACGAAAATGCGTTACGAAAACGCGACATAAAAGTAAGAATAAATGTCCGCTGAAAATGTTAGTATGTGTTACGTAAACCACCGTTTTCTATAAGCTCCGTTAGGCTGCATTTATTTGATAAAATGATTGTTTAAAAATTTCATCCGTTTATTTAAATACTATTAGTTCACAACTGCTTTAATCTATTGTTACAATATTTCGTAAGCTGTAGAATATACATCACAAGTATATTTTACATATATTTAAATACTATTAGTTCACAAGAGCTTTAATCTATTGTTACAATATTTACTAAGCTGTAGAATGTGCATCACATGTATTTTTCTGTAAATAGGTTACAATCCTAAAAATTTCAACATGGAGTTACCAGGTGAAATACACGATAGATGAGAGATAAAATGACATAGTCCATTAATGCCGTTTTAATATGGCAATCATGAAACTAAAAAATTAGGAGGGTTCAGGGGGTCTCCCATTGACAGGGCTCGAACAGCCGAGTTATACATATATTCTTTCAATGAGTTGTCTACAACTGATTTACAGTTCCACTATATAGAGCTTTAGAAATTGTCTTATCCGAAAAATAATTAAATGAAAAAAGAAAGAAAGAAAAAAAGAATTACAAAATTTATCTGTTGCCTTAAAAAATCAAGAAAGATAAATCATGCCAAGCTCATAGATTATAAAACACTTTCCAATACAAAGTATTTTTGCGCCAAATCTGCTATGTTTTTTAGTTAAAACTGGCGAGATTTGGTAGATAAAAAAATGTTGTATTATCACTATAAATGCAATTTTATGAGACCCTGTAAAAGACCTTTAATTTTTTTTAGCGTTTAACTGAAAAATATAAAAATTTTATACTCATTGTCTTGTGCTAGAAATGTATTAGTGTCTCTCAAATGCCACAGACTGCAATGGGAATACTTTTGAGTGCTCCTGTAGAACTATTAATAATACGGACATTATTCTGAATGGAGAGCATCATTTTGAGAGCCTTAGTAATATATATGCCAACTTTGTTTTCTTTCAAAAATCGAATATCTCTAAAATATGTTTTCAAGAATGACTGTTGATTCAGTCATTCCTGTATCAACAGATACAGGGGGAGACCCCCCCCCGAACCCACCCCCTCTTTTAGTTCTGTTTTTTAGACTGTGCTATACATTGGATTTTTTTCTCCTGTAAAAGAAATATAAATGCTACATACACCATTTTCAATATGGTAGGTGGTACTGTACATAGAAAAAACATAAATTTCGCACAAATCGATGTATATCCACAGCAGTTAGAACACTGGATGGGTGGACATCAGAACAGACAAATAACTGAAATCATAAGGACGTTAACCCGTTTTGGGTTCTAATGCATTAACAAATTTTCGTCGGTCGGAGACCCCCTCATACTCCTAGGCACATAGCCCTTAACAAAACACAATACAATAAATCAGTTAATTAAAGTGCGAGTAACGACTTTTCAAAATTTCCAAAGAAATCGACATAGCTTAATATAATTACATTAGACATTTTTCAAGGTACTACAATCCAGGCGATCCGCCAAGACGAGCAACTTTTCCGCAAAGATAAATGCCGGACACATGAAATTATTGATGGTTCGGAATACGATTGCCAACAGTTTGCCAGGAAATTTGAGGAAAAAATAATTTGGCGTTAATGACCTCCGGGATAATACGTAAATACCTTTTTCGATTTATCGTAAAATAATAAAAATATCGCCAAGTTCGGTTCATTTTTCAAAGCATTTTTTTTTTTGGCACCCAATTTGGCAATTTATCGCAACAGTCGCCAACATTGCCGGCTTTTGGCTCAAATTTTGAAGGAGGCACACGATCGTCGTCGGATTATTAGCTAATCATATTGCAGGATAGTATTATATGCTTAAAATAGATGCCTGTCTCTAAACTGCCATTGACCGTATTGTATTGAAATTATTTTGAGTGCTCCCGTATAGAAAAACTTTTAACTATACAGACACTATTTTCGATGCAAAGCTTCATTTTGTAATCCTTAATAACATTCAATTTTGTTTCATTTCAAAGAGCAGAATATCTCTAAAACTAGAAGTCAAAGCCTGTTGTGAAGGCAATTACAACGGGCGAGAGAAAAAAACATTTTAAGGAAATTTGTCTTTCATTCAATATATTTAATTTTCATCCACCTAAAATAAATAAGTTCATATTCAATTTTTATTACAGACCCAAATCGAATTTCATGCTCATCTGGAAACGCGCGGAATCTTTTCGCAGTCGAAAGCTTTCGTTTTGTATACATAAACATTCGAATATACAATAGACGATTTATTTGTGGGGAAAAAAATAATAAACTGTGTAATCGGGAGAAATTATTTTAAACGTATTGGAATCCCCCCAATTGTATGACGTCATTTTCACTTAAAATAGGTCATTTTGTCACGCAAATGATTCAATCTTTCTGACTCTCAGAAACGAAATGGTGCTGAAAATAGCGAAAAATCGCTTAAAAATGAAGGAACGGGTGGATTTTCAGATTTTTAAAATTGACAGATTGTTTTCTATATTTTTTTACAAACTTGTGAAAAATTTCAAGCGGATCGTACAAATGATGTAGAAGTTTTTAGGCTTTTTGTCCTTGACTTTGTAATCTTTTTGCAGTCATGCAGGAAAAAGTTTTATCTTGAAGTCAGGGTTCAGCGCAACTACAAGGGGTGATCAAATGAAAAGGTACGAAGCGTCACAACAACCTAACCGTTATCATATTGTCCATGCAGCCATGAGAGCACGTAGCGAGACATCCAGGAATGCGATTGGAGCCTTTTGTGTGGATAGGAACATGCGGGGGCCCGCAGGAGAGAGCAGAAGCTCTTGTAAAAAGCACCTTCCTACGTCCAATTGACGCGGCAGTGCGTGTGAGGACAGGATGGCGTTCACATTGCAAAATTCAACGATTTAGGGGCAGCGAGGCGTTATTCGATTTCGACAGTGGAAGGTGTTAAACCGGACACTATTTATCGCAGGATGATGACCGTATACTGGGAAGGCTGTGTGTCCCACAAGTCAATGAGAAAATGGAATGTCCGTTTTCGCCAAGGAACTGGCGAAGTTCAAGTGGGAGACGTTGGACCATCCGCCCTACAGTCCGGACATGTCGCCCTGCGATTTCCATGTGTTGGTTCCACTGAAGAAACTACCTGAAAGGGAAGCGCTTCAACTCGGACGACGTACTCAAGGACGCTGTGACGGACTGGGTCTCGTCACGGCCACAGGAATTCTGGGAACAAGGAATCCTGCGGCTTGTTCGTAAGTGGGATCGTTGTGCTCAGGCCTGTGGTGTATATTTTGAATAAAGTCTGCATTTGTACCCAAAGTGTCGTTTCGTACCTTTTCATTTGATCACCCCTTGTAGTTAGTAGGGTGATACGCTTTAAGAATAACTTCCCATAGAGCGCAATGTATTGGGACTATTTTGAGTGCTCCTGTAGAAAAAAATCTATAAATGCTACATAGATCCTTTACAATAGGGTACATGGTACTGCAGATAAGAATAACATATATAAATTTCGTAGAAATCAATGCCTATTGACGCGAGTCAAGGACGGACAGACAGACAAACCGAAATCTTAACTTTTCTACCTTGTTGGAAAGTGTCAAAAAAGCTAGATCTTGAGGGGGAAAGACGAAAACTTTCAAGGTAAAGGCGCGGGGCCCCCAAAAGCGCGGGGCCCGTAGCATTTGCTAAATCTGCTATATTGTTAATCCGGCACTGCGCTTTAGTCGTTATTACGTAATACGGGAACAAAGATTCACTGAGTTTTAAACGATTTTCACAAAATCTCGAAATCTGATGGATTTTTTTTAATTAGATGCTTATAGTTTAAGGTGAGTGACCACCTATCATTTCACCAAATATCATTTTTTCACCTTTGCAGTTATTACGTGAAGTGCGAACACAAATTTACGCAGTTTGAAATGATTTTCGCGAAATTTCAAAATCTAATGAAGATTTTTTTTTAATTCGACGCCTATATTTTAAGTTGAGTGACCACCTATCATGTCACTCAATTTCATATCATTCGCTTCAGTCGTTTTTACGTGATGCTTGAACACAAATTTACGCAGTTTGAAAGGATTTTCGCAAAATCTCAAAATCCAATCAGAATTTTTTAAAAATTGGACGCCTATGTTTTAAGTTGAGGGACCACCTATAATGACACCCAATTTCATATCATTCGCTTCAGTCGTTTTTGCGTGATGCTTGAACACAAATTTACGCAGTTTGAAACGATTTTCGCAAAATCTGAAAATCTAATCAAGATTTTTTAAAAATTCGACGCCTATGCTTTTAAGTTGAGTGACCACCTATCATGACACCAAATTTCATATCATTCGCTTCAGTCGTTTTGCTGATGCTTGACCAATTACGCGTTGAACATTTCGCAATTAAAACAAAATTTAAAATCGCGCTGCTTACGTGGACACATCATGACACAAATTCATACATCGCTCATCGTTTACGGAGCTAACAAAAAAGCGTCGGACAGAATGACAGAAGACAAACTTTTTTTTGAGGGTGGCATCGGATTCCCGGGTGCTTGAAACGGATAGAAATCGCAAAATTTTTGAATTCCAAGAAATGTACAGACAAAAGTCTAATTTTATTTATATAGATTTCCTGTCTCAACAAATGGTGCTGTTTGGCTAAAAAGTCACAGAAAAAAATTCTAGTCCATTCATTGATTGTCTTCAGGTTTCACACTGGGCTCAAAGAAAGGAATGTCAACGTAAAAAGTAAAAAAATCAATTTTTTAAATTTAATTTTAATGTTTACAATAACTTTATTTTTTGACTCAAAAACAGCTCTGACTACTAAAACAATAGTAAAACATTGCCGTTAACAACAAAAAAAGAAAGAAAGAAAGTCACCAACTTGCAACCGAGCGTCATATGTTTTTGGGTATATTTTGAATACATATCTATTAAATATAGTTACATATTACTTCATTTTTAAAGACAATTAATATTTAGAAAGCACACTAATACAGAAAAGGAAATGATACCAATTTACCTTTTGAGTATTATTGATTAATAAAGCACTTTACTTTAATCAGTCTTCGATTTTGGAGTCCACATGCCGGGCAAAATAATTAACTTTGGTATCAAACTTTATAAGTTCCTTTCATTACTGATTTCACAACGAATGCATCCATCTCTGGCTTCTACTCCAGTTACCAATGATGCTTCTGTTAGTAGTCTTACATGCCTCTCTACAGCATGAGAATCGCAAGGGACATGGGCGCGGCAGCATAGGACAAGGGGGGGCACTTGCCCCCCCCCCTGGATTTTTGTATGCAGTGTTTTCCCCTTGCTTTTTTGTTCGTTTCAAAACGGTAACCATACGTTGAAGTAGTCTTTACCCCCCCTCGCCCCTGGGAAATATTCTGGCGGCGCCCATGGCAAGGGGGCTTCCTATTTCAAACTCTGAACCGTTTCTGATCATACTTGCTACGTCTTCGTCACTGAGGTTCGTGGTAGCTGGTGGTTCCAAAGGATTGTATCAGTGAATTATCTGAAAATACTCCTCTGCTTCGAAATTTATATATGGAAGATCAAATTGGCGTATTTTTTCCCTTCCAGGCAGTTTTTTTTTTCTTCCAATATTTTTCTTAGGCCAAGTTCTTGAATATCTGATTGTTCATCAAATAGCATTGGCAACAGAATATTTTCAGAATGAGCAAAATAAGAAATCTGAATAACTTCATGAACGACTGACTTAAAATCTTCAGCAAGAACGAACTTCATTTCATCAGTCCGTGCTGTATGAGCACGGACTGATGACAGCACAGGAGCACGGCATCAGTCCGTGCTCCTGAGATTTTCTTTATTTCAAACCAGGATGGCACGTAAACTTTCATCACATAGTCTACTAGGAGCTTAAAGCATTCTGTTGGTTCGGCGTTCGGCAGTCGACATGTACAGGCACAGTATTCTGTTTCTAGTAGTGAGCCAGCTTGAATGAGACATCCTTCCTGGACTGTTTGCCAAATCTGGATGGCACTGTCCCGAGCATACTGCCCTAGAAATATTGAAGAGGTGCTTTTGTTCTGTACTGAGGTCTTTTTTATCAATTTCAGACAGAGCAACAGGAATAGAAACAAAATTTGTCACAGCAAAGGTTGCGTACGTTTCCAGAGATTTTCCTATTGTTCCAGAAAACTGGTGTGGCCCAGATGTATTTCCGTCAATCTTATGGAAAAGGTGGCGAAGAGGTAGTTCATTAGTATGCAATATACAAAAAAAAAAAAACAGTGCAATTTATGGCCAAAAAAGATTTCAAACCATCTAACTACGCCATTTTTCTTCCCAACGTTGAGTTTTGATCCAAAAGTGTAATCTCTTTCTGTGTAACAATGTTGATGATGTTGCAAGTAATATCAGCACTAGAGCCTGAATCCAGAATCACATGTCCAAAGTACACAGAACCAGGTTCTGGCAACATAACAATATGCTCTACCACAGCTACAGTCGAATATAGAGCTTCCCTTCTTTTCTTGCGTTATAGTTTTGCCCTTTCTTCCATCAAAGTATATGGCGTACAAAGACTGTGTTACTTGTGTAGAATTAAGTTGTGATCGTATCTTTTTACTATAATTTTTAATAAGGTGAATTACTGCTTGGTGACTTACCACAGGCAAGGAGGTTTTCTTTCAAATTCTTTCAACGTCCAAAGAAACAATTTCAATGATCTCATTTACTGAAGGATCCTTCTTGTTCCCCTGCTTCCACAGTATATCATTTTTCGTGATTAAGAAATGTTTCATTAAATCAGAATACATTGGTAACACTGTCTCTTTCAATTGTACTGGAATTTCAAAAACCCTGCAAAACGTTTCACTTCTGTTGCGATCATTTTTAAATTCAAAACTCCGTATTATTTTGTCAAGTATAAATCAAAATGAAACGTATTGCTTCAATCTTACAAATTAGAAACAAGTGGTTGAAACAAAGGCAATCGCAAAAACGAATCATTCCAGTAAAAGTGGCGTGCCTTATTAGGTCATGATAAAATAGTTATCAGATTAGAACATGTGCGTGCTGTCATCTAGTAGATTTTAGAGTATAATTTGCTTTTTGTTAAGTGCAAAAAGACAATCCTGGATCTGATATCTGGGTAATGTTTCAATAAAACAATTTATTAATGAGAAAGTAAATGATTAATATTATTTTACAAATTAATTAATTATTTAGTAAAATATTAAATTAAAAAAAATATTTTTTTACATAAAAATCATTGAAATTTTGAAAAAAAAAAAAAGCCAATATAAATATTCACTTGAGATGTGGAACCTCAAGATGTCAATATTTTAAGCTGAAATTTGGAGGCAATTGCTTTCAGCTAGTCTGGCACGATATAATGACTCAGGCAACGTGAATTTCAGAAAAAAGTTTTTTCGCTCCACCCTAGTATCAAGTCCAGAGAAGGAAATCTAGATGGACAAAAGCAAAGCACATCATTGGCTGATGATTTTGGCTAAAAAATATACACAAATCCATACCCCAATGTGCAGGTGCTCCACTTCAAAAAGACCACTTCACGCAAGAAGCGCTTGCATTGATCATTGATAACTTCATGCATGCTTCAGAATGCAGGGATCTAAGACTTTCTAGACAGGGTCTTGTTTTTCTGAAATTGTGAAAAATTTACTCATAATTTTGTGAGTCGAAATTATCGTTAAATCAGGCTTTTTACGAAGCTCAAACGTATGACGTTTTTTGTTTTTCTGTCCTGTAAAGTCGAGGGACCAACTTCACGAAGTGCCCCCCCCACCCCCCAGCCGAGTAATTTTTTTAGAATAACTTATCGCGCTCAAACGTATGACGTTTTTAGTTTTTCTGATCTGTAAAGTCGATTGGCCGACTTCACGAAATACCTCCCCCTGAGTAAATTATTTAGAATAACTTCTTTTAAAAAGGCGCTCAAACGAAAATTTTTAGCATTCAATCGCGCTCAAACGTATGACGTTTTTAGTTTTTCTGTCCTGTAAAATCTAGGGGCCAACTTCATGTGAATTTGGCCCCCGAGTAACTTTTTTAGAATAACTTCTTTTTAAAAGCTGCTCAAACGAAAATTTGTAGCGCTTAAACGACGCTCAAACGTATGACGTTTTTAGTTTTTCTGTCCTGTAAAGTCGAGGGGCTAACTTCACAGACCTCTTTTTAAGCCTGGGTTCTGTTTTTGTGAAAATAGGGTCTCTTTTTATGAATTTGTGAAAAATTTATAATTTTACGAATTTGTTTAAATATACATGTATAGTTTTTAAATTCAATCTACAGATTTTTATAAATAAACACATTAATGTTCTTTATGTGTATAGATCATACAACTATGATCTATGATTTGCGATAAATTAATTTTGAAAATAAACAGAGATTCGTGGAGATCTGCTTTGCACAGAAACAACTTTTTGGAGGGTCCGCTTTTAAAATGAAAATATCGTGAAGGGTCCATTTTTGAGGCAAAAGACTTTGTGAAGGGACGGTTAATCAACGGGACAAATTTCTCCTAAACGACACCTTGGAATATATGGCATGAAATGGACTACACTTAGTTTTGTCCCTGCTACCAAGAGGAGTCACATAGAGCATTTATTTATACAGTATGTAAACAAGATTTTGAGCTTACTTTTGCGCATTTCTGTTTAATTCTTATTGATGAACGATTTTTGATTAAATGGTCATTTGTCATTATGTCTTATGGTCATTTGTAATCCCTATATTCATGTTGAATCACTCTACATGATTCCTTAAAATACAATTTCAACAATATATTGGCAAATATTTTCAAAAACATGGAATTAAAATGTATTATTAAGGTTTTTGAAATATCAGTCTAATAAAAGCAAAACCTTATGATTTTTAAAATACAAATTATAATTTTTAATTGATAAAAAAAGAGATAATCAAGGAAACGCCATTCTCTTCTTTGGGATTCTTTCTTTCTTTTTTAACAGGTAGCTAAAAATTTAAAATTTCTCTATAACACTAGCTATGCTGTCATTCAATACTTTTTAAAACTTAAGAATTATTTGTTGAAAATTAATAAAAATATCTATTTAAACTTTTTTTAATTCGGATGTGAGGTGAAGAAATAGGGTTACTTATGAACCTTGGAAACCTGAGTTATTTTTTAATGCATTGATTCTTAACTTTCCCCAATTGTGAAACCCATCAAAAATATGAAAAAAAAAAAATAATTACTAATTTCTTATGTAGTCATTGTGTAATGCTGTATTAGAAGTTCACAAACCATCAGCTGGGGGCCAATGTTTGAATACTCAGATGTTCATTTTAGAACAATTTGTTGTACATAATACAGAGAATATTAGCCAAAATAAATAAGGCACCTTGCTTCAACTAGTGCTGCAATCAAAATAGACTAGCGAATACAATTCGGCACTATGATGAAGATCATATATTTAATATTAATTGTCATTTATTTTCAATTTCTTAAATTTAATATATTTTAAATCAAGCATATTAACTTTAAATTCTTTTCTTTTTTTATCTACACCGGCTTTCAAAATGTTGTATTACGCCTTTTCCCACGTATTCAATTTCAATTGACTGCTCATGTACCCCGATTTCCTGCTTAAATTATTTTTTTCACCCTTTGCTCTATGCCAATAATAAGTCCGTTACATTCCTTTAGCTTTGCTTAGCTGTTAAGAAAAATCTTTTCCACATGCAGAACATTTACTTTTTATCAATATACATCTATGCTTAACGTCTTCCTTTACGTGTACATCACTTTATTTCTTTCATTACCAAATATGGACATGGACTCACGTCAGTCAAAATTCTGCTGAACTTATTTTCTATCACACAGGTTTACTGCAATTTTGGCTGTCTTCAATAATTTGGTGACCAGCGCTTTTTTATGTCTTGCTTTCTCTCTGTTTACTAGGAATATTCTGCGGTTTTTCCGCGTCTGTAATAATGAATGCATTGTTGGCTCTTGTTTGGGCGTTCTTTTAATATACCAAGTTTTATTTTTTTGCCACCCTCTTAATTATTCTTCGATTGAAATTGACTTCCGATTAATCAGACCCTTATTGACTACCATAGCTAACGGTCTCCCAGCAACCACCATAATGTAATCGTTTCTAAGACATTAAATAAAAATTTTGCTCTTCTACAATTGTCTCTCTTATAATTGCTTCGTAAAGTGACGTTTATCTGGATTATTTGTTCTACTTCACAACACTCTCCAAATGTACTTTATCGCTCCTAAAAGTAAACCTTCTATAGTAATATAAATCTCTTCAACCACCAAGTTCAATATCACAGGCATCGATTTCAATCCGGTTGGATTGACGTCATCAAAACGATTTTGCTTTCATTCCAAAATTAATAAAAGATGTTTAAGTGAGTGTATCATAAAGTTTATAATAAAGGAAGTTTATTTCTTAGGAAATTATATAATTATCAACTCTATTATAATCAAGCAATAATCATGAAATAAGATCAACAAGGAAAATCTAGTATCTAGAATAACTAGTTAAATTTTAATCTTTATGTTACATAAGATAGATCTAGTTCATTATTATATATTATACTATGTATAATAATTGTATTGTTATTATTATTATTGAATATTATGTAAAAGCAAAAATTTATTTGTGATCAAAATCAAACAATGGATAGCAATGAAATAGTATTTGAGGTATTATATACTATGTGTAATAATATATTTATAATTAAATATAATTATAAATATAATATTTATAATTAAGTTATATTTAATTATAAATATATTTAGTAATAATAGTTTAATTTTTTAATTTCAGCCTCAATAGAGCTCCCAAATGGTATCAAGGAAAATTATCTTGTAACTTACATTCCATTATGTAAGTTTCTTACATTACCTAAATCTAACTTAATCAACTTAGCAACATTGTCTTCTAAGAAGTCTTCTAATTATGATGACAGTTATCATAGATCTGTTTAATGAATGATACAATGTCGAATATTTTTCAATAAACTTACTTTAAATAATTATTTTGGGCATAACGTTTATAAAAAAAATCCAGTTTGATTTAAAAAAAAAAGATTCTAGGACACAAATAGCTTTATTCATGTTAATTGCCAATCGACTTCTTAAAAAGTTACAAATATAACCAGCAGCTGAAAAGGCCTTTTCAGCTTCTGCACTTGTCGGTTTTACTCTCTTTCAAATAGTCATGAATATAAAACAAGTATTGTGCTTGAATTCCTTTATTTTCATACGTAGTCATTTCCTTTTTTAGTTTCATATGTAGTGATTTCCTTTGTTAACTGCATCCGGTAAACTGGTACCAGATCCATTAGACATCTAATGATGCCAGATACGGTTTTCTGACTTGCAATCCTTAAAATAGACTTTTTCTGCAGGAGAAAGAGGTTATTATTTTTGTTGGGCATGAATAAGTAAAGGAATGAAGGCTGTATCCACTGCACAAGCCTTTGATAGTTCATGTACTACACTGACTTTCCGATGGAATTTTTGCAAGGAAAAAAATAATTAAATTCACACATTAAGAATGAGGTTGTGTATTAACTATACCAAAATGTTTATTGCTAGTGTTCACAAAGTTAAGGACATTGAAACAGATGCTCTGATTCAATGACTAAACTCAAACTTTGGGCTTGGGTTCAGATCTTTGAAAACGAGGTCAATTGTATCTTGTTCAAAAGTTGAGATAAGATATGATCAACAAAGAAAAAATATTTTTTCTCGTATTTTGTTTTTGTATAATAACAGCTTTTAGGGAAATGAACAAAACAAAAAAAAAAAGAATTTTTTTTAAGAAATAATGCTACTCTTTAGCAGGTTCTAAAAAAAATCTTTTTTATCCAGAGACATGAAGAAATTTAGAATGTCTCTTCACTAACTATGTTGCATACTCTTGTAAAGGGTAGACCAATAGCAGTAGTGAAATACTTGTTAAAATACTTACACAGTATTTAAATTTCTTTTAATGAATTGTGTCTCTGCTACTTAGTTGATTAATTTATATAATATGTTGGCTTTTTTAAAGCTGTATTTAGAGTATATATTCAAGAACAATTTTACCAGCAAAATAAAATGTTTTTGGTTTAAAATGTATGTTTTCATTGACAGCATTTGTTAGTATACATTCTTTATACTCTAAAATCTAACTTTCTTTTTAAATATAGCATAAGCTTCCAATATTTGTTCTGCGAATGCTTTAGCAGTTAGTTGTCTTTAAAAAGTGAATAGACATAGTGGCACACATTTATAACTATTTTCAATTAGTTAAATCTCACTGGGCAACTAATGTTTGTAGTTACTAAATGATCACTAAAATGTTTAGTTCTAGTTTAACCCTTTATTCAAAGTCACTAACTAAATATTATTAGACTAAGCTAGAAATATTTAATGAGTGTAACTAAGTTGTAACACAAGCTAAAGGGAGACACAAAGGGGGAACTTGTAACATAAGTTAAAGGAGGTTTTCAGGGGGATCCCTTAGAAAGACCCCTCCCCCCCCTCAGCCTAGATCCCTCGCGCAGATAATTGGCCGTAACACCACATTTGCATTTTTGCAGCCTCGTAAGTATTTTAATCCCTTGAATGATGCTGCAGCTATTAAAAGAGATCAAGATGTAAGTTCTCAAATATATCAGAGTAATCAATAACAGTGTACAAAGAACTGAATGTAGAATTTCTTATGCACTTGCAGGGACATACAAGAGCATAAACTGTGTCTTATGAGAGGTAATCCAATAAAATGTTTTGTTTCAAATAATGCACTTATTCCACTTTTCGGTTATTTCGGGAGTGTTAACACACACACATGGGAATTTGTGCAGAAAAACTTTTCATAACTGATGTATTTCACTTTTTTTTTTGAGTGTGTGTGCATTTTAGGTACTACTAAACCAATTTTCAGTAACAGAATGGTGTATTTAAGGAGTATTTTAAACAGACTAAACAATGTTTACAGATAATGTCATCAGTTAAAATTATTTAAAATGTCAAATGAACAGTTATATGAAGAAGAAAATCATTTCTGTCATATACAGGCAGTTTGAAATTATTTTATTTATAAAATAAAATCAATTAAAAAGATATGTTCAGAAAATTTTAACAGACTATTGAGATAGATGAAACAAAAATTTTATATTACAACCTGGTAAGCAAATGTGATATTTTTTTTACTAGCAGGAAATATTTGAGCTATTCAGATGGTGGCAAGGTAAAGTTTATAAAAATGAATGCCTAAATTCACTATGAATATAGTATGTATGGTAAAAATTAGCCATTAAAAAAACAGAATTCCAAGCAACCAAATGTTTTCCTCTGCTAAAGGCAGGAAATTTTTTATGCTTTTTCTCCTAAGTGGCTTTTGCACATATATCTGACTTCCTATAATGCTCAGAGGAAAATGCAAATTAAATAAAAGAAAGGCAATATTTCGAAAAAAGAGCCAAAAATTGTGATGAAATTAATTTTAAAATACTTATAATATAGGCAAAAAGCACATAATACAGTTAGAAAATTTTCAAATTTACTTAGGAAAAAGAAACAAAATATTAACAAGATTGTTTTCTTCTAGGTCAAACATGCAGAATAGGTAATGAAATGTATAATTTCGACCAATTTCTTATTGCCATTATTTCAGTTTAAACTTCCTGATATTTACAGTTATTCTTTGACTGTTGAAACCATATTCAAATTTCATAAAAAACCTGGCATATTTTTTGCATGCACATGCCCTGTAAGTACAGTTAGTCATATTTTGTGCCTTTGCATTAAAACAGCAAATATTGGTTTTAAAAGTCAGGGGTCAAATTAACAGTGATCCACTGGTCAGAGACCCCAAAAATATATAACAGACCAGCAGTATACAAATTTCGATGGTCCATTGGCGCAATAATGTTTGATTTGCATTTCCTCTTAAATTTTACTTGTAGTTACATTCTTGTAATTTCACTTCATTCTCACTCATTCATTCACTCATTCTCACTCTTTCACTTCATTCATTCTCACTTCATTTAAGCGAATGAATCACTTCATTCGCTTAAATGAAGTGATTCATTTAAGCGAATAAATCAATTCGCTTAAATGATTTACATGATTTAAGCGAAATCATTAAGCGTTACATGATTTCGCTTAAATCATGTAAATCATGATTTTAAATGTAAATCATGATTTACATTTAAAAGTAAATCATGATTTAAGCGAAGCTTTCTTTTTTCTTTTTATTCAAATCATTTTCAGGTTAAAAGAAATATATGTTAAGAAATTCATAAGGTATAAATTGCCATATGTATGATTTAATCTATTTAATATTAAAAAATAGGTATTTACACTTTTTAATTCAGCTCTTAACGGAAATCAAAATGTATAGTTTGTGTAATTTCTTTGTTTTGCAATTTAAAAAAATCATGTATGCAGATGAGTGATAAGGAACAAGTCATGAGATCACTAATCCTTTGGACCAGTGATTAAATATTCTAATTTTTAGTCTATTTCCATCCTTCTAGTCCTAATAGTAGTACAGTAGCCCCTCATTATATTGGGCTTGTTGGGTGACAAGGAAAATATGTGGTATATCCAGAGGTGCAATATATTCAGAGAGGTGATATGATGAAACTTTACTTTTATAAGCAAATTCACTTAAAATATAATAAAATTAATAGTATAAGTATTCTAATGAAAGATAATCACTTAAACAATAAACATAGAAGTTCAGTTTAATTTTTTTAATTTACGTACAAATATTTCATTTTCATTTCTTGCTGTGGAAGCTATCCAAAATCACTGCTTTGAGTTTTCTCTCATCCCTTGCTTTCCAGCAAAGATCAGTGAGCAAAAATTGATTAATTTCATTTCACTTCACTTATGTGATTGGAGTTACATTTTACAACTGCAGCATGAGTGCTTTTTTTAAATAGAGTAACGAAGGAAAGAGTAAGAAACAGAAAACGAAAAATTAGGAGACATAGAAAAAGCACAATATAATGAGGAGGTACCGTAGTAGTAATAACTTAGTCAGAAAAATATCAGTGTGTAATGGGCGTGAGTGTGTATGTGTGTGGGGGGGATTGAATTCGTCTTATGAACATATAAATTTATTCTAGATAAAGGACTTATAATAGTACAGAATAACAAAAGAAAAAGATTATGACTGTGATTTCATATATTTACTGCAATTGTAATTTGACATTTTGTAGAGTTTTCTCTTATTGATTATAAGTAAAACACACTGAAATTTGAATAAAAAATTTATTTACATATGTACAAAACATTTATATGTATTAAAATGAGCAATTTCAAGCTACTCAATCAAATCATATGCAGACAAATGAATTTTAGGAACTATAATAAGAGTAGGAAATTCTATTATTCTTTTTCCTTTGAAGTTAATTTTTAAGGATTTATTCTGCCTTAAAACATGATACCTATGGAAGAAGAAAAATATATGCATATCATTCATTAAAAAAAAAAAAAAAAAAACATCAAATTATCAAAAATCATACATTAATAAAGAAATAAACAAATTCAAATCACCTAAAAGCTATTCTCTGAAATATATACATAAGCATTTTGAACACAGAGAACATGGGTGTATGTATACACAAATTTAAAGGTTTTCCTAATTTGAAAGCAGAACATACCATAATGTATACTTTTTGCAAAAATGAAATGTAGGTTTTCCATGGTTTTTTCCGAAATTTAGCATAAATACGGGTTAGGACCCCTTAAAAAGACCACAGCCTTGTATTGTCCTTCTGAGATGGACCTATAAGCAAACTTCGGGCCAAGCACACAGATCCGAAATACATGTTACACAAACAAACAAACAAATGAAATGTAAACAAACCTCAATCAAGTCAAAAATATTTTTTTAGTTTCAAAAGAAAATGAAGGCAGGCTTAAATCCCAATTACATAGCAAATTATACTCACACACAAAAGTGGTCACCATTCTAGAAGATGGCATGATCAGAAAGGAATGTTGTGTCGACAGTGGTACAGACAAAACAATGTGCAGCACCCTGCGTTTAACATGGTTAATGGTGCAATTTTAAAAAATCATGCGATTTTGGAACCAAAAGTGCAAATAAATTAATTATGTCAGGCACTTCAAAATTTTGAGACTCGTCTCTTTTCAAGATGTACTACATGCTGAAATAAAGGATAAACCTGTATCAGTTACAAAACTTTTAGAAAAATTTCTTTAAAATCGAAAATTTTGAAAAACGTGGCACTCTCTGAAAAATTTAGCAGTGCAGTTCCATGTTTAAGAATTTGCTCTGAAAGTTACACAAAATGCAGTTTTTATTTGCTTATTACATTGTGCAGCTTATAAAGAAACCTCTTGAATTTTTTTAAGACACTGGTTCTATTAGTTTGTTTCAATTTGTGTACCAAGACCAAAAACAGGTTTTTCTTTTCTCCGAGCTGCAGCCTTAAAAAGTCCATAGCCAATGTTGCATTTTTAAACATGTGCAGCTCCAAAGCTCTTCCCTGCAGACATATAGTGCTATGTTCAAAATGTGTTTATTACTACTCTTTACAACTCCTTTAATTTATGAATTAGCTTTTCTAAACCCTGTATAAACACCTTATTTATAATTATACCAAAGTTGCATTCAAGTTATGCTAAGAAATCTTGATAAATATTTTGAGAGTTAAAATTTAATTACAACTATTAATTTTTTTATACTTAAACTATAATATATTAAATAAAATATTTCATAATTATACAGACACTTTCAGTTACTCAGTTACAATTTTCTAAATTTCACAATACTCTTTCCAATATAAGTATTAAAACTATTCATAAAAGTAATCCTAGTATTTTATCAAACTTTATGATATTTAAATTTATCACAATTTTTTTAAAAACAACTTTGATTAATATAGTTAGAATGTATTTAAATACTTCTGTAGCATTCACCGCTACCCGCCAGAAGGCAGGTGCCCAAGGCACTAGACAGAGAAAGAAACAACTCATAAAAAGGAAAGAAAAACAGACACTTGCCGACGAGGGCGGATTTCTTCTGCATGATAAAAACAAAAGCGTAAAAATATTTTATCTGATTCTTATTATGACTGCTGAGAGCCTACATAGCATACATATTTATTGCTATGGATTTTGGGGTTGACCTGCTCTTCAGAGGTTAAAATTTAGTCTAAATTCATCTATGCATCAAATAATTAAAATTTCAAAATCCATGACATGATTGTTTTATCAAAAAAGCAGCTTTAAAAAATTTATTGTTTTTCATGACTATTAGCAGGTCTAAACTATTTTAGTTAAAAGTATTGAAAAGTCATTTGAAATCATAAAAATGTTAAGCATTGTTCTTAACAGTTCTTTCCTTACTAAATATATTTATATAAAATTGCTTCCTGCAGCAGTCTAGGTGCTAAACTCTGTTCCCATTAGAACATGGCAAGTGAAGCAGCATCTGGCTCAGCCAGTGCTTGCCAGTGGAGGGTCAACATGCCCTCGGCTTGACTACTGTGGGACTGTGTACCCTAATGGGAGCTGATGCATGTAAAATCTGTCGTGGCTCCAATGTCCTCCAAGTTGTTAAGCGATACCTCTGGGGGTGCCAATTTCAAGGGGTTGGTCTCTCCTCTGGCACTGGTTCAAACTTAGGGGACCCCTGTCTAAATTGTACTTCCTCCTGCTGGGGCCCTAAAAATGGAAGGCGCACCCCCTCTGCCCATCGCCTCTCTACCTAGGGGGGATCTGGCACTGCCATTTGTGGCTGTCAGGGGGCAACAGAAACAACATATAAAATTGCAATTTCTTAGTGTATTACAGAAATGTAAAAAATTAATATATTTTACATACTTTCCTCTAAGCTCATGTATTGCAGTATTTTCATCTTTTAGCAAGACAACAACACCATTATGCCCCATTCCTTGATAATATTCAAGGTTTTGGGATATTGAATTTTCAGAAGAATTTTGCAGTAAGTATTTATCTAAACATTTTCCCAGCAATATTTCTTCATCAATTCTAAAAAAAAAAATAAAAGCTTTAAGTAAGGTTAACACAGGAAGTATTGATGTTTCTAGATTCAATTTCAACTGAAAATCAACAAGGTGAAATGTTACAAAAATATAAATATGTTAAATGGTGGATTTATAAAAAATCAAAAAGGAAAAAGTTTTTAATAGAATGATTGTCATTACAATCCTTTAGAATGATCCCATATATGAGGAAGAATGAAACTTAGAAAACTTTAAGAGAGCGGGAGGATCACATTAAACAATGCGTAAGTTTTCTAATAATAGGTTTCTTTGTAAGTCTTTAAATGAAAACCAAGCAAGTTTAAAAATAAAGTAATGCTATATGCATAGAAATGAACAGTTACAAGAAAAGAGGAGGAATTTCAATGAATATTTATCTAATGCTGATGTTTTAGAATGCAAACCATAAAGAGGCTACAAAATTTTGTTTTACATCCACTTTATTCAGTTTTAATTTTTGTTCTTTAGTTGAATGGCAAAAACTAAAAGACTGAAAAAATATATATTTAGTCACAAGATGGCTTAGTTCCGCAGAATATCATAACTGCTTCATGAGAGAATTTTTAAATGTGCCCTTAAAAGAGAAAAGGGTTGCTTTAAGGAGCTTTCTGCAAAATTCGGGGTCTTTTTAGGGGCACCCCTAAACTGATTTTAAAATTTAAGGCCTTTGAGAAGAACCACGTTGTAATAAAAAAAAAAGTACATTTGTATAAACTGTCAAATTTTTGTGGAATCACTCATTTATCTTAATTTAGTCAGCATTTTTTTCATTGCTTCTTTTCTAATAAGCATCACAGATGTATTGCCACTGAATATAATTTTCATTTCCTTATTTTAGGCACTGGTTGAAATGAAACTGCAGCTTCATGCTGAAAGTACTGAAATCCATACCAACAATTTCATATTCAATTAAAAAAATTGTGAAACAGACTTGCATTAAAACATCAAAAGGTTATGGGTCTTAGTGAGGGAGGGGTTTTATGGTCTTTATATTTAGGAAAAATTCGTGGAGCTATGGGGGCAAAATTAGTTAACTACAAATGGAACTTGGCCTGACAATAAACAACCTATTTTAACTAATTTTGCCCCCATAGCTCCACGAATTTTTGCTTAATATATAGACCCGTAGTAAGCAAGTGTGAAGGACCTACCTATGACTTTGAAAAGTATTTAAAACCCATTCTTCAAGAACTTTTACCTCCCAATAACAATACTCTTTCATCCACCAAAGGTTTTATTCAACGCCTTAAGGATATAACAATAAATGCCAGAGAATGTTTTGTTAGTTTTGATGTCACCAGCCTATATCCCTCTATTAACCTCCAAGAAATGAATACAATAATAAATGAGCAAATCACCTCCAGCTTTGGCAATAATCATATCTCAGCAACCTTAAACAGCACTCTCAACCTTATTCTTAATAACTCCTATTTCCAAAATTAATCAAAAATTTTACACTCAAAGGAAAGGTGTCCCTATGGGATCACCGATCTCTGTCATCTTAAATAAATTCTCCAATAACATAAGTACCTGGTTTCGCTATGTCAATGATGTCTTTGCAATAATAAATAAAAATGATGCCGAAAATATCCTCAAAGAAATCAATGCAATAGACCAAAACATCCAATTCACCTTTGGAAATAGAAGAGAATGCCACCATAAACTTCCTCAACGTTAAAATCAATAGAGATAAGAAAAACAATATCCATATGACGGTTTTTAGAAAGTCCACAAACAATAATGAAATAGTAAACTTTAACTCAAAAACCCCATACAAATTTAAAATTGGCGCCATCCGTTCCGATGTCAATCGGGCCATTACAATATGCTCCAACGAAAATCTCCTCAAAAATGAATTACAGTTTATCAAAACTTAATGTAAACTTACAATGTCAAAACTCAATGTAACTCAAATTAGCAACCATCAAAAAGAGAAACCAAAGTTTACTAAAGCTATACCCTACTGCAGGGGAGCAGCATTAAAAATAACAAATGAAGCCGCCAAGAAAAATATCAAAATCCCTATAAAACATAATCAAACTATTTTCAAACGAATTCGCAGTGATAAAGACCCCATTGATACTAATGAAACAGCCAGAATCTATAAAATAAACTGTACGTCTATTTATTCGAATAAATCTGGATGCTATATAGGAATGACTAAAAGGAAAATTAAAGACAGAAAAAATGAACACTTCAACGATATTAAATTCAATAAACCCAGCACTGCTCTCTCTAAAATAGCCCAAGAACATCCCATAGAAATTAACTTTAATGAAAGCAAAAAACTAGCCGATTATAAAAATATCAATTACGCACATACAAGGAAGCCCTGCAAATCGTAACTACAGATGGCGCTGTAAACGATATGACACATGCCAGGGGCGGATCCAGGAAAACCATTTGGGGGGGGGGGGCTCCGTTTTTCATTAGGATGATATATTGATTTCCCAATACTTTTTCTCCCAATGCATAACTAGACATGGTATATCACAACTAAATAAATATGTTGTCTGCTGCAAGGACCGTCGAAAGGAAACTCGGGTCCGGGCACAGAATTCAAGGGTCCGGGAGGGGGGGGGGGGGCAGAGCTGTCGGACCCTCTATACCGATCAAGGATCAAGTTAAGGCCGATGCTCATAAGCTACGTTTTCTATGCGTTTCAATGGACGACGCGACTGATACGGGAAAAAATGTTCCGTTGCTCGCTCCATTGTGTGGGGTCGGTGTTTTCAGCTTAGCATATTCATCTTTTGCTAGTAGATCCTGACTGGTCATTATAAATTCGTAAAATTCGCCAGAAAAATGTCGCCTCAACCCCTGTAGTGACGACAAAACGTGCCTTATGAACAACGATCTTTATTCATGTTGTTCGCAGGCCCTCCCCATTAACATTTTAGTGTGTACAGAGTATAATTGCTGAATGCATTATTGAACCCATTTCACATCCACATAGCAATATACAGTGTTCACAGCATACATTTTCGCATTTTAGGATGGCATTAATTTTTCCAGATTCAGTAATTTCCACCCTTTTCTGTGAGGACTATAGTAAATCAACCTCAATTGCTATTTACAACTATTATCAAAATTACCTGCTATTTACAAATCGAGCTTCTTCTTTTAAAACCAGACCACCTATACACTGCCAGGCACTCGCTTTGCCTGATATCTTTGAATATATTTTACTTTTATAATGCGGATTTGTACCCATACGTCTGGGAGGTGTGGACAACTCATGAGAGCAGTTGAAAGAATGAAAGCTGTCCAAATTGGGGAGGGGTGGATTGTTCCTCTATGATTCGGCATCACTTAAGGTCAATCCTGATTGCTGCTGCGTCTAACGTGACTGCAGTGGGTAAGAGGGCATTCTCCTCGAGAATTTTACAACTTTTCAATGACCATTCAGGGTCCACCGACAAAGATTTCTGCACTAAACCGCAAACCCCGTCCCCTTCAAAATGGAGAGAACAACGGAGAATTTTTTTCCCCTATATCAGTGTCCCGTCGTCCATTCAAATGCAGTAGAACCCGCTAAAGTGACTACCCTGGAAAAGAGATTGCCTGTATATAGTGACCACTTTTGTGCAATTTTGCTTTACAACAATCACACTTTACCACCTTTGAGAGGTGACCGTCTTTATAAGGTTACCAGTTTTGCTTTTCACAAGGGTAGTCCCATTAGACAGGTTCCACTGTACAAATAAAACTGATAACTGTGCTCCAGCCATTGTGGCGATAACGAGTCAATAAAAATTTTCTCTCCTTCTGTTTAAAAATAAAAGCCACTATCATTTTTGTAAATAGAGAAATTATGTTTAGATTCAAAGAGTTCCAAGATTCAATAAGTATTGGTATAAATATTCTTGGTGTATATATATATATACAAGTATATATACAGTTAGCTGTCCATTTAACGACTGTCAAGGAACCGTAAAAAATCATCCTTAAATAGAGATCTTCCTTAAACAGGATTTGTAAAAGAATAGCATTTCCCTTTACACTTTGGAAGGTGCCTGGTTTAAAACCAGGTCATGTCCGCCGACCTAACCGTTCAGGGTTTTCCGTGCTTTCCTCCGAAACTTAGAGTAAATACATGTTAGGAAGGGCCGCTTTCAAAGACCCCCACCCATCGTCTAGGTCCCATGTGCAGATAATCGGCCGTAATCCTACAACATCAACACCAACCCTTCACACTTTACATTCTTAGGACTGTGAATATATTTCTTGATATATTAACGTGTTTAAAGATGTTACTTTATTATCCTTATTTATTTTATTCACAAAATATTATTTCAGTTACATTAAAAAAAGAAGTAAAAACAAGCAATACAATAAAATTAGGTTTCAAGAAAATCAAAAAGAGTCAACTGTTTCATTTTTTGCCTTTCCGTTATTCTTTCTTCCAGATTTTCTCAAATGTGAAATGTGTCAGTTTCCATTTTATGAATTTTTCTACCTAACCAGCCGAAGCCTGAGAATTTTGCATTCCAAATTTCTCTGCCAGAACAATATCAATTTCCTTGAATATCACTGCAGAAATTGCTTGATTTATTTTATTTTGGTAATACGAAAAATTATCTATATGAGTGATCGAGGCCAAGTACGGGGGGTGGGGTGTCTTTCTAAGTCGTCTTAATCTGTATTTATGCGAAGTTTCAGAGAAAACCGCGTAAGACTCCGAACGGCTAGATTGACGGACGCAACTTGAGTTTGAACCAGGCACTTTTCTTCTCCCAGTTGAGAGCGCTATGCGCTCAGCCACTTATAGGGCCTCCAGAAATTGGAGTTATGTGTTACGTGATGTTATGTTGCAAGCCTACTCTAGAGGCATCTGCTGTTTGGGGCGATTGCCTTGGTCGGAGGAGTTTTTCAGAGGTTCTAGCGCGTATTCACGTTAAATCTGGAGAAAACTGACCAAAACTCCAGACCATTAGATTGACAGCCGCGCGTTAGGCAAAAATGCGGTACCTTCACACTTCAGCCATCTATCATGTTAAGTGTCTTATCCACACGACCATGGTTTGGGCCAAGTAATTACAATGTTGGATGATCTTATTTCATCATACAATTTGCGTTCAGAACTGCCTTAGCAAACTCTTCTAATCGGCACATTGACTTTTCGGCCATTTGGGTTTGCATCCTGAACTAAATTTTAGTGCTGCTTTTAGAATTTTCTCTTTGCTTCTAAAATACCTTTAAAAATACACTCTAAAATACCTTTAAAAATACACTGAAATCTTGCGAATTGCACTTTGGCATTTTCCAAAACTTTTTTATCACTCTTAAAATTTTTTTCCTCTATTCGGGTAGCGCAAGATGACAAAAAAAAAATTGTCATTAAAAAGAAACGATGCCGTCTTTGAATAGAGATTTTTTTGCATTGGAGAGGCCGGGACTTTGAAATATCGTCTTTAGAAAGATCGTCGTTAAACAGAGAGTCAACTGTATATACACTACTACTTTTTTAAATTTCAGTTCATGTGAATATTTACATCAAAAAAATTTTTTAACTTCCCTAATCCATTCTATATCTAGCTCTATGGGGGCTCGAGCCCCCAGAGCACCCCCCCCCTCCCCGTGGATCAGCCACTGACACATGCGCAGATCGATTCGGGATGGAGCGAAGCGTTGAGGAAGAGATCAGAATAGACTGGAAACAGCAAGGGCTGAGGTAGGTGGTGGCTGCCGCCAAAAGCTACTAACGTCGGACAGCTTCTATATTCTGTCAGCTGCTTTGTATGATTCCATAATCCAATTCAAACATGAATTCATTTTCATCATGCCCTTCAAACCACCCTATATTATTGAGCTTTTCATGATAGCCTCAGTGTTTTCTTTTTCATAAAACTGGATTTCTGTTTGCTTGCTGATGTCACCAATATTATCTATAGATTCTTAAAACATGTTTTCCTTCCAGACAATAAATTTTACGATGAGCCTATGGTTCTCAATTAAAACACCTCCCAAGCTGCAGCAAAGAAAAATACGACAAGTTTTTAGTGTTGAAAGAATATCTTCTTTTTCTGAAACAATATGCTTCAGTAGTTGAAGGAAGATGAACTTTTTTAAGAAGGAAAAGAGCTAGAAAATTTGGCAGGGAAAACTTAAAAATAATTTACGGGAATGTTTACATGTATTTAAACAAAAGTAATTCCAGAACAGTTGTATCATCTCAGACAGTCCTAGTATTTAGTATGAAATTTTATCTCTCCTCAAACAATTTTCCCTTCAAATTTTGACTTCTGGATTATTTTCCTGTTGGGACAACTGATTTATTTGGAATATGCAAAGTTAGAAATACTGAGATACAACTGTATCTGGCTGCTTAAACTTTCTTTCAGGTAGCACATTATGCAATACAGCAAAAAAATATACATTTTCAAAAAGATTAATTATTTCAAAATCATTACCTATCGTCTGAATATGTAATGTCACACTGGGGAAATGACCATTCAACTCTCCAAAATATTTTCTGGTCACTAAAAATGGAACTGTATTAGAAACTACAACAAAATGCAAACCAATTTATGCATACAAAATAACAATAAAATGAAAATTATGAATGGTAAACTTGAATATATTTATAAAGTAAATTAATAACTAGCTATAATGCCCAGTTGTTTATAGGATGTGAAGGAATAGCTTGTCAGAAAACATTGTCAGCTAATGTCTGGTAGTCTAGTCAGCTATCGCATTCTTTACTTCGAATGAGGTTTATTTTCAAGACACAACCACTGATGCAAAAAAAAAAAAAAAAAAAAAAAAATTATGTTTAGAGTTTGTTTCTATATAAGGGTCTCTCTCCTTCTGAACCAATATTGAGAAAAAAATTCACAGTTAAATATTGAAAAACCAATAATTAATATTTAATCATGATTGAAAAAGAAATTTAGTCAATAATCACGATTATTTTTTTCTCAACACTGCAAACAGGCCCATACAACTCAGCACTATGCCACCATCTTTGTTACAGATAAGGAATGCTGATTTGTCTAAAACCTCAATACACTGGCACTCAAAGGATCTCTTCAGACTCAGCTTTCATTTATGCTGTAATGGAATAATTATTTAATCTTGTTTAAACAGAACAATTATGGGGACACATAACTTCCTTTAATTCTTCCTTCTCTTGAAAATTTATATATCTGATATGGTAATGCATGATTTATATATCTGGTAAAGTAATGTATAATTCTATACCAAAATTATTAACATTACTTTGCATCAACATCACTAACTTTATTTTAGCCTTTATTTTTGTTTGAATCCCTATTTTTGTTCTCCAATTATCAAGATATATAATGATTGTTAAAAGAAATTAAATGATTTCAAACTCAAAAGGGGGGGGGGAGAGAACAGTTATAACTGTTACTGGAAAGTCAACACAATCACACAAAATGTAGACACTTCTTTATTAAACAATAATATTATACTAGAAAGAGATATATTGCAGTACCTTAAATAATAAAGAAGATAAACGATCAACTGCAGTGATAAGTCAGAACAAATGATAAGAAAATTTAAATAATAAGATAAAAATGAGAAACATACTAACCTGTACCGTAAATAAGTGGTGCTTATCTTTCGTTTATCAAACACAATAGGCAGTATTTCTAATTTGGTTTTTCTACTCCAGGCTGCCCTTCGTAGCCTATCAAGATTCTGAAAAATTATACAAAGTTAAATGAAAATTAGAATATTTTTATAAATATTAAACACTATAAAATGTGTACTAAAAGAATTTCAACATTTGCTGAACTAGTAAAAAAAAAAAGGGCCAGTATAAAATTATTATTTGACAGTATATGTGTAGGTTGATATTCTGGCAAATGTAAAGACATAAGGTATACTATTCAGAAGTTTTGTATGACATAGGGTTTCCACACATGGGCAATTGAGAAACTCGGGCATTTTTTAAAAAATCTCTACAAAAAGATAATGTGATGTAAAGAAAATTAATCGCCTTGGTATATTTAGCGACTAACAATATTTTACTAATTCTTTTCTCTTTGTTGTACATTTTCTCCCATCCTAGTTTGAATAAATTTATGAAGGTTGCCGCAAAGAAATGTTTAATTATTACTTAGAGATGAATGAAACACATACAGATAAATAATAAATGAAAATGTTAATAATTTCATTCACATAAATGAGTAACCCCAGTGGTCTACTTCCGACCTGCAAGGTGGGCCATACCAACAAAAGAAAAAAATGCCGGTCCACGAAATGTAAAGAAGTGTCCATGAGATATTTCTTTTTCTGAGAATAGAAAAGCATTAATGCACATTCAAAAACAAAGTGATATGTATTAAAGCATCCTTAAACATCCTCAAAACACAAACTGCAAACATTGAGAAAATTGGATATCACAGAAAAAAAAAAAAAAGACTCCAACAAATTGATAACTTTTTCCTTTTTGAAGTTGGTTTGGAAAAG